>MPNV01003049.1:395314-770638 GCA_013376435.1 Cyclocybe cylindracea
CACTTCTCTGCTTAATAGTGCCCTTGATCCCGCCAAATTCGACCCAAAGGTGCAAGTCACGGTTCCGAATGTGAACCCCGATGGGTTCTGGGAAGTCAACCTTGATGCAGTCACCATCAACGGTCAGGATACCGGATTGACTGGACGAACAGCCATCCTCGACACGGGTATGTTTGTTTTTACTTGCCGTCAAAAATATGTGCTGATTCATCTCGAAAGGAACACTCTTTCGTTGTCCCTGCAGCCGACGCTCAAAACCCTACACGCTGGCAATCCTAAGGTCCTAGACCTGACGGCAAGGCGGCTTCACTGTGCCTTGCAAAACGCAAAGATGTGGTGCCTTGACGCTTGGCTGGCCAGATCTTTCCCATCAAACCCTGTCGACATCGCGGTTTGCGCCTGTCAACGCTTGCTGGATCCTAATATGGCGACTGTGTTTCTGGTATTGCGTCAGGAGAGGTTGGCGGCGCTGATGAATGGCTTGTAAGTTTCTGCGCTTTGTCATCCCTTGCGTGAAATACTGATGGTTTGACAAGGTTGGGGACGTCTTCCTCAAGAATGCCTACTTTTCGACAAACGTCAACAAAAACACTATCACTCTCGCCAAACTTGTTTAAGCATTCGAATGGAAGGTGGTGTTCCTGCGCTCCAGTGCAAGAACAGAATGTCATTAGAAGCGCAATGTTTTAAGTCACGGAAAGCATATGTATTATTAATTTCATAGTAGTACTTGATAACCAGCAATATTTCTCCCTCAATCAGTCTCACAACTGTGCCCATCGGAAAGGCGCTGCTTTTCTTCCAGGACAGTGCAACCATATCTTAGGAGGCGTGACGTAAGCTAGTGAGCGGCTCATTTACCCAAGGCTTCGACCCAACATGCATCTCCATACGATTCGGGCCTCTGGCCTCAGGGTCAAACTGCGCAGGAATTTGCCGTGTCTGTCGATTTCAACCTGCAGAATAGCCCCTGCTATGTTTTCTTGTTATTCCACGTCTGAGCTTGCCGTCGATCCAAAATTTCGAAGTTCCCCTCAACCGAATCTTTGAGCGACTCCCTGTCTTTTTTTCACGTACCCCTCGAACCCACTCTTTGCTTTTGAAGAGCTTTACCTTGAACCAGCGCTTCTGGTACCTTGCCTCATGCCCTGGAGTCTGTCTAGTGCTACGCAACAGCATTCTCGTACGTCAACAGATATTTGTGGCCTTTGACGGGATTAAACCTTCGAGTCTTCCAAAGAGCGGAGCTTCGAGAGTCCAGACAATGCGTATAAATACCATGATCCGCCACTAGCCAATTCCACTCTGTCCTTTAGCTTTCTCATTTGACCCTCTCGTGTCATTTTCCATTCTCGTCTCCGAAACGCTCTTTCACTGCCACTCTCCTTCAGCTTTGCTTTCGTTTCGTTGAACTCGATGTTATCTCTGAGCCCTTCCTTTTCCTTTTTTCTTGTCCTTCTTGTTGCGGCTTTAAGCAGAGATGCTTCGGCTCGTCCACCGACTTTGATACCTCCACAGTTCCTGACCATACCAATTAGCCGCCCTGGCCCTCCAATTGGTCGTTACCACTCCTCACATGGGTCCATCGTTCGTTTTCCCCTTCACTGCCATGAGGATATCCCCGACTGAGACTCAATTTAGGTCCAACAACAACACATTAACCGTGGAGTGAGGCGACTGGCCATGATGAGCGGCGGAGCACCTCCACCAAGGCACGTCTTTCAATTGGCTATACAAGCTCGCTTGTCTCTTTTGGCGAAGGGGGTTCAACCTGCCCACGAGCTTGACCAAGCCTCTGAGCTATGCCACGCGAATTGCACTGCGACGCAGACGTCCTCTACCGCCTCAACACCAGTGCCTTCCATTCCTTACGCAACCCAGACGCCTGCCGTCACGTCACATAGCATTCCCCTTGACATCGAGTACGTCCAAACTATACCAAACTGGATGTATGCTAACGTGAACTTCTAGATCGACAGACATAGGATGTAAGATGTTGACGACATTCAAGCAGGCATGTGTCTAAGAACGTACTTTCTCTAGATATGGGTATGGTAAAAATAGGCACTCCTCCAGTGGACTTCCGCCTCTTGGTAGATTCTGGTTCTGCAGACATGTGGGTTGGTGGAGAAGGTTGCCAGAGGAATGATGGAGGAAGTTGCGTGAGTTTTATTCAATGAAGCGTCTATCATGCAGCCATTAAAGGTTCTTCGGAGTTAGGGAGATCATACTTTCTTGGGTTCTAACTCTAGCAAGTCGTTCAACGCCTCCGATGACGAGTGGGCAATAGGTTACGTCTCTGGCCTTGTGTCTGGCGTTCTCGTTCAGGACGACACCTCAATTGCTGGGCTGGAATTGAAGGGTCACAAGTTTGGTATCGCTCTCAATGAAAGCAGTGATTTTACTTCGTATGTTAGCCAGATTTTTCTTTCTTCTGTCAAGGCAACCTCATGTCAGAGATAGGGTACCTTTCGATGGCATTTTGGGATTCGCAAAGCATGTAAGTTCCCATTCTTCCTCGGATAGGTTTGAGAAGAGCCTCATGCCCATTGTTCCTTAGACCATCTCTCTCCAACGAACCCCTACTCTATTACAATCTCTCGTCAAAGCAAACCTCATACCAGCCCCAATCGCTTCATACAAAATCCCCCGCCTAGCAGACGGGAAGAATGACGGCGAGCTCACGCTAGGCGGCATGGACCCTCATAAATATAACTCGAGCACCCTCGTCAAGCGCAAGAACGTCAACAAGTTCGGGTTCTGGGGTGTAGCTGTCGACGCTGTCAAAGTGGGCAAGAAGAACATGCATTGGTCCAACAGGACGATCGTGCTCGACACTGGAACGACACTGATCATTGCTCCTCAAGCGGTCCGTCAATCGCTAAAACCATGGATGGAAGAGCAAAACTCATGACATGATGGTTTAGGACGTCGAGGCTATCCATCAAGCTATACCTGGTGCCCGATACGACGGAGGCGGTTGGACGGTCCCATGCAACTTGACGACTTCATTGTCGTTCAAGATAGGCGGCCAGTCGTTCCCTATCGATCCTCGAGACATCGCGTTCTATCCCATAGACGAAGATTCGACGGAGTGCATGTCGGGCATCGCTGTGGGTGGAGTCGGTCCGTTTTATCTGGACAACGAATGGCTGGTAGGTATCCTCAATTCAGGCTTCGTCTTTCAGACTAACGAACTGCCTTCAAGGTCGGCGACGTCTTCCTCAAGAACGTGTATCTGAGTACCGATGAAGGTAAAGACGAGGTTTCGATTGCACGACTCCAGTCTTGATCTACATCTTGTTTTACTTCGCCTGGCTTCCACTTGCTTTCTCCCCAAAGTTATGTTTTGAGCCACAGAAATGACACTGAGCCTTGATAACGTGGCTCAAGCATCAAATAATTAATCACTATGTAAACTAGAGCGAAGAGAAATAAGGGCGAGACAAGTACAACCAATTATCGGTAACTACAACACGAAAACTTGACCAAAACCTTACTGGCGATAGTGTACAGATACAACACGATGAGAAAGCAAGAACGAAGAAAGCAAGAGCACAAAGCGCGATAGTAGTGGTACAAGTTGGTGATACAAATGATTTTTGATGATTAGGATAAGATGAAAAGGAAATGAAGAGGGAACGAGAAACACCACGAACATAGCACACATAGAGCACCGGATGATCAAGCCATAAACTTCTCCTTCGCGATGGCCAAAGCTAGCGTCAGCCCATCCTGTTTCAACGAATCCACAGCTCCAAGAGCAGCGTAGTTCGCTGCATCGGCAGCCGCCTTCTTGACGTCCGTAGCCACTCTCTCGATGAACACCCGTAGGCTCGACGAGTTCGAGGTCATCTGATGGACGCCTTCCTCGACACCCAGGCTGACGACGTTCTCCCCGTAGCAACGCTCTACCGTACTAGGGACGGTTGTGTGGCACTCTTCCTTTCTACTCTTCTTGGGCTTGCTCGGCCTGCGCTTACGGGCAGGCTTCTGCGTAGGTGGCTGAGGAGGCTCTACCACCGGTGCTGGTGTTTGAGGAAGAGGGAATGCCGAGGTAGCGAGTCGTATCCGCTCCAGCTGCTCTGGCGTCCTCTGCAACGGCCGAGGCTGCCAATTCATGGGATAGCAAGACGACCGCGGCGACGTGATTCTGAACGTCGAAACGGGCCTGGAATTGCGATACGGGTGCGACGCAGGAGTCGTCCTTGGCGTAGACATGGGCTCAGAGGGTGGCGCGGGAGTCGGAGGTTCAGGAATGGCAGCGGCAACATGCACTTCCTGTGCTAGTGTCGGTGCGGGTGCCGGGGTGGGAGCATGCTCTGGGGAGGGTGGGAGAGTAGGCATAAATACAGGAGCAGGAGCAGCTGCTGGGGCAGGAGTAGAAGGAAGAGATGGGGCGACCGGCGTTGGGACTGTTGGGACACGGAGGTCGTTTTCGTCGGTGCAGATGATTGGCGGCGGCGGCTGAACAGTCTGGGACATCTCCTGATCCTCTGGCTTCGATGGCGGTTCCACTTGCTCGGAAACTTCACATTGCTCAACGTTGGTGCTAGAGACAGGAGTCGAGTGAGGCTGCTCGCTGGATGGTGGGACTTTGGGCTGATAGTGGACAGCGGCTGGTACGCAGCCAAACGCTTCACGATACATGTCGAACCACAGGGTAGCAGGCTGCAGCGGTGGCCCGATATAATCCATGTCTGAGTCCACGTCGACAAAACGGTTATCAAACGGAGGTGGCTTGAAATGTGCGGAGGCGATGACTGGTGCTGGATTCGGGTACAACACTGAAGGAGCTGGAGCGACTGGTGGAGGTTGGAAGGGCTGGAGACACCCATCCGTCATTTCTGAATCGAAGTCTGCAGTCGTGGATGACCAAGGAGCATTGTAGCTTATGCTCGAGTTCGGAAGACCATCCGGCATGTCAACATCATTGGCGTCAGCGTCCTCGTATGGTGAACGTTGCGGCGGTGGCGGGCTTGAAGAAAGAGGACGGTTCAGAGTGTCAGAGAGGGGAGAATTTGAAAAGAGGACTTACCGGAGTAGCATCAGAAAAGGAGCGTAAAGTGCATATGCTTGTGCGTCATCAACATCCATAGCGATGCCAACCGGGAGTTCCTCAATCATTGCGCTATCCTCGTATGAGCCCTCCCAAACCTTTTCTCCTTCCTCGTTTGAGTCATCCAAGTCCATTGCGACATCCTGGTCGAGGGGTACCGCATTGGATGGCGGTTGTACTTGAACAGGTGCGCTGTTCAGAAGGGTATCTTGAGAAGGGACAGATGCACCGGCCTCCTTGTCGTTTTGGGTGTTGGGGAACGTTGTCGAAACAGGCTGAGGGACAGCAGGCGACCAGCCATTTGCTTCGGCGTTTGGAATAGATGGACTGGAGGACTGTGACGCTAGCTCACCCAGAGCGACGTTGTTGGCTGCTGTTGGCACGGAAGAAACATCCACCTTACTTCCCTGTTCCTTCGTCGAAAACGCAGCGACAGATGCATCTTCCGGAAGAGCAGCTTCAGCGAGAGCTTCCGTCGGGTTTGGATGTTGCACATCAACGGATGTCGATGGTTGGACGACTACTTCCTGCTGCGAATCGAGACCATTTGACGCCGCATGCTCGTTAGACTGCGATGCTGAGCTCACAGGAGGCTCTTCGATGCTTGGTCCAGTGGGCGGATTGGCCATCGGCTCAGGGACGACCACTTGCGCATCGCTTGTATCCCGCTGCTTGCCCTTCTCGAGGTGTTGGGGGGGAGCATTTTCTGGTGTTGGTGGCTGGACAACCGCGTCAACAGGGTGCGCTTCTGCAACATGTGTGGGTACGGCATTGCTTATGACGTATTCCTGGCTCTTCGGCGAGCTCTGGTTGGATTCAGAAGGCTCAGTCGTGGTCGTATTCGAACCCTGGATGTCGGGGACGGTTGATGGCGACGACTCGGCAGCTTCAGGGACGGCGCTGGTTGCCTCGGCATTGATCCGTTCCTCTTCTTGATCCGGGCTCGGAGCGGGATCTGTGCTCGCATCATCTGCAAGCTTCTTCCCGTCTTCGATTAGAGGCGACTCTGGCAGAGGAACGCAACAGGCGTCATGCACAACAAATGGGCTGATATCAGGTTCCACTGAAGTGCTCCAGCAAGCGACTCCGACTTCTTCGTTGGGTCTGGGGGCCGATTCAGCAAGGTCGGCGGAAAGGACATAGCTGCCTTCTCGAGCCTGGATAGTCGGGGTGATCATAACAGACGAGATTTCAGCAGACTGTGTAGCTGTGAACGACTCCTCAAAGGATGAATCGGCGGATGAAGCACCAAGATCTTGCACTAGAACATGTTGTCCAACCTCTCGCTCGGCGAGAGCAGCGTCGATATCGACCTCTTCCATGTCTTCGTCTGTGTTGGTCGCTTCTACTTCCTCATCTTGAAATGGGTGGGTTGCATGGGATATTTCTTTGTGCACCTCTTGAGACCCGATACCTAGGTTGTCCAGGGCTTCTGGAATGAGCGCCGGAGAAGTGGAGGGCACTATTTCGGAATCCGGCCAATCAACCTGTTCGTAGTCATGAACATTGACTTCGAGAGTTGGCGTCGCAGTGGAGGAAGAGGCCGCCAAGGAATTATCTTGTCGTCCTTGAGGGGGATAAACGCCCTGATGCACCTCTGAAAAAAGGGGCAAGGTTAGGAAGAGGTCGACTGAGACATTCGTCTGAACAACCAACCTTGGCTCGTTAAGGTATAGCCAGGATTATTATAGCCCAACGCATAATTCAATTCCGAGTCGTAAGCCAGCTTGATCGTGTTCTGTGTGGCGTAGTTTCCTGAGCAGCGATCAGGATCACGCCATATCGGCTAAACAGTGGCGCACTTACCAGGATGATAATTAGTTGCATCTATACACTGATCGGTCTGAGCCGTCGCAGAACTCTGCCCTTCAACGACCGTCATGCCACCATCCAGAGGAATTGGGGCACCTGCGAACATGTTGGGCTCAAATGTTGCCTCGCAAGTCGCCTTCGTTTCGTCTAACGAAAATGATTGGTCCGAGGCGGGATTAAACCCCAACGAAGACAAAGTGGCATTGACTTCCTCGTCGGTCATGTCGCTGAAGTCCATCTCGACATCTGTCTGCCTGCCCGACTCTGCCTCGTCGTTCGTCTGCTTGCTGGACTCGATCCGATCGACACTCGTTTTCAGCAGAGAGCTTGTCTCAGGCTGACTGCCACCTAATGCTAGCAAGGCGCTCGAGGCAGCTAAGTCTGCTGCTGATGCTCCGGCCATCATTTCACCGTATAGTATAAGTAACTTGGCGCTGTCGCTGTTGTACACTGGGTGAGTGCTCCTGGGATATGCCGTTAGGTAGCGTTCACGAACTAGTGGATCGAATACTCACCCCGTTCCATTATCGATACTTGTCTGATTGTCCCTGTCGGAATTCGTCCCCGACATAGTCGTCTTTGCGGCTGCGTCTACCTGGTCCTGTTGCTTTATGGCGGCGGTTATACCAGCCTCCAACTAAAAGACACTCAGAAATTATCCGACGAAGAAATCACTAGTGGTGCTCACAACATCCTGCCAAGTATTCAGCTGAGGGTTCACAAACGTCGTCTGGCCGTACGTCGGCACATAATTTGGAAGGGGGACGTTCGGTGTCCCTGCCGGGCGCCTCATCCGGGGTGGGAGAGGCTTCATCTTCCTGTCCACCGCCATCCCACCCGCTTCACCACTGACCGCGTCGGTAGTTTCATTTTCGTCAGTACCTCCTAGCCTGGTTTTCCCAACATCACGAGTAGCAGGAGCATCACCGCTTCTAAGAGCGGGAGCATCACTGCTACCGGGGAGCTGGAACGTGAACCCACTACTAGGTAGGCGCGAGGGCTCGGAAGAGGCAGGGGCCGCAGGAGCTGCGGCTGCAGTATTAGGCGCCTCCTCCGCCGCCCTGGGGACAGTCAGTGTAAAGTCGAAAATGGGCTTGGTGATGGTGCCCTGGGTGCTCTGCCAGAAGCGCTGGGGGAGGGGCCGGATCTTTCGGTCTCCGCGGGATGGACCAGGGGAGGGAGGGGGAGAAGATTCTGGGCTGGCGACGAGCGGGGCCGCATCGTCTGTGATGACGATTCTTGGGACTGGGACCGGAGGGACAATGGTGAGGATTGGAGAAGCGCTGCGTTCGCGCTCTGATGTTCGATCGGCAGTTCCTGTAGTAGCGCTGGATGGAGGCAGGGCTGTTCGATTGCGAGCTCTAGGCGGAAGAGGAGATATCTTCCTCTCTCCTGGACTTAGCGGCATGGAGGAATCGATGTCCATGTTGCTGGTCTTGTCGGCGATCTCTGCAGTCCTCTGGACGACAGCAGAACGAGGTGCTGGTATAGCTGGGGTGCGAACGTCGTTTCGCTGATTTGGAGCAGACGGCTCATGTGCTGGCTTCGTAGACGAAGGATCGACATCCATCTCATTTCTATCGTCAGTACCCTCCGAAGCTTTCAAAACACGACGAGCAGAAGAAGAGGGAGCATCACCGCCTTCCACAGCGGGAGCATCACCTCGACCTGTTGCTCGCCCGTTCGTCAGGCTTGTCGATTCGGATGGGCGCGGAGTGGACGCGTTGCTATTTTGAATCTTCGTCTTAGAGAAGCAAGCGACGAGGGCGGCGACGTCGTCGCTGTCGCTGTCGCTGCTCTCTTGCTTCTGCTTTTGCTTCTGCTTGTTGGAGCTGATTAGCCCATTCATGTGACGGTGGATAGTCTTGGAAGGACCCACAGAGTGAGGTTTCTGTGGCGTCGTTATCTTGTCCGTAACATCATCCAGCATGGACAGCCGTTCACGGAAGTGGGAGGGGTGGTTCTGAGATGTAGACAGGATGGGGCGAAGTTGGGACGTCTTGGGCCGGACGGGCTTGCGGGCTGGGGTGGGGGGTCGGGCGTTGTCATCGTCCATCGATATGTCGACAGACGCAGAAATGATCGAGGCGGCTGCCTGAACACGGTTGGACGGAGATATGGTATCGGCGAGATGTGGTGATACTGGGAGGTGTGGGGGAAGGGGATTTTCAACCGTCAATACAAGGGCCTGGTCGACGATGGCGAGTGCCTCCTTGGCTCGTCTTATAGTGTCGTCAACTGAACACGAAGATCGTTAGCCAATGCGTTAATTTCGATGCATATTGACATACTTTCGATATCTATGTCGGTTCGACGACCAGAGCCGCTTGCGTCTGCTGTGCTGGCTGAGTCCTTCTCGCGAAGGGAGTTTTCGGAACGGAATGTCTGCAGCGAATTGCGAGTGGCGATGGTGAGGTCAGTGTCGCTCTCGTCATTCGTCGGCGAAACGGCGGCAGGCTTCGTCGCCCTTCGTCTACTGTTCCTTGCAGGTCTGCGCCTGACAAGGGACTGATAGGCAAAAATATATCAGTCGTGATTAACACTCGACGGAAGAGGCTCACATCGTCATCTGTCATGTCTCGAGGGAGGGCCATCGGACTGTTGAATACGTGAGGGGAGGACAATACGCTTGAAGGCTCGATGTCGCGGGGTGCAGTGTTGGGCACGAGACCAAGCCGCTCCGCGGTCTCAGCCATTGAGGGTATTTCTACCTGCTGTTCTACTGAAGCAGCAAGAGAAGCGCCGAACAGGATGCTGTAGGGTACAGCACCACGCGTGGAAGGATGTGCAGGTTGGCGAGGGGTGTTCTGGGAGGAAGATGGCCTCAACGGCGGTGAACGGGTCATCTTGACGAGGGATGAGAATACGAGCTTTAGAGATCTTCGGGCAAGTGATGTAGCTAAAGGCATATCTGACGCGCTGTGAGCCTCGGAGCGTGCTGTGCGCAGAGGAGATTGAACCTACAACAGCACTGAGGGGTTCCGCTTTCTTGCTGTGGCGGGAGAGAAGATAGAGGCGTGCTGTGTGCTGTGCAGTTGTGGGTGAAATACCACTGAGGGTGTTTGCTATTGTGTGGTCTATCAGTGCCCTTGTGGAGGAGTTCGAAATTTATAACGCCTTTATCGGGTTCGCTGATGAGTGGCGTCGAGTCAAATCCCCCGATTTCTGGTTAGATTATGGGCGCGATGATCGATGGATGCGCGCACTGCGCTGTAGAGCCGCGATTCTGCGAGAATGAGAGAAAAACACAGCAGGAGCGCGTGTGGCGCACCCTTTTAATTTATGCTGTACGGCAGCACAATTAGACGCGCGCAACATCATGTGACTGAACCGTTGCTGTCCGTTGAAGAAAAGAAAGCGACTGGGAGCCTCACAATAAGGAGGAATTTCGCTGAAACGGTCTGCATATTGTTCTGGTACGAGGAGATTGCAGAGGTAATCTGGAGGAGGAGATCACCATGGAAATTAGGCGGGTAGCGCTTTGACTCTTTACCTGTTTTGTGCCCTTTGGATGATTACAATCGGGTCATTTGTCTTGGGAGGACCCTGCCGCGAGGAGATTGGCCGAGTCATTGAGCGTAACAAGACGTGGAGAACAAGGCTTCGCAGGTGGAAACTCCGCGCTTTTGGTCCGGTGCTCGTTGGTGGGCGACACAAAGGGCGGTTGATGGGAAGTCGCGTGTGATCGGCAAGTGCGTGATTGCCGGAAGTACCCGGCCCGGCTGAGGATGACGTTCTTTACCAATCATCGACGACTCCAATGCTCCAGGATGGGAGACCCCTCCTCCTTACCATCGTCTCTGCTGGATGAGAGTCTTTCGGCCAGTAATGAGTTCTGCCAAGTTTTCAGTCTCAGCCCTTCCATTGGCCTCCAAATCCCAGCTCCTCATCCACAGCCTGACGCCAGACACATACACGGCAACTCCAGAGGAGTTTCGCACGAAGGTTCTTGTGGAAACACCTAGTTTGCAGAGGAGAGCAAGGGTATGGACATTTCTAGTCCATTCTACTTTAAGATAGATTCACTATATTCCAGCTTCTTCCCGGCCCTTGCCATTTCTCTCATGTTTCCCCATTCCCTGTTCCCTTCCCGTACAACATCGAAGCACCAGTTCCTGCGTCTGACGACAACCAAGGATCCTACATCGAGAAGTGGCTGGCGGGAAGAGAAGCCATCAATCTGCTGCCTCCATCTCCAAACCATCCCAACGCGCCGTTGAGGAAGCATTCGTCCACGAATCGCGATCAACCTCTTGACCTCATTGGCATCTCCGAAACGGGCCTGAGAGATTGTGTACCCCATCTCGACGTTGGAGACGCGTTTGCTGTTCTCGGCGTACCGACGCTTTTGAATGAACTCGATGACGAATGCGGTCCTTACCCGTCCGACATCAAGGAAGTGGTGGAGGCTCGTCAAGACCTGGTTGACATACTCAGCGGTCAATTCATGCTTATGTCCCCACCAAAGGAGGAGCTGTCTGATGCAGTACCATTTGCACCATATTCCCTTCGTTACAGTGGACATCAATTTGGTTCCTGGGCAGGCCAGTTGGGGGATGGTCGAGCAATCACCATTCGTGAGTCTTCTTCCATCCTCGAGCTTGTAACATCTCAGAATGTCCCTTTAGACGTTACTCCTCATCCAAGCAACCCTGATCTCACTTACGAGTTGCAGCTCAAGGGCGCAGGGCGCACTCCGTTCTCTCGTTCTGCGGACGGTCTAGCGGTCCTCAGGTCTTCCATTCGCGAATATCTCTGTTCTGAAGGTAGTCAATAAATGTGCCTCAGATAAAGAAAAGATCGTCCTAACCTACACAATCACCAGCTATGGAAGCGCTCAAGATACCCACCACCCGCTCCCTGACCCTCGTCTCCCTTCCAGCCTTACCCGTCGCTCGTGAACGCGAAGAGACCGCCTGCGTCCTCACTCGCATGGCCCCGTCCTTCATCCGCATTGGGTGTTTCGAGGCCTTCAATGGCCCCACAAACATGTTCTTCTTCGGAGGCGGGCAGCAGAAACCCGATCTCGAAGGGCTACGGGTGTTGGGAGAGTGGGTTGCAGGTAGTGTGTTAAAGCTGGGTGTTGGGGATGGAAAGGCTTGGGGCAAGGAGTTAGTGCTTGATGTCGCGAGGAGGAACGCAAAGATGGTGGCGGGGTGGCAGGCATATGGGTTTATGCATGGTGTCATCAACACGGACAAGTGAGTGCTGGTGGTAAGTTTTTCTCCGTTAGTCTGACGATGCTTCTAGTGTTTCGGTCCTCGGCCTAACCATTGACTATGGTTGGTGTTTCTTTGAATTATCTTGCCAAATGATTTACGAATCGTTTTTCTAGGTCCATATGCCTTCATGGATGTCTTCGACCCTCATCATATCTGCAACCATACAGACGAAAGTGGGCGATATGCTTACATGGTATGCTTTTTATTCCTTCTCGTTTCACATATCGCACTATTTCTGTGGCATATATGCTTTATAGTTCCAGCCCAACATGATGTAAGATCCCTCCTCATCTCACCCTTTCCTCCATCTCACCCACGTTTCGCAGTATCTACGCCGTTCGTGCCCTGCTCAACTCCCTTGCACCTCTCATCGGTGCCGAGGCCGAACTGCAAGGCAAAGCGGTTTCTGCTGGATGGGCAACTGATGCACCTGCAGAAAAGCTCGATGCATGGACAAGGAAGGGCCAGGAACTGCGAGATGAGATGGAGAGGATCACGCAGGAGACTGCGGCTGTTGAATATGGACGGCTTATGCGCAAAGTACGGTTCCTGCCTAGCTTCAATGAAGGGAACGAGTCTGACCCATGGATGGACAGCGCCTTGGCCTAAGACGCCAGGACCACACAGACGAATCGACACTCTTCAAGCCCCTGCTCACGATCATGGAACAGCACCGCCTCGACTTCCACTCGACGTTCCGTACCTTATCTTCCTTCAAGCCATCCTTCCTTTCTCAACTAGACCAAGCTCCTTCACCAGACAAGAACAACGACTTATCACCCGAGCTGCACGCCTTCATCGCGAAACTCCTCAGCGCCACACCGGGTCCTGATAAAGTCGCCTATGGAGAGGCTACAGCAGAGTGGTTGGGGTGGCTGGAGAAGTACTCCAAGCGTATCCTAAACGAGAAGGATGAATGGAGTGATGTTGAGGACGCTGACGCGGAAAGGAAGAAAGAGATGAAAGGCGCGAACCCGAGATTCGTGCTTAGACAATGGGTCCTCGAGGAGGTGATCGGGAAGGTTGAGAGAGACTCGAACAGTGGGAAGAGGGTGCTCGCGAAGGTCATGCATGTGCGTTCTTCAAATTAATTCCCTCTAGCTCTCGCCCTGGTCTGATGCTTCATTGTCACATTTCTCAGATGGCATCCAACCCATTTGAACCGTGGGGTGCAGAAGGAGACGAACGACCCGAGTCTGAGCTGGAGAAGGAAGAAAAGGAAGAGAGAAGGTACTGTGGCCTTGGCGAGAAGAAGATGCTTGGGTTCCAGTGCAGTTGCTCGAGCTAGAACACGATTTCATGTAAATTTGATGTTGGATACGACGCTAGATAAGTCTTTATGCACTCGTCATTTATGTCCTGAGGTTGAAAATATCCATTGAATGCACAGGTAAGAAAAACAGTATACAGGTTCTTGCTTTTAACTTTATGTCGAGCTGCCGAAAATTTGGTAGCGTCTGCAAATGCTGGGGCCAACTTCGTCGTATTGCGCTTTCGTGTGGCACGAAGTATAGAAGTCGGGCTGTCAAAAATAGATTAAATGAGTAAGGAACTCAACAACGACCAAGAACAGAGGGTTGCTTACGAGCGAAGCGAGCAGAGAACCGCCGAACCACACTGCGTATCTGTTGGAATCAAGGGTAGGATGAACCAGATCAGTGTGGGACAGAAGGGGCACCGCGCGGACTCGAAAGGCACGAACCGTTGCCGTTTGTGCGAGATGACGTCAACTTCGACGCCGGACGACTGGGCATGCCGAATCAGTTCATCAGGTTCACCTTATTTAAATTCGCGGTCGTTTCGTACCTTTTGCCTGCTCCCACTCGCAAGTGCGCCTGCATCCAACCTGCGGTCGACGAGTTGCTTCAAGTCGCGTTTGAGGCGGTTCCCAAAGTGCTGGAACATGGTGGAGCCTCCAGATAGGACGATGTTCTTGATTTGGGTGTTAGTGAGGCGAGATAAAGCGACGGTGACACAAGTTGCAGACCTTGTATAAACCGCGGCGGACATCGATAGGTGAGGATTGGATGACATCGTCGACGATTTCGGGAAGAGGAGTCAGGAAGTCGGAGGAGTAGATCTCAGGGTTGAAGAAGATCTCGGGGGCGAGGAAACGTTCGTAACCAACATCGACTCCGTATTTCTGTTCTCACTCATCAGACCTGACCTAAATAACATAGCTTGCGACGTACCCTTCCCGTGACACTATGTTCTCCCTCATAGCGCTCGAAGTACTTCAACGGCTCCTCGTCGTACTTCCGAAACTCCCTTACGATATCCTGGCAAACGTAACTGTAGTTCTCCTTGACCTTGCTTGCGACTCTCAGTTGGTCCTCGGGGGGCACCGCGGCCATCTCTCCTCGCTCGCGTAGCAGGTTGAGCACGAACTGGGAGATATCGCGACCGGCGATCGGGATGTGCTTGATGGCGCTGCCGATGACATAGCCCTCTGCACAAGGGATGACGTGCGTGACGCCGTCCCCTGAGTCGATGACGGTCCCAGTGAGTGTGCGCTCGGTGACACGGTCGGACGTCCACGACGCCGCGAGCGCGAGTACGGCTTGCACGGCGATGTACAACCCCTTGATATTGAACGATTCGAAGAAGATTTCAGCAGTCTGTTCTCTGTTCTCTGGGGCATTAAGAGGGGGCTCGGTCTGGGGTTTAGTTTACATGACTTCAGTGAACACTTGGGTGGGCTGCGGATGAAAGCTACGCACAAGAAGGAAGTAGTGGTCCTCAGGCTCTGCACGCAGGTATTTGAAGATCGTCTGCTCCCAAAAGCGTTCCATATGGTCCCAGTTGTCTATCATACCATGGCGAATAGGATAATGCACTCCATATCCAGGCGTCTTCGAATTCGCCAAAGCCTCGTCGCCGATGAAGAAATCGAGGTCTTCGACACCGCGCTTCGACGCAAGATGTCCGGGTTTGCTGGGCACTGCGGGTGCACGGGAAGTCTGTGCCGCTGATCCACGCGTCGCGATGGCAGTGGGGAAGACACTGAAGTCATCTATTAGCTCAACTATCCATAAGACGCGGCGATAGTAACGCACAAGGATGGGTCTGAGTTGCCTGCGAAACTGGAGCAACTGGTGAGATCAAGCCTGGCTATCGTTTATTGCGGCCACACACCCTACTTTCGAGTACCCAGTTCCATTGTCGCAGACGATAGGCGCGAGGACAGACATGGCAGATGGCAGAAATACGGAGCTGGGTTGCATAAGATGATCAGACACAGTGATTGGTTCTTGCCTGAGATCCAAACAAAGAGCAAGCTATGCTACCCTCAACTCTGGGCAAGTCAGGTTCCGTTCAAGAGGTGTATGTGCACAAGAATCAAATCTAATCCCGAATTCACATAGAAAATACGACGTGTTCCATAAGTGAGGCAAGGCTAGTGGGATATGTTCCGACTCGTGGAAACCTCTCTCGCTGATCATGACGCCGCTGGACATCATCTAGTCGTCGCCGGACGCCATTGCCAATGCGTTCGTGTTTCGACGCGTAAACCAGCCTGCGGGTGCAGGAAGTCAGTATGAAGATAGTGCTTCACTTACCGTAAGGATGTTGATTGCTGATAGCCGTTGGGGACAGACGATCGAAATACCCAATGCTTCAAGTTCAACCATGCAATGGGAATTCCAGTTGCCGCAGCATCTGTTTGGGCTTCTGCTGAACGTCGATCGTCAGTGTTTCAGACGCAGAACTAACAGCTGACGGAATACACGACGTACTTTGCACCGAATCAATACTCGTCGTTCCGGATCCCGATTTCTGGGCGACCAGCGACTTGAGGTGAGGCGTGTCCAACGGTTCGTGTCGGGAGGTCGAGATATAGTGTACAAGTAGATCTTTCCTTCAGAACGTTGCGGTTGGTCGACCGTTTGGCATTCGAGGCATCTAGTATTGATATTGATACACAAAATAAAAAGATTGTAATCAGGTAGATCTGAGGGTTGCTTCCTGGCAGAGAAATAATAGTAAACCTGGCGTAAGAGTGCAGAAATTGAATGGAGGAAAGAAAGGATAGTCAATGAAGTGAAGTTGAGATTGGGACCAATGGTAAAGAAAGTGGATGACAATGCGACAAGGTTTGATGAGGGAGAGGGCCGGGGAAAATATGCCGTGATTATAGAAGTGGGAATAAAGGAAAGTGCATTACTTTACATGGCTTGTTGGTGGAGAATTTCGCGCGACGTTGATCCTGGGAGGCATGGTTGACGTGGAAGAGGAGACAAGAGCCAGGGGAGAGGTACACATCGTAACAGCAGGAGAGCATAGAAAACCAAGGACTTCCATGGGTTGTCAATTTGTGGTACTAAAAAGACATGCGGCGTTGCGAGATGACTTGTGTGTGGTGGTACAATTGTGGTGTAGAGGAGATGTGCTGAAGATGAACGTCAAATACTGTGTCTCGTCTAGCGACACGATGGGGACAAGGAAGAGTGGGGGTTATATCTCAGTAGGAATGGATAATGAAAAGTAGGGGTGTTGAAGTGCTTCCCGAACTGTTATCCGTTGGGCTGGGTCAAACGCAAGAAGTTTCCGGACAAGATCCAAGAATTGTCTGTTGATATTATCGACAGGAGGTATCACATCCTGAACATTTGAATTTAGTTTGGATGTTGGGAACACACTGAGGACAACGGTTACCTGTAGCGGACGCGTCGCTTTCACATCCTTTTTGCTTTGTCGAGTTGCTTTCGGCTTCGGCCAATCAAGCTTGCCACCTTCCTTGAAGAATTCCGGTTTTGACCGCGCACCAGCCCTCGCGAAGCGCTCAGGCATCTTGCCCATGACCATCTCCATCATAGCGAGGTGCTCTAGGTTGTCGTGGGTCTGATAGAGGGCGAGGCCGGTGAAAAATTCAACCAAAATGCAGCCTAAGGAATAGGCGTCGCATGGAAATGTCCAACCAAGTCCTGTTCGTGGCTTGATGAGGATGGATTTGCCATGCATTTGCGGGCCGGACTCACCCAAGATGATTTCTGGTGCACGATAATGTCGGGTGGAGACAACAGATGAATGATACTCTTGTTCAAAAGTGGCTGAACCAAAATCGATTAGTCTGATGTCCGTCGATTCCAGGATCCGTTTCTGTTTCGGTGGTGCATTTCGCTGCATGCACGGTGATAAGCAATGTTTTCCGAGATGATACGACGATAACTAACCTTTCCTGGTACAGGTATAGAGACTACTCGGTAGTCATTGTGCACAAGAAGTATATTCTCAGGTTTCAAGTCGGTGTGGATGAGACGCAGTTCATGAAGAACTTTGAGATGGCATCATAAGTTTAAAGTATACATTGAACAGAACGGGACACTCACATGCCACACTGCCAAGAAGTTGGCGGGCA
The DNA here is from genome assembly GCA_013376435.1 of Cyclocybe cylindracea. Lineage (NCBI taxonomy): Eukaryota > Fungi > Basidiomycota > Agaricomycetes > Agaricales > Hemipholiotaceae > Cyclocybe > Cyclocybe cylindracea. The sequence continues at coordinate 412,767 of MPNV01003049.1, forward strand.
AATTTCTGGATGTGCTGGCGGGGAAACGGCGCAAAATCGTTTTCCTTGAGGAAATCGTAGACACACATCCCCAAGAGCTCAGAGACGATACATATATGATTTCTGTGGTCAAACCAATGAAGGAGGTGGATGCAGTTACTGATGGATATTGCATCAGCAGTTGGATGGTTTATAATGTGAAAGAGGGCTTACTGTCGGTTTGTTGGGTCACGTTCTTTAAGCTTTTGAAGCACTCGTACTTCAATCTTGCTGGCGTCGCGGTATTTGGGAATAGCTCGAATGATTTTGATAGCTACCCGGTTGTTGGTTTCGGTGTCGACGGCTTCTACCACTTTACCAAAGGTTCCTTGGCCCAGCAGGCGGACCGTACGATCTGGCAGCATCATGGCGTTAACAAGGGTGAACTAGCCGCTATAAATCAAACTTACAACGTCGATAAATCATGTCATTTGGGACGATGATATAGTGTCCCTCTTTGTCATCACAGGGCAAGGGGCCTTTAGATGTCTGGAGAATATACGTGCGGCGTTCAGTAACGATGAATCGCGGTGCAGTGTGGTGGCAATACGCACATCATCCGTAGCAGCGCCGCTTCGGCTATCGATCGAGACGGCTGCAACGAGCGCTTGGGATTGCTGGCCGCCCACTAGCTTCTTGGCGGCTGGCGCACGGACCTCTTCAATATGATCCCGTTTTCTCTTCTTCGGTGCTGGCGCAGTCAGTACCGAGGAGGAGCTTGCAGATAACGCTTGGGCTTCTGCTGCTGCCCGTGCTCTGGTTCTGATGGGTGCGCTGTAGAGGGGAGGCTGGTATGACGCAGAGAATGCACCATTATGGGTAGTTGATGGGGAGATGGTAGGTGGAGGCGGGGTATCGTCGATTACGATGACCTCACGAAGGCGGCCATCGCTGTCGACCTCCTGGACTTCGCTGTAGCTGACGGTGTATTGATGGGCGCGTTTCCGTTTCCTGGTCGTCACGGGTGGTGTGGGCATACCGCTCGGACCAGCAGGATTCATGCCGGTCAGGGTCTGGTGACCGTACTGGGAGAGAAGCTGGGTTGGCAGCGGGTGGACCGCCGTCATCGTCTGGGTGGTTGTATACGACGTGGTGGTGGCGGTTTAAGGGGAAAACGAGGGGGTAAGTGTGCGCTTGCAAAGCCAGATGGATCCTTAACAGGTCACCACAACGGGCAGAGTGTCCTATTTTGTTGGTCCCTATTTGGCACGGAGGAGCCACAGCCCATGGTCTCCACCAACTCCTCCTTTATACCTCTCCTTCCAGCACGACCCCGTCCATTAAATCGGCCTGCATTTCCTTGTATCTCTAGCTATCGTAATATCCAATTTTTTTTGGTGAAAGGAGCGCCTAGCAGCGAGCTTTTGGCGTCCCAACCAGGCGCACGTTCGCACGAAGTTCAAAATGTGTGATCTCACACCAACTCCAGTCATTTCTCTGGCACGGACCCCAGGTCGCAGGAAATATCCGTGACCGGCACATATGCGGCATCCACCCCATTGTTCTCCTTGTTATGTTCCCGGATTCCTGGTTACAGGAGTTCTGACTCGTATATTTCAGCGACAGATAATATGCATGGTCAGTCGTGATGGACCCACGCAGAATTCGTAGTCCGGACCCCTTCCGCCCCAAAGTTGGCCCAAAGTACACGTGAAGGCGATAGATGAGAGGCAGGCCGGCCAAATGGGTTTCGCGCCACGAAGGACACCAGGAGAAGCGTCGCAGCAGGCCGAGCGGCTAAAATAGGATCTTTCTTTGCTCCAGAACGGCGAGGACCTGCGAGACCGGTCGTGTTCATCTCGCCCGTGGCCAGCTCGGAGTGTCCAGCGTCAATCGATTATCAATCAGCCACATCTGCATCAACTGCCACACTGTGCCAATTTGAGTCACAGAATGCGAAGTGTCCCAGTTGTTATATCCGACACTTCCTCCGGTCTTGCAAGGGTGGCAATGTGGTGCTCCGCAGGCCGGTTCACCGTTCCTCCTGCCCTGGGTCACAGAAAAGAGGTGTGCACGGTCGTTTTAGAGTTTTGCGCAGAAACGACCTGCTCAGTTTAGGTTCGCATCAGGGAGGCGCAACAGATTGGTCAGGGTGCGCCAAACCAGAGCCGTAGCCGTAAACAACAGCAAACAACCCTGTTCACTGTCTCTGTCGACGAGCTGGGCCTCTGCTCCCTATCTATCACCCCTCCAACGCAGTCCGACAGCGTGCAGAACCAAATACATGCACGATGAGGGGCTTGGCTTTCCCTTCGAACGCAGCAGTTGATCGGGAGCCCTCGTATGAGTACGGCACCCCAATCAGCAATGTCGACGACATACCCATCGACCCAGCACTCGGCGGCGGCGCCATCGACCCCGCATTGATGATGGAAGACGAGGGTCCAATTGTTGCACAGGTACGTGCAGTGCAAGTGCCTGCAGAACGCGACGCGTCGTGGCCAATATTGCGTCTGGGCCTCAATTTCTGAAATTCGTTTTTCACAGCAGCATCCTCCCCAAAATCAATATCTCCAGCCTCCGCAGCCCCCACAAGACGATTACCAGGCGCGACAATACTCAGAAGGGCCCCAGGGCGACCCATTCGCACCCCAAATCCCGGTTCCCTATTTCCCCATGGAACAGAAGCAGCCTCCACCCCCACCGAAGCCGAAGCGCAAACGCAAAATAGTTCGTGAGGAGGAATGTAGCTTTTGTGGAGGGAAAGATACGAATAACAAGCATAACGAGCCTGAGGCGCTAATCACCTGCCATGAGTGCGGCCGAAGCGGTGGGTCACCCCAGTGCACTATCCGATGCCTATGCTGAACAGGCTTCTCTAGGACACCCTAGTTGTATGCAACTCGAACGGTTATCCGACGTGGTCAGAACCTATCCATGGAAGTGCATCGAGTGCAAGAACTGCGAAGTTTGTCAGGAAAAGGGTGACGATGTACGTTCCTTCACACCTCCGGGGCAGCGACGGCCAAAAAGGACTCACCTTCGCCCGCATAGGACCGTATCCTGTTCTGCGACTGGTGTGATCGAGGTGAGTTGCGAGTGTACCGGCCAGGCCGACGTCCTTTCTCATCCATTCCTCCCAAGGCTGGCACATGGACTGCATGGATCCACCGCTCCTAACAGCGCCAGAGGGAGAGTGGCATTGCCCCGAATGCCCGCCTGTCGTACCAGCAGACCAGCTACCACCGCCGCCCGAGCAGTACGCCATGCCACTGCCCGAAGAAGCCCACGTCCAGTCGCCCATACCATCGATGAGAGAAACGTCTGTTGCGTCGACTTCTCGGTCAGCCATCGCCCCCGATCCGCCGGTGACGGCCCCGAAGAGCAGGTCAAGGAAGAAGGCGCCCGCGAAGCCGAGGGTACGGGCACCAACGAGGGCAGCAGCTGCAGCGGACGACGGGGAGGCGTCGGACAATGATAACTCTGTCGCGGTGGACGAGACACCCACAGTCGCGCCGCGGGCACGCGGGCGGACTTCAAGGGGCGCTGCTGCTGCTGCTGCGTCCACATCCACGGCGAAGGGCAAGGCGCGTGCCCCGTCGACGAGCTCGGAGGACGAGCCAGCGCCTGCGCGGCCGCTCAAGCGGAGACGTGCTCCGGCGCGGCAGCCGAGCCCTACCCCTGCTGCCCCGCTGCCCCGCGTCCGCCTGCGCATACCGGCACAAAGAGGCAAGGGCAAGGAGCGCGAGGAGGACGAGCATGGGATGTTTGATGATATATTGACCCCTGAGGAACGCGACACGACCAAGACGAAGGTCTTAAATATAGACAAAGTCTACTTCGAGCGGAGTCGGCTTGCTGCTGAGGTGGGTACCCTGTTTCTATTTTTTGTCTTCTGTGTTTTCTGTTCTTGTTTGGAGGTGGCGTTGAGGTTGGGTTCTGTGATGTGTGCGCCTATCTCAACTCTATGAACACCCATTCTAATTGCCAAAAACCATACAGGAGAAACTTGCCCCACCACCACCACCAACCGCTTCCTCCTCCCGCACACCCGCCCCGGACGAGCCCCTCTCCGCGCGCTCACGTCCCCTCCGCTCCTCCACCCTCCACACGCCGCTCAAACGGCCCGACCTCACCCTCTCCTCCCTGTCCCTCTCCGCCTTCTCCCTGCACTCCAACTCCCCCGCGCCCTCGACCCCCGGCGGCGCGCCCCAATACCCCAAATTCGACCCGGGGACCCTACGTATCCGGTCGATAAGGTTCGGCCCCTGGGAGATCAAGACGTGGTACGACGCGCCGTTCCCTGAGGAGTACGCGACGATACCGGATGGGAGGCTGTGGATATGCGAGTTCTGCTTGAAGTATATGAAGAGCCGGTTTGGGGCGGTCAGGCATCAGGTATTGTATTGTATTTTTTTTCTAGGTGTGGTTGGATGTGTTCGATGCTGAGGAGATTGCTCTATTTTTTGCAGATGAAGTGCAAGACGAGACACCCGCCTGGGGATGAGATCTATCGAGATGGGAACGTATCTATATTTGAAGTCGACGGGCGGCGGAACAAGGTTCGTCTTCCTCCCTTTCCCCTTCCCCCCATCCTTCCCTCCACCCCCATCCTACCCCTCCTAACCCCCACCCACAGATCTACTGCCAAAACCTCTGCCTCCTCTCCAAGATGTTCCTCGACCACAAGTCGCTCTTCTACGACGTCGAACCCTTCCTCTTCTACGTCATCACGCAGGTCGACGAGTTCGGCGCGCGCTTCGTGGGGTACTTTAGCAAGGAGAAGCGCTGTCCCAAGGACTACAACTTGAGTTGTATCATGACACTGCCGGTTAGGCAGAGACAGGGCTGGGGGAATTTTGTTATTGATTTTAGTGAGTGGTTTTTTGTTCGGGTTTGGGTTTTGAGTTTGGATGGAGAATGCTAATTGGGTGTCGTTTTGCGACAGGTTATCTCTTGTCAAAGGTGGAACAGAGGCTTGGGTCTCCGGAGAAGCCGCTCTCGAGTCTTGGTGCACTGGGGTATAAGAACTATTGGACGCTGGCGGTGATGCGGTTTCTTGCGACGGCGGCCGACAACGTCAAGTTGGAAGGTGCGTGAACCCGTTGCATTGCATGCATTCTAATCTAATCTATATCCACTGTCTCTGCTATCCTACAGAAATCAGCTCCGCGACCTCCATGACCCACGAAGACGTCTGCAACACGCTCATCCAGCAAAACATGCTCTTCATCCGCGAGCCCACGCCGCCTCCCATCAAGCCCTCCCCGGGGCAGGCCATCAAGTACCCCAAGGGGCGCAAGAACGGCATCGCACGTCGACAACTCCAGCGCCTCCAATCCCAACAGCACCTCCACGACAAGGAAGGCTCCGATGGTAAAGGGCGCCCATTCGCTTTACCGAAGCACTACGAGATCCACTTTGACCGCGCCAAGGTCCAAGAGTATGTGGCCAACTGGGAAAAGAAGGGGTATATGAGGCTGAAGCCGGAGAAGCTGCAGTGGACGCCGTATATTGTGAGCCGGACGAGCCAGGAGGCGGGTGTGGCGGGGGATCAGCCGGCTATGGATACGGTAAGGGATGAGCTGGGCCGGACGCCGTTCGTGCTCGAGGATGGGGATTGTGCTGGGCAGACGCAGCAGGAGAGGAGGGAGACGAGTACAGAGCCGGCGACGCCTGGACCGGTTAATGGGAGACGGAGGAGAGTGGAGGAGGAGGATGAGGATGAGGATGAAAGGAAGAGGGACGAGCTGCCAAGTATGGTCGTGGATAGGACATCCTCGCCTGAACCCGAACCACTGGTGAGGACGAGGACGAGATCAGGAGTCGTCAAGTCGACGACGAAGGAGAAGGAGGACCATCCTCGGTTGAAAAAGACCTCTCGGGCACGCTCGCCCTCGCCTACACCCCTCGCCCCCTCTGCCTCACGACGAACACGCTCGACCAACTCGAATATACCCGCCCCTCCCACGCCCGCCGTCGTTGTCGTAGACGAACCCCGCTCGACACGGCGGAGCGGCAACACGAATTCGAGGCGACCGCCTCCGCCCAAGGCAACAGCGGACGACGCAGCGCTTGCTGCGAAGCTCGCGGCGGAGGAAGAGGAGAAGCAGCGGCCGACACGGATGCTGCGGTCGAGGAGGAGCGAGTCGCAGGTGGAGAACAAGAAGCCGGCGGCGATGGTGGTTGTGCAGATACCGTCGCCCACGAAGCCGCCGCCGCCACGTAAACGGAGGAGGATCGAGTCGTCGCCCGAACTGGAGGCGCCGTCGCCACCTCCGGCAGAGCCTGAAGAGGTGGAGGAGGACGCCCCGATGGATGTGGATCTAGTGAATGGGCGCTGTCAGGAGGAGGAAGAGTCGTCGCCGGTGGGGCTGACGCCGGAGACCACGGACGCGACGACGCTGGTGGATGTGCCGAACGGGTCAGCGACGACGGAGGAGCCGGAGGAGGTGGAGATGAAGGTGTTCATGAGTGGCAAGTTCTCGCCGTACCGGCCGGTGCACGCGGAGAGCGACCTGCGGTCCACGCTGGTGGACGACCTGCACGACGAGGATGCGGACGGGGAGTACGAGGAGGACGCGGACGGGGAGATGGACCCTGAGTTTATGTAGTTTGTGCATGTTTGGCAAGCGAATGCGAGCCAGGCTGAGTTGGTTTCTTTGCTCTGAATCGACCCGACCTTGAGTGGATGGATTCCAAGTGAGTTGGCGTGTTTGCTGGGTTGTGTGCTACGATGACGGGGCGGTGAGCAGCGACTCGACGATGCAGTACGGCCACATGCCGATGCAAGACCGCGATCCCTCCCAATCGGTCCGTCCCCTTTCTCCTCCCCCGCCCGTGCCCCCTCACCCCCGCAGTCCCAGTTCCACCAGAACGGCTTGGGCCAGGCCCTGGGCACCCACCTCGCGCCCCCCACCCAGTACCCCCGCACACACGACTACCGCAACCCCTCCACCTCCCCGCCCACCCTCGCCCAGCCCGGCGCCCCCGCCCCCGCCCACTCCCCCCTCACCTTCACCGTCCAGGGCCCCGCAGCCTCCCCCACCACAAAGCGCAAGCAGATCGACTCCGCCGCCAACGCACAGCTCAGCAAGCGCAGGCGCGCAGACGCCGCAGACGACCAGGAGCCCTACGACATCGATGGCACCGCTCAGGGCGCCAAGCACTGGACAGACGACGAAAAGTCCAAGCTCTTCCACTGGCTCATGGGCCAGGGCCAGGAGGACCACTGGAACGCCCTCCGCGCCACCAAGAACTCGTGTCTGCGCGAGGTCCGTGCATCCATCACACACGTTGCCCCCTGCTCACCGATCACAGTGTGCCGTAGAGGTCTTCGGCGGCAAGAAGACCTACCAGGCCCTCAAGGGCTGCTACGAGCGCAACTTCAACCTCTTCAAGCAGATCTACGCCTTCGAGAACGCCCACGGCCAGGGCGCAACCACCAACATCGCAGCCCTCAGCGAGGCCGACCGCCTCCGCGAGTACGAGCGCCGCCTCCAGATCGCCCGCAAGGCAGGGAGTGATGTCGGGAATATCACGGCGCGGACGATAGACCACTGGCATCGCGTGGGCTGGTACGATCTCTTCTATCGACGGTGCGCTTCTTTCTTGCTTTATGACTACATACTCCGCTCCCACTCCTTATCCTTATCATCGCGCTCATGCACCCGCATACAGGTGGCACGGCGACCCCGCGACGACTCGCCCGGTGCAAGGCCGCTCCTCGGGCGGCGTGGGCAACGCGAACATGGGTGGCGGCGGAGACGACGTCGAGGACGAGGACCCAGCAACGCTAGACTTCAACGATCCGTCGAACATTAATGGCCTTAACGGCCTCGACCGCCAACAACAACAACAGCATCCCCAGCCCCAACAACAGCAACAGTCCCAACAGCCCCAGCAGCAACCCCAGCAGCAGCACGTATACATTAACCCACAAGACCTGCGCGATAATAACCCCGGCGGACACGCCCCGCCATCCACCCAACTCTCCGGAGGCCCGCCTCCACCGCCATCCCAAGCACAGCAAGCACACCAGCAGCAGGCGAGCATGCGACACGCGCCGCACACGCACACGCATGCGCAAGTGTCCCATTCCCATCCCCAACCTCCGCCCCAGCCGCCTCTCGCTTCCTCCTCTTCCTCCAGTCTGGGTGTGGGTGTGAGCGTGAGCCCAGGTGTCGGTATCGGTGCAGGTGTGGGTGCTGGTGGACTCCCAGCGGATGCCCCCGCGGTGAACCTTGCGCTCACGCAGGACCTCCTCTCGCGGTGCCTGCAGTACCTGAACCTGCAGACCAAGGTCGCGCAGGAGAAGCTGGACTATCTGCGCCGCCGCGAGGCGCGCGAGATGAATGAGCTCAATGCGCGCAAGGAGCTGGAGAAGACGCAGAGCACGAAGAACAAGACGGAAAAGGCTTTCGTACGTCCTCTCATTAATTTTTCGGTTTTGCTTTGGGGTTTTCTCCCTTTGTTTTCTCCCTTTGTTTTCTGATTTCCTTCCTTTTCTTTTCTGTTCGTTCGTTGAACGGTGGCTGATTGTCGTCGACGTCGGCACTCCAGGAGCTCATCAACAACCCCCAGACAGACGCCGCCCTCCGGCAGGCAGCAACAGACTACCTCAAGAAGATGTTCTTAAACGACTGACCTACATAGTTGGTTTGCACCACCTCGGCTCTGCGAGCTTAGCTGCTTACATTCTTAGCATCCTCGCGTACTCTACTCTTTCTCCCTCTTCTTGTGTAGTACTACACTTTTTTGTACCCCCCTCCAGTCCGGACTTGGCCCTTGACCGTGACGAAGACCGATGATGACGAAGACGACGCTTTTTGCGCCGCTTTTTTTGTATGTAAGTAGTACGTGCCTGTGCCCGACACGACCTCCCTCATGACGACGACGAACGACGACGACGTTTTTGTAGCCAGTGTATCCACGTCCGTTTTTCTTGTTTTCACCTCTTACCCACCACCCTCACATTCAAGTTTCATCTCACATCTCATCTCTCATAGTACACATACCTGTCGAAGAGTACGCATATGTACTTGACATCCAGACCTCTCAGTATATCGATATAGCCCGCACGTCTCGTCTCCCCTCAAATCTCATCTATGTTGTTTCCCTATAAGCCGTGAAGTATTATACTCGTACAGTTCCTTGAAAAATTGGATGTTCTATTAGGTAGGTAGCCCGTCCATGAGTATGGATATACGTGAAGTGTATGAATATGCAGTGTGGAATTTTGTGTGGACATGCAATTAGAGTTAGTCGTCGGTGTCGTGAGTCGTAGCCTTGACGGCTAGTTTTATGTCGTCGAGGGTGATGGAGGAGCGCTCGCACATTCCTCTGAAAATGCCGTCCGTGTTTTCGTATAGCTTGGTGGGGGTGTCGAATTCCTATACACGAACGAGGGTCAATAACTTTAGCAGGGATAAATGAACGTCATGAGTGGACGTACAGCAATTTGACCTGCATCGAGGACGCAGATGCGGTCGTAGGATATGATGGTGCGTAGCCGATCTAGAGGATGGGATGTTCAGTATGACGGACTAGAAGTATGGTAGAGAGCGCAACTTACGAGCAATGCAAAGAATAGTACGGTCCTTGAACTCGTACGCAATCGTATCTTGGATCTTGCGATCGGTCTCATAGTCGACCGAGGCTATAACACACAAGAAGACCCATCATCAGCACAACGTCCCCCCCAAAATAAACCGACACTACATAAAGAAAAGAATGACTTACCCGTCGCCTCGTCCAAAATGATCACCCGTGCGTTCTTCACAAGCGCGCGAGCCAGCGACACAAGCGAGCGCTGGCCGACGGAGAGATTGCCGCCCTCGTCCTCGATCACCGTGTCCAGACTGAACCGGTTCACGGGCGTCTGGGCGCCGCTTGGCGGCAGCTCGTCTTCCGCCGCCGTCGCCGCTGCTTGACCCTCGATCACCTCAAGCGAGTCGCGCTTCGAGGACTCAACGAGGTATGCGCGCCGCAGGGCGTCCCAGAGCGTGGCATCGTCGTGCAGGTTGAAAGGGTCGAGGTTCGTGCGGAGCGTTCCGGAGACTGCAGTAATACAGAAAGAGGTGGAGAAGGGTCAGGTTGAGGTGGGTAGAAAGTTCGGTGGTTCGTAACTCACAGAGAAGCGGGTCTTGCGGGATGATGGCGAGCCCGTTGCGCAGGTCCGTCAGCCCGATGGTCGATACGTCAACGTCGTCCAGGAGTATTGACCCCGACGTGAGCTCGACAAGACGGTAGAGGGCAGTCATGATCGAACTCTTCCCAGCGCCAGTTCTACAAAGTGTCGTTAGGAAGCAAATCGTATAATAACTCGAAGCAACGAACCTTCCAACGATACCTATCTTCTCTCCAGCTTTGACCGACATCGAGATACCTTTGAGGACAGGAGGCAGTTCCGGCCTGTAGCTGAGGACGACATTCTTGAGCTCGAGACGACCATGAGCAGGCCACGAAGCAGCGGGCTTCTTCTCTGGAAGTGAATGAGGCGCCTCCTGCTCGACCTCTTGTGCATAGTACAGTATCCGCTCGACAGAGTTCATGTTATTCTCCACCTCCGCGCTCTGCCGGACCATCCATCCGAACCTAGGCACAAGGGGGTACGTCAGCAATCGAGGGCAATTGAAAATCAAAATTCAATTCAATGGACAAGTTGAAATGGAGAAAAGGAGATCGAGGAACGGCTCGGCTACGGGGGTATGGGGACGGCTAAGTACAAGTTACTCACGCTTGTTGGACACTGAGGATGTAGGAGAGAACCAAACCGGTCTGTGCAGGCGATATAGTAAAACGCGTGCCGACCGTCAGCATCGACACGATAAACGTTAGTAAGGCACCGAGGAAATCGAGCCGGATCCCAAGCCAGCGCTAAGGGGTAAAGAGGTGTCAGAATGCCAGCTCTTCGTAAGGGTATATTAAGTTGCAGAACGTACCTGATTGGTAACAGTCAGCCAGTAAGCGCGGTTCTCTACGTCGACTCGTTTTTCGTTGTCCAGTCTGAACCGTTCTGCTTCTCCATAGGCACGGATTGTGGCCAGCCCTGACAAGCTCTCTGAGAAGTGAGAGTAGAGTGACGACCTCAGTACGGAATCTGCGAGGATGATGATCAGCTGGGGATTTGCATAAACGTTTGGAAGGAAGCCTACCGAGGCGCTAGAAGTGAAAGAATATCAGCAATACTCTTCATTATGCACAAGGATGAACCGACGAACCTTCAATTCTCGAGCACTGGCTCGGTAGAACGCCGCAGCATAGATGTATCCAAGGAGTATAACGAACACGCCGATCAAAAACCACGGGAGGACGATAGAGATCAGAATTATGGCACCGAGGATGGCGGAGAATGTGCCCATGAACATACGAAGGGCCTCTGCATAAAAATTAATTTAATAGGCCATTGAGAAAGGAAAGAAGGATACAGCATACCTCCGAGTAGGTTGTCGATGGTGTCGATATCCTTGGAGAACCGGTTCATGATGCGGCCCAGAGGTGTGGTCTCGAAGAAGGACATAGGTGCATGCATGACTCGACGAATAGCATCCTAAATAATAGATTAATCGAGACCTCAAACAAAGAATGAGCAACTTACTCTATGGAGGCTCTGAGACGCAAAGTACGTCAAAACAGCAAACGCAGCACCCATCAGGAAGTTAGCAACAGCCTGGCCAACTCCGAGCCCAGCATAGATGCCCATGTAGAATCCTTGAGGATGATTGAATGTTCTAACAATGATGTCAGTCTAAATCCAAAATATATGCGCATCCCAAATAGAACAAACCCACCTTTCTTGCCACCAGACCAGCCAATACGATGAAACCACCGTCGTGCCCTGCATCAACACCAAAGAAAGGAGCAAGAGCGGTGCGACGACATCTCCATGACCCGCCTTCATGTAGTCCTTATATGCACCCCAGGCGATAGCCCCTGTGTTCCTCTCCTCCGTCTGCATCAACGCAGCACCAGCGACAGACCCGCGAATCTTCGCTGTGCGTTCCTTCTCTTTCTTCTCCTCCGCTTCGTCCTTGGTCTTGCCCGAATCGCGATCGCCCTCGATGGCATCTTCCTCTGCCTTGCGCTCACGGTCCTCCTCGTCCTCGGACGAGCCGAACTCTGTGACGAAGAGAGAGAACTCACCGCCCTTGGCCATGAGCTCAGGATACGTGCCCCGCTCAGCGATTCGCCCATCGTCGATCACGTATATGTAGTCGACTTGGGGGAGGAAGTGCAGGGCGTGGGTGACGAGGATGCGGGTCTTGCCAGAGGTTGCATTCTGAAGGACGTTCTGGAAGACGGCTTTGCCGACGTGGGCATCGAGAGCAGAAAGTGGATCCTACAGAACAAATTAGCCTCCAGTTAAGTAACAGAAAAATGTGGACCATACATCGAAGATCTGGATCTCCGTGTCACAGTAGATGGCGCGGCAGATATTTAGACGTTGCTTCTGACCACCAGAGAGCGATATACCCTTCTCGCCGACCTCCGTCATGTCCCCATTGGGCAGCATCTCGAGGTCAGGTTCCAAGCACGAGTCGCGTACGGCCTTCCAGTATCGCTCCTCTTCAAACGGACGACCAAAGCAGATGTTCTCCCTGATAGTCGCATTCTACGAAGAAGAGAAGGTCAGCCCCAACGTGAGGTAAAAGACGATGGCAAACTTGAACCCACCTGAATCCAAGCACTCTGCGGACAATACCCCACACTCCCGCCAAACACGATGTCCCCACTCGTCTTCCTCATCTCTCCAATCAAGCCCTGCAATAAACTCGTCTTTCCGCTGCCCACAGACCCCACTACTGCAACCAACTGCCCTCTTGGGATGCTCATATTGATATCGCGGACCTTGAACACGTTCTCCTCGTCGCTCTTCGCCTTGTCGTCGAGCTGCTTCCGCTTGGCTGCAGCATCAGCCGTCACCTGGGCTTTGACTTTGGAGGACTGGCGCCCGCGCCGCTTCTTTGACTGGCTTTCCTCTTCCGGAGGCGGCGAGTCCCAGGTAAAGGAGGCATGTTTGACTTCGATGGCAACTTTGAGGTCCCTGTCGACTGTGTGTGTCTTCTCAAGGAGCTCGGCTTCAAAGACGGCGTAGAGACGGCTGGTGGCGTTGGCTGCATCGGCGATCGCGCTGAACGAAACGGCTGTAGAGGTTTGTCAGATTCGATAACTTTCCTGAGCTCTTGAAGAGGACACTAACGCAAAAACATAAGAGGAAGACGCAGGAGATTGAATAGCGTCAGTGAGGTGAAAATGACGTCTGGTTCGAGGGTATGTCCTGTTACAGAATAGATGACGAATGCAATGACCGAGGCGAGAGCTGGCATGCTCATTGCGACCGCATTATTGGCTGAACGCAGCAGGAGAAGAGATCGAATGTAACTAGAAGAACGTCAGCCCGAGCAACCGGTCCAACTCGCACAAGACTTACGCCATCTCTCTCTTCCTGAACTCCGTTATTCGTGCGAGGAAAGGTATCTCCCAGGCGAAGAATTTGATGACCTTCATACCACCCAGGAGCTCTTGCAATAATTTCGCTCGCTTGTCCGTCCACTCCATGCTCTTTGCACGAAGCTTAAACATACGCTTCATAACAATCGTTTGTGGGGGAGTTGCAAGGATGAAGAATGCGAACCCTGCAAGGGCAGACGGCCCAAGGTTGAGAATGAGCAAGACCAAGCAGATCGCAAGTTGGATTGGTGCGGTCCATGCCTGAGAGTAGTTCGCGAGTAGTTCATTAGTCAGGATGGGGAAATAAATAGGACAGAAGAGGAAAGGAAGAACGCACCATGTGGAAGTACCCTGCACAGAAATCAATGCGAGAAACATCCGTCGAGATGTGATTGACGAGTTTTCCGTTCGTCAGCGTCGAGCGTGCGCGAGAGGTGAGCTTGAGGGAACGGGTGTAGATGGCGGTGATGAGGCCACCACGGAGGAGCACACCAGCGGAGGTACTCCGGTAGAAAAAGTGGTGGGTACACAGGGACGCAACAACCTGCATGAGGAGGAGCGCGAAGGTCAAACCGATGCCTTTGCCGACGGGGGGTACGGACTGGCCGAGTCGATGTCCACTGTATGATTCCGACGCAAAATTGATGATAGCCTGCAAGGGCCTAAAATAAGTGTCTGGTAACAGAGATAGAACCCTGGCAAGGACGCACCTTCACGACAAGCGGACTAGTAACTTGCGCGGTGTCGCCGATGATTTTGAGCACAGCTGAAGACCAGAACCACCACTTGACGCTGTCGTTCATGGCCCACACTAGACTAGGCTTCTTCCGGCCCGTCTTCTCCCTCCACTCCTTCTCCTTCTCCGCCCTCTTTCCTCGCAGCGACCACCAAACTCCCTTCAAACCAGGCCCAATCTCCCCGTTCGCGAGGCGCTCGTTGTACTCGGCTGCCGCCTGCGCCCGCCGGTTGAATGATGAGGCAATTGCGTCGGCGACAGTCTCTGCGCTGCGGTGGTCCTGGAGCTTCCACAGGTCAGGCGCTTCGAGTGGACGGGCATAGCCCAAGCTCATCAGGGGACTAATCCATCCAAAGGTGATCAAGTCGAAGATGTTGGCATTCGCTTCTGGTGTGAGGCGTGCATCGTCTAAAGATGCGCTTGGAGGTGGAGGGGGCTTGCTCGATGTGAACGGTACTCGCTGCCACCTAGAAATGAAACTGCTCAGAAAAAAAAAACTCGACGCAATGACGTCGATGGTGCTCACCATGATCGTTTATTTGGATTCTGCTCAGGGGGAGCGGTGGAATGGGCGCCTACGTGACGTCCCTTCTCTGCATCGAGGGACTCATGGCCCGAGTCGATGGAAGTCTTGGGTTTCTCTGACATACGCGGGGATGTGGAGAACTCGGGGAGCCCATTTTGTGCGTTGTGAACCTTTATACGGAACTTGTGGAAGAGAGAATGACTGTGAGATTGCCGAAGCCGGCGATAGATCAGGACGGCTCTCGAACCGGCTGACTGATCCTGCTGACTGCGCCTTTTTCTGCTCGTCTACTTAGATCTACTTCCCCAGCCTCGTCCACTGTCTGGGTCCGACGGTGACGCGTATATTCTCAAGCAGATTTAGCCACTGCAATTCGTAAGCTTCCGAGTCATTCTTACTCAACACCAAAACTGCGCTTCACCTCTCTACACTGCTCTATTTTTGGATCATCCAACAAAATCCTATACCACAGTGTACACTGCGTGCGAGTTGCCGGATGGGTCGCAAATCATCGCATCGTAGGAAGTTTCACATCTACGCAATCCTCACAACCTCTCGGAGTTGGCTATCGCCGTGACTCGAGAAGCTGCTTGCGTACAGCTCGAAGTACAACTTCAGTAGCCGCCAAACCTGAAGTCAAAATCAAAATCGAAGTCAAGACCTTCCTACCACCAGCCCCATCTCGACGAACTTGGCGTAGACTGCACCCCTTTCAACTTGTTGTCTTTCTCGAAGGCACCGTACGGGAACTGCTGCACTTGAACCCCTCGACCAGCGCGCAGCTCTTCGGCCTCCCACTCTTCGTCATCCAAATATTTCTGGACGGCGAGAGCCTCCAAACCCGAACGCGAACTGTCCCTCCCACCATGACTTCGTGAGACACCGGAGCTGTCCAGCCCGATATGGGACCTGTTTATCCCCATTTCCTTGTGCTTGAAGGCGAGAAGCGCCTGGTCGTGTGCGTCGTCTGCCATCGCTACGTACGCCTTGGCCACCCGCCAGTCTACCTCTTTTGTCAGCTTCTGCAGCTTCTTCTCTGCACGTTCTCTTACTATCTTCTCCTCGCGCTCGGTCTGGTCTGCCTCACTCAACGTTAAGGATAAATGAGGCTTTGCAGTTGGGGGGAGGAGGATGAAGGCCCGTGTGTGAAGGAGATGTGGGGTTGTCCGGATGACGCTTGGAGGTAGGTTGTTCATCCTGCATATCTCGTGCCTCTGTTGAATAAAGGACGTCAGCAAGTGTAGATCTGCGTGAGTAAGAGGACGACTTACATCCACTCCAAACCGGAGAGAAATGCCCTGCAATGTGTCGGCACGACCGAGATAATATTTGTAAGGTGTTGTCTTGGTTCCTTCTACATCACCACTTGGAGGCGGAGATTCTTCTGCTGTTACAGCGGGCTGGACCTCGACCACGGTACTAGCGACTGCAGGTGCCGCCTCGTATGCCGGAGGTGACGCGTCCGCCTCTGAATATTTGCCACCCATCGGGGGCTCGCCTTTGTCCTCTTCTTCGTCTTCGTCTTCATCGTCGCCGAGAACAAATGTGTCTTCATGTCTCACTGCACCGTCTATGTTCGTCCTCGGTGACATCGATGTCTTCATTGAGGCTGCTGCGCCAGATCCTGATCCAGAAGCAACCACACCAACGCCTCCGAGACAGGACAGACACGGATTATACCGTGCTAGTCGTGGATTCTTGGAGATGCATGACGGGCAGATGGGGCTCTGGCAGCACTCGGTGATGTGTATCTTGCTGTCGGTTGAACCAGCCTTCAGCGGAGGCAATGAGCAGGCGCAAGCAAGACAGAGGGTGGCGTTCCGGTCGTGTAGGCTGTTGAGTTTGAAAGGCACTCTAGTGGATGGCATGAAGAATAGAATATAAGAGTAGTTATAGGTCGTCGTGTAGAGTAACTCTTAGGATATGGAGGTAAATTGACGATGGTTGCAAGAGACAACCCGAATGAATTGGTTTGTCAGGAACTCATCTTATCTCCAGGAAGGTGCTCCGGCCCGGTTCAATTATAGACGCTTGGTTGGTTCACCGTCACTGGTCACCATCCACCATCTCCGAGTCAACCCCAGGCGCTCGAACACCGAACCATGTCATTAGCAAAGTCGCCCCCTAAGCCAGCGACGATACATTCAGGGCTCACAGCGGCACGTCTCACTTCACCGACATTCCAACTTCCCGTCGTCGGACCCGCTGCAGGGGCTGCAGTGAATGTGAACATAAAGGGCGGAAGTATGAGCAGTAGCGGATCGGACCAGCCACACCTCGTATCGCTCGTGCTACAGTCGAAGAAGGCACTGCAGCACGGAGAACAGCTGTGTACGCGTGCACACGTTGCGTCGAACGCGTCGGCGCAAGCGGCCGTGGATGTCCTTGCACTCGACGCGAAAGTGCGGTGGGTCGTCGAGGCTGTTGTCGAACAGTTGAGGGTGTGTGGGCTACGATACGTGAATCAAATCGAAGACTCACAGTTGCCCGACCACTAGCTCGCACGCAGCGTAGCGAAGAGCATCGAGGAGAAACGCACGCTTCTTGAGAAGCAGGTCAACGTGCGTTGCCTGACCCTCCCCTGTTCTTCCTTCTCCCAACTCACATTCCCTAGGAATGGGACACAGCCCGGATTAGGCATACCGACGCGCTCGACGGCATCCTCGAGTCGCTCGGCCAGCAGCTTGTCCCACCCGACTTTCACGAGACCTCTGCCGACTCGTCTCTCTTTGGAAGTCATCACGGCTCGGACGACGAGAACGACAACCCCGGCGCAATGTTCACCTCGAGCCCAAAGACGACGATGATGAGCCCAGGCAGCCCCAGCTCCGTGCGGCGGATCGGGGGCGGAAACGGCCACGCGCACGGGAGCACGAGCGCACAGACCCTGCCGTCGAGGTCGCCTGTGTCGCCTTCCGTTACGCTGCGCAGGAATAGCTCGTTAAAGGGGAATAGAAGTGGCGATCTGAAGGGCAAGAGTAAAGAGATTGGGGGAGGAGGAAGGCATGAAGATAGGCGAAAGTGGAGGACGCTGAGGGACTTTGTTGCTGACCACAATGTTGAGGCTGCTCTGGAGGATATGGAGAAGGATCGTTCAAGGCTGGATGTACGTCTCGTCCTGTATCTTCAGCGAAATCCCATGGCTTAAGCTCGATGCAGAAAATTCTTGGAACTACAGGCGACTTCCCCGAGCGTCTCATACGGACAATCAATTCCATCCACTCTTCACTACCAGCTCCCGAACCAGGCGACCGCAGCGTGTTGAAACAGACACAGGACATCGTTACATCCCAGGAACACATAGTCACGACAATGGCCGGTGTGTTGGAAAATCTCGCTGGTCATTATGACAACATGGCTGGTGCCTTGAAGGACACAGAGGCTGGAGAAGCCTTTTCAGAAGAAGAGCTACAAGGTTTGGTCTCCTTCCACATAGGGAAGCTATTGCTAATTTGGCTTAAGTTATGAACAGAGATACGGAGGAACTATCGACGATTATGGCTGAGCTAGAGGGGAACCTGCTGTCTATTGATGGATACCAGTACGTCTCTTAGTGACTCCCGAAGAGTAATGCTCACGCCGTCTTCTAGCAAGCAACTTGTGACACATAAAGACGATCTACAGAAAGATTTGGACCATTTAAGCAGCGTTGTGTATGACCTTGACGAGCTAGCCAAAATCATGGATGACATGCTCGTCGAACAAGACAACGTCGATGTCGAAGCAGGCGAACAGCTGAACGTGCTGCACCACCACTTGACGGTCCTCGACGAACTGCATGCCCACTATGTCTCCTATCGCATGGCGTTCAACAAACTCATCCTAGAAATGGCGCGTCGGCGACAGTACAGAGAGGCTGCTGAGAACATTGTCCGCGGGATGATGAGACAGCTAGAGTCGATGACGGAAGGTGGCCCTTTCTACTCGATATTTCACTGTGCTTTCTGACAATTATTCGCAGAGGAGACTCATGTCAGAGCACATTTCAACGCAGAATATGGCTCGCACTTGCCGGACGATTTGTGTCTTTGTATCAGTGATCCCCCAACAAGGTGGGAAGTCGCTCCTCTAGATGGCACTTCTCCGGAGGTGTTGCCTGAAATTGATAGAGACATAATTGCGGAGGTAGGTTTTGTCTCCTTTGAAGGTCATAGATGTCAACAGGTGCTTACTGCTTGCCTCTAAACGCTGAACAGGCGAGCGAACGGGTGGGATATTCAGAAGGACCGCCTGGAGCAGAAAGTCTGTAGGAATTTTGAACGAATTTTGAACATAGAGTTCGTGTGTATCTGGTGTATTCTCACCTTGGATCTGAGGAGGATTTGCAGATTTTGTCTTCCCTTTGTCTTTGGAGAACCAGTTACTAGAGTAGATAAGATAAGATCTATGACATCGCAGAACCCGATCAGATGACCCAAGAATCAAGATGCTGTATGTATGTAATTCTCCTTGACCGGCTACCACCACGATCGTCCAACATCCTATGGATTCGTCGGATTGGCATACAGTGTAAGGCACTTTCGAAACAAGAACCACTAGGATACATCTCACCGATGAATGTGCAGTACCGTGGAGATACCCTTCGCTTCTCCCAAACACGCTGCCATAGCAAGACAAGTCATCGAAGTTGACGCGGAGTTACAACCACAGGCCGTCCAGAGGACGCTTTGCGTTCAAGATGACAAGCTCATCGCGTGAGCATGATATTTTTGGATAGCATGCTAGCTGAGTAGTTCTTACTCGACAGAACCTTTCGCACCTTGACTGTTCGGCTAGCAAGGTTGACGCTCAACGCCTTCCTCGAAAACGTTGATCTGGTCGTTCGTACAATAGAGCATTTTGGGAAGGATGCTGAAGAGCGGACAAAATGATACATAGATAGCGCACCCAGTGGCGATGAATTTATGATCAGCTGTACAACAAATGGCCTAATATGACATTGCGGGTGAACATTTGAACGATACAGTCCTATTGATTTGGTTCTCTGGGTCCTTCGTGATACTTACTCCTCTTCTCTTCAGACTTCAGCCTTCGCATCTTCGGCCTTCTGGGCTTTCTTCTTGCTCTTCTTGTTCTCTCGCAAGTTTCGTGCCAGAAGAGATTTTAACTCCTCGTCTTCGAGCTCCTTGTCAGTCTTTAGAAGTTCAGGTTTATACCAGATCGGAGGATGGGTGATCAATGACGGCCCTGCAGGAAGGAGAGCGATAGTGAAGTGGAAACCAGCGACAAATGTGTTGGCCGGCGTGTAACTAACGGGGAATGGAAATTGGTTAGAGCGCATTCAGGGGGGACTACTTTCGCGACTACTCACATCACTTCGTAAGGTTTTACTAGACTGTGCTGGACAGCTTCCTGAAGACCCATACGAGCGCGTTTCTCGTCTTCCAATGTGCGGATATTGAAGGGGAAAGCGCCGGCTTTCTTTTGTACTTCAGAGAATACGGCACGGGAGTTCTTCATTTTAAGTTGATATGTCACGGAAGAATCTCTCTGGAAGATGGTAGTACGGGATTCTTCCAGACGAGCCTGGAAGTGAAATTGAAGTTGCAGTGGAACCTGAATCAAGAACTTAACCCACCTTCCCGTCTTCTCCAGAGGAGACTAAGATGTCGATGCCATAAACTTCGTTCTCGCCGAAGGTGGCGGCTTCGAAGTCGCGCTTTTGACCCTCGCTCGGGTTCAAGATGATGCGCTTCTTGCCGTCAATAACGTTCTGTGTTTGTTGGCAAGAGAGCATTCCTTGATACACGAATGCCCCTGTGAGACACGGACAAGGAGGGCCATAACCAGTAACCAGAAGGACGCACCTTCCACAGGTTTGCAATTCCAAGCTGCTGAGGTACGCCCCACGATCTCAGTCACCGCCCAGTTCTTGTTTCCGACCTTGAGCGTGCGCATTGCTGCCTCGGCAGCTGTCCATGCAGCCTTCACGACATCCGCGCGTCTACCAGTCACTGGGTTTTCAGTGCTGGCCCCTACGACGATGGTTTCGGCGGTGACGGAAGCGAATCCATCGATGTGGGCGCCAAGTTGAATCTTGACAACGTCTCCCTTCGAAAGAACCTGAGAGGACAGGGGATCCGATCTAAGGATAACGTGATTAGGTGAGTTCAATCGCGTGTAAATGATGCATAGAACTCACTCCAACGGTGAAAAATGTGCAACGGTGTTATTGACTGAGATACACGTCGGGAACGCAATGCCTTAAGAAACGTCGCGTGTTATGCACCAACCGTTATCTTGGAGTCTCGCAATAGACGCACCTTTGGATACCCGAACACCCTTCACTGCCTTGTTGTAAACTGCTCCTGTGCCCTCTTCGATGAGCTTGTCTCCCTCGATGCAAAGATCGATCACTTTCGCCCCCTCAACGGCGAGTTCAATGAGCTTTTTCGTTACATTGTGGATAATGTCTGCTGCCGTCTGCACGCTGATTAGATTCTTTTTCGATCGGGTAAAGACGAGAGATCGCGTCGAAGACACACCTTGTACTTCGTAAGATCGGCCTCCAGAGTGGAACCGACCTTTTTCTCAGTCGTCTCTGAAGCAGCGGGTTTCTCGGTATCGGACATCGCGCGTTGCAGAAGAGGGTGTAGTATGAAGAGGTGAAGAGTTGGCTGGGCTGTCGAATCCAGCCTAGCCTCCCACATTACTTTATCGGGAAAATTCGTAGTGTAGTCCACAAGCGTGACGCAACTCTCGACAACGTCGAACCTGTCGGAGCTTAGGTCGAACCTCTCTCGCGTCTTGCAACGTCCCAACACGAAGCCCACGACACCAAGTGGAAGTATACGAAAAAAAATGTATAGTTGATTATAATGCAGTATGTTTCAAAGCAGGTGGAGAAGTAGGATAGCAATACGACTTGAAGATACATGGAATGAGATGACTGATGAGAAGATGAAAAAAGGGAAAAGAGAGTCCAGGCAGCTACGCCTTGAATCCTGTAAAAGTCCGAAGAGATCGGCATAAATCGTCTGGGTTGTATCCTGTCACCAGATGCCCGCTTTTAGGCTCAGCGCCAGACTTGCGATTTAGGCTGTCTCTCCAAGTCGCCCAGTCAGGAGAATCGGCTTCGGAGAAAGTCTGCGACCATCCTGCATGCACCAAAAGATTGCTCCGCATGGCCATACGGTCCAGCATGTCACTAGAACAAGAATAAGTTCGATGTCGAGAGTTCGCAGCGCAAAACTTACAGCTCCCAGTTCTTCCAATCTACTTCGAATGCTCTCCGCTCGATATACTTCTGAGATTGGAGCGAATAATCCTCATCATTTGGGGCCGTTCGGAGGAGAATCTGCAACGCGTCTCGAGAGTAACGTTCCCTATATTCTTCCCATATTGCTTCCTTGCAACCTCGGATGGTGCTCATCATTTTGGAGAGATGCATGGTGCCCCAAGCAGGGGTGTTCGGTCGAGATGCCGAGGAAACAGGAGGACGAGTCGTCCACGGATCTGTCTTGGAAGATTTGACCGAGGGTGAAGGTGCAAGGTCAAACATATTGTCGAGAAAGAACTGATCGCCTCTATCCTTGTCGAGAAGCGATCCCATCGAACGACACGCTTTGAGAGTTGGAAGCGAGCCAGAGTTTGGAGGCAGAGGTACCATTAGCGGAGGATGAGCTTTGGTGTCGACAAAAGATGATGACGTCAAATAAAATGGGATCACGGAGATTATCTTGCTAGATAGAAAACGTGTTGACAGCATTCCCTCCCATGCCACCTTGAGACGTGTGTGATCTTGCGGATGTTCCGTGTCGTTTAACGGATCCGTTAGAGGAGGCGACTGGACGTTTAATGTGGTGGTAGAAGAATGTCTTGAGGTCATCGTATGCCCATGGCCATGTAGGAATACCGAGAATCTCGCCGAAAATTTGCCGTCTTGGGTAGAGGCTGATGTAGAGGATAGCGTTGAGCGTTCAGGAGATGAACTAGAGCGCTCGTATAATGTGGACGATCGACTGTTGAACATCTCACCAAGAGGGAGGTGGTAGTTGGAAGAAGGTGGCGAGGTGAATTCGGACGATTGCAACAAAGTCGACGCGGAAGGGAAAAGAAGATCTTCTTCTGTAATCTGGATAGAGGTTAGTGTCAAAATTAAAGCTACTCTATCAGAGTTAGGTTCACCCACCTCTAAAAAGGCCCCCGGCTTCATTACGCGATGTATCTCCTGGGGAACGACGTCTGTATCTCAAAAATTCTAACGTTTGTGCAACTCACCTCGAGCAACAGCGGCCATTCATCTTCTGGAACAGCCAACCCCAGCCCTGCCACTCTAACGAAATCGAAATGGTCGGATGGAAATGGTAGACCTTCCAAGCTGTACAGATATTGACGTTTAAAATTGAAAGGTAGTTGGCGATTGAAACCATGCTCACAAGTTGCAGTGGACCCATGTAACGCGCGTCGAGAGGAGTTGGAACGGTTCGATGGCGTGTAAACGAGGTTGAATATCGACCAAATCAAGCCCAGTAATCTTGGAATTCTTTGACAGGGTTTAAATGACGTTTGAAAAGGGGCATAGACGGGGCACGCACTGGCCATTCCTTCGCGGCTTCAATCGCCCAATAGCCACTCCCACATCCCACATCCAGGACCATGGGTGGAGGCTCAGCAAATTGGTGAAGAGTAAGTCCCCCGCAGTAGCTTCTCAGGAACATGTGGTCCCAGATATCACTGCAAGCCAGATGAGCCTCTGAATCAATTGCGTATACGAGAACCGTGGTTATGAGGCAGGAACTTACAAATCTGCTATTTCCCTCGAGTACCTCACGGGGTAGGGGACTTCACCTGCTCTTCGTCTACACTTTCGAGCATTGTAAACGGTTGAGGGAATCTGGACTTCTGGGATAACGGGAAGGGGCATTGAAGCAAGAAAGATGAGTTGGCTAACGAAAAAAGGCGAACAAGTATAAAGAGCCCACCGTTTTAGCGACACCATTCCGGTCCTGAGATGCGAGTGAATGGATCAAGATCTTCGTGGACAAATTACGCCTTAACCTATGATGGAACCGTATTTCTGGAAGGCATCTTGTAAGGGTCATGTATTAACCTACCACAAGCCCCACGTGCTAATAGTTCGCACGGGACTACCCTCGTCGCTTGGCTCACTCGTCGACGTCGTCCGCAAGCATGAACTCCAATCTTATTCTCCGTCGCGCAGTAGTCGTGGCTCGTCCCAACGCGGGGCGCCGGGTTATCGTCTTGAAAACCCCCTCACGGTCGTACGCGACGCCCTCAAAGGAAGAGCCCGATCCCCAGCTCAATGGCTATCCTCAACTGCCATGGGTCTACCGAGGCCACCTACCGCCCCTGGGCTGGAATGACCCTTTGACGAGGAGAAACTTTGGAGAGACGGTATACGCTCAACTTCCCCCACATGGTTACGGTATCTCATCTTTCTGAATAGCTACACGAACAAGAGGAGGTCCTCTCAATGTGGGGACCCGATGCTCCTCCGATTGATCCCAACATCGCCCTGCGCCGTTTCCTAATTGCGGCTTCTGCCTTCGTGGCTGTCGGTTTCACCATCAAATCCTTGACTCCGGAAGCACCTGTTGTTCGCCGCGAATACCCATTCAACGGCCTTGTCCGAGAACTTGGGGGACTAGAGGAGAACAAGGTGAAGTGCTTCGTTTTCGCGGCATCGTGTACTCTTTCTGATGTTTTTCATAGGCGAGACCGGAGAGCGTCGATACCGAAGAGTAAAATTCTACAAAGCAATAGATCTGTTCATTTGATTCTGTGCACATCCGGATGATAATCGTGACGACATCTTCCGTGCGGCCTCGTATAGTGCAAAACACCAGATGCCTATCTATTTTAGATCCGACTTAGATAAACGGTTTAAGCGTTTTCTCGACCTGGCCCTCCACGGTCATTTTGGTGTGATGACATTCCTCTTCGTGATTTGGTCACCTCACTCTCTGTACTCTCCAATTTGAATCTTTCACTAAGTCACGTCGATGTCGACTTTACAGCAACTACTGTACGGTCCTTCTTGTCGCTTATGCGAACTTAGTTTTTTTTTGCCGTGCTTCCGTTGCCGTCATCCCTTAACCTGGAGTTATACGTGCATTAACCCAAGAACGGAATACCCCGCTGCCAAAGCTCGTAATTTATGGCATTGGTCGATACCTGCGATGTCGAAGTTGAGTACGGAATTGTGGGATTTTTTTTTCGCAAGTAAAAAATCATTCCTCGTCCTGTTGTCCTAGGTCTGTCATTATTGGCTCTCTTCCAGATCCATCTACTTATGCCCTGGTCATCTCCTGCTGACACCAGCCAATTGCCAAAACTATCCAGACGCCATTCTGCCCCTAGCAGGCTCGCCTAGACATTAAAATTTATCGCCTCGTTTTCTGTCCCCAGACACGTCGACTATGTAGGCGCATCGGCCACCCCTTGGGGATACCAGCGGTAACAAAAACTACATACAAAATAGGAACATGGGGAGGATCTTCTTGCGGTTCGAGAATCCATCAAATGAGCACACAGTCAAACTTGGGAAATACGCCTCTCTCGTAAGTGCGTAGTAATTCGAACCCTGTGCCTATGCTTTCCCCTCATTCATTTCATTCATTTCAGAGACTACAACACTAGTACTAGCACAACACTCGTTTTACTTGACACTCCAACGATTGCCTTTTTTTCACCCACAAGCCGGGAGGCATTTGGGCCAATCAAGTCTGAAGCCAAGTCGGCAACAAGTCGGTGCGAGCTCCGGAGTGAAAATGATATCTCCGAGCCTCGAGTTTGTTGCGAGCTTGGTGCCACTGAACTGAAGCGCGCCGCAGTTTGATCTCGCCCACCATGATTCTTTGCAGCTTCAATGGCATGTTCTGTCCGTCTTAAGCGGAGCCCCTCAACAACGACAGATATTTGACAGCGACCGCCTCAACGTCAGTTTTCGACGGTCCGATGACTACGAGTACTGTCTTATGTACTTCGAGTTTGAGCCTTGTCTAAATATCCCTTGCTCTTCAGTCTCGTTTGGCCACAACGCGTAGGTACACTTCATTGTTTGTTCATCTCCTTGTCGGGGCCGTCACCTGGACCCAGCATCCTACTTACCAAGCCAGATAAATGAATGGACCATGGCTGTGTCATCGGCGGCGCTTTCGTTGGCGATTTAATTTTGGCCTTCAAACAAAACCAACCTCTTCTATGTGATCGACAACTGGAACGCACGCTTTTTCTTTGAGTCAGCACCTGAAGTTCCTCTCTCCGCCGCTCTAGCGGCTCTATGAAGTCTGTCCTCTCCTTTCAATGTTGCAGCAGTGACAAAACCCCACCCTCTCCTGAAATGGCATTGGCAGCAATAAACAGGTCTGTTGATCTAGAGCTCGATTCAAAAAGGAAATATCTGCCATTCTGGCATCTGCATGCAAGAGCACCGCATGAAACACAACACTCGACTCTTCTGGTTCTCGTTCCTGCCGGCGCCTGCCTTGAATGCACCTCAAAAGGACCCCAACCATACCTGAGACCCGCCAAGGCCGCGCTGGTGCAGGATAAGGCAATGAACGGCGCCAGGTGTCTCTGGACATCACGCTAGAGCCTACGACGTCGAGCGATTCAGCCCATGCAAGTATATATAGATGCATCGCATACCACTCAAAATGTCGATCGCACCTCGCACTAGGCGTGCCCGCTGTTTGTGCGCCGCAAATTACCATTCTTGACGGTATATTCCCCTTCGCCGCGTTCTATCCTGGAAGCATGCTTGCTTGAACGCGCTCCACAGTGGGAGAGCCGATTATGATATATTCGAGGGCTTGATTTTGTGGACGTTTCAAAAGCCTTCGTGTCTCTCTGTCTGTCTTTCCTCCTAGGTATCTTGGATCCCCCTCCTTGCCGCTCTTTTGACCCCCCCTTCCCCCTCCTCCCACGCCGTAACCACCATCAAGAAATGCGCTCGTTCTTGCTAATCCCACCGCTCATCGGTGCCCTCCTCTGTGTCATTGGCGCCAATGCTGCCGTCGCGGGAGATTCCCCCGTCAGGCGCTTCGCTCTGAAAGGCGCCCAGGCCACTCAAACGACCAACCTGACCCCAGCCGAACTCTATGCGAGGGAGTTAACCCATAAACGCCCGACGCGTCGGTGTATGTAGCTCACTTTTCGTTGCCTTTTGCACGGAACTTTTCACCTTCGTATCGTTTATTTAGCCACTGCCCAGCGTCGCCAAGAATCTGAGCTTCCTGAAATCCAGGCCAACATCAACATCGGTGCTATCACTGCGTCGACCGGTTCGCCTCTGGGCGGTCTCACCCTCGGAACATCTGGTCTTGAGGTCGACTTGAGTGGCTCGGGGGTCAATCTCGTCACCACTGCGAGCCCTTCCTGGTCATCTCGCACTGATCGGAGGATAACTATAAGTACTCTGTCGGTGCGTTTACCCTTCAAGTCCCGCTAGGGTGTTGTTGGCTCATCCTCTTCGCTACAGGGATTCCCCAACCTCGGTCTCGTCCAATATGATGCAAGCAGCGGTCTAACTCTTGGAGTTGGCCTGCCGAAGTAAGTGGATGTTGTCCGATATCAAACCAGCGCACTTAATGTGGTCCGTGTGTAAAGCGGAGTACTTGTCACTGGTGTGGCAGATCCTGGCAGTAAGTTGTATTATCCCGTCACGGTGTTGGCAGAATTTAGCCGTCTCCGACAGCTGCTGCTGGTTCCCTACCCTCCTTCGTCGCCAACTATAACACCGGTTTGTCCGATTTGGCCGTTGAAACCGACGTGGTGAGCCCTCTTTCATAAGCATTCCTTTATATCTAAGCTGACTGAAACTTATAGTGGACCATCGACTATATCACTGGGATCATTTCCGCCCAGTGGACAAATCCAGATGGCTGTATGTAGTCTCTCTCAACCAGCGCCTAGAATCTAACCGTTTGAAATCCTCAAGCCAAACCTGTCACTGTCTTGGTCACCGATGGTACGAATATCGCCGCCACGGGCGACGTCCTGGCTTTCAACTTGGCGCATGGTCTCGGTTGGTTCCCAATTGTGAGTTGTCTGAATTTTGCGGGCGGTGAATGGTAGGGCTTATCTACACGATCAGACGCTGGCCTACACGATCGCGCCGTAGGAAATCCCTTCGCCACTCTACTCTCGTTTGTTTCTTCCAGGCCAACATGGACCTCGTAATTATAGCTGTTCGGTATCGAGATCTGGTAGACTCTATCGCGGCGTCCTGCTTTCGCTTTCTCATCTATCATTGTGCATCCTGTCTGTTTTATCTTTATCTGTTTTATTCAAGGGAGAACCGACCCAAAAGTCCTTATAGAGGTTCAGTAATGCAACTTGAATGCCAGATTACGCTCATGATTCGATGAGCTTTGTGTGATTGAGGATGGGGAGCGCTGTGACGTACCTGTTTTTGGCAGCGAGCAGGCCCAGATTCCCATGAGTGGATGCTACACCCGCACACTCCCATCCGCGCATGACTTCGTATCCGCACACGACATCAGCTCCGGTACACTGGGAATCTCGAAACGGCTACGTTCCACCACCAAGATTCCAGCAACTCCGTGCCCAGGAATCTCAGCAGCAGGTGCTCCAGAACCGCTTCCAACAGGAGCTACCGCAGCCGCCAACTTACAACCAACAGCAGAATCGGGCTCGAATTCCTCCACCAAATCCCCAGTTAGGAAGCAGTAGCGCTACCGGAGGCTCATCCCCTTCTCAGTCTCCCCAGATGTCCCACTCTCGCACGGGTTCTTTCTTTTCATTTCGTGGAAACAAGCAGCAGTCCAGTGATAGCACGAGCACTGCCCACCAGAGAGCTTTGTCTTCCGCTCCGAATATGAACGCAAACGGATCTGCGCCCACGCCCCAACAATATTTACCGTCGTCGAACAATCCACTCTCCGGGCCATCTCTTCCCCCGATACAAGGCCAGCCACCGCAAGGCATTCCCCCTTCACAGTATGGTGCCCAACAGCCTCCACTAAACTTCGCGTCTCCGTCACAATCTCAGCAGGCGCTACCACAGCAATTTAATCAGCAATCATTTCAGCAACAGCCACCACAATCTCCTCCCCAGCAACCTCAGCAGTTGCCCATGCATATACAGCGTCCGCAAGGGCCGCCTATGCAGTCTGCCATGAACAATGGTCGCTCAGCAATCAACCCTCAACAGCCCAATCTAACACGGTCACCATCCGTTCAAGCAGGCTCCCAGTCTTCGCAATCGCCTACACCCGCACCCGCACCAACAGCACCACCCCTGCACCCAGAGATACGCTCCGTTGTCCAACTTACGGTCGCACATGCACACAAGATCTATTTCTCAGGTCCACTCGTGCGTCGCATCGAACGCCAGCCTGATGGCCAGAAACCGCACAAGGATGAAGGTTGGATGGAGATTTGGGCGCAGCTTGGTGGTACGACCTTGAGCGTATGGGATATGAAGGAGATCCAGGAGGCCAGTAAGCAAGGAAAGGAAGTCCCGCCTTCTTACATTAATGTGACGGATGCGGTGCGTGCCATATTACCTGCTTTTTCTCTCCATCGGCTGGACATTTTGTGCAGTTTGTCCAAGTCCTGGGATCTGTTACTGTCCCTGCAACCGCTACAGCGCCAGCCAAGCGATATACGAACGTCCTGACCCTCAATACAGCAGGATCAAATCTCTTACTCTTTTCGTGTCCTTCAACACAATCCTTGATCTCATGGGCCGCGGCCTTGCGATTAGCTGCATGGGAGAAGTCTCGACTCGAGGAAATTTACACTGCCCATCTGATTAGGATCACCCTCAATGGTATGTTTCCCGGGGTTTATATCATTCGTGTCCTAATGCTATGGTGATAAAGCTCGCGATGTTCCAACGACTCTTATCCGAGGAAAAATGGAAGGTTGGGCTCGTGTTCGTATAGCGGGCCAGACCGATTGGAAACGCGTGTGGATATCGGTTCAAGAGGGCGTGGAAGGTGGAGAGTTAGCGGCAAGTGCAGGACAGGCGGCAGCTCAAGCAACCATGAAAAAGAAGCGGATGTCGAACTTGTTTTCTCGAGAACCTCACCATCCCTCCTCTCCTCTCCCCGCCAAACCCATGATTTCGATGTTCACTTCACCGAAGCCCAAGGATAGGAAGAAGGCACTCATGACTATCTCCGGTGTTACACAGGCATTTGGTGTATACCCCGAGCGGCCAGAGCTTATTAGCCGCAGCACGTTGCTGAAAGTCGAAGGCACACTTGGTGATGAAGAAATGGCTGGTTCCTTGCGCACAAGAGAAGGGTGGTGCTTGATTATGCCGGAGTTAGAGAACAGTACAGGCCAAGCAGCGGAGATGCTGAAATGGATTGTCGGTACGGCGTCAATCTCCTCTCATATTCTTTCAATGTTATTAAGTGCTGTTCTGTAGCTCTGCATGATGCTTTTGAGCTGTACGGTCGACCTGATGCATGGACATGGGACCCTCGTGATCCTATCTCATTGATGTTTGGGTACCCGGTTGGCCCTCAAAAGGAAGTAAGTTTTACATTCCTGGCTTTATAACCTTGTACTTTACTAATGGTTTCCTTAGACCCTTTTCCTCGACAGAGAAGTGGTTGAATCGATGGATCCTCGCGACGACCGTACCTCCGTCATTCGAGCTCATATTAAGAAACTCCTTCGTGAACATATGAAGCCCGCTGTTCAGGTTGTACAACAACGCCCATCGACGACAACCGATTCTCCGCCTCTTCTACCACCTATTGGCGGCACAAGTAACAACGCTCTTCCACCACTACCCGCACAAGAAAACGGACAACCTCCAGCTAGCGGCTCTGGCCTACAGTCTTCGCCTCTTGGTAGTCCACAGCTGCCGCCTCTCAGCTTCGGCGCTAAGAGTCCGCCAAATGCTACACCATCGCGAGAACGTCCTCTGACGCCCATCACTGAGATGAGTGTCAATATGCACGGCCGGTCGACTTCAGTGGATGCTCCGTCTGCGTTGAGCCCAAGCAATAGCACGTCTCCCCAGGGTGACCAAGCTCAGACGGCGTCGCCCCCACCAACTGCTATCCTTGATGGAGGCATGGTGCATAGCCCGTTATCAGGGAGCTCCCCTCCAGCGCCAGCGGCGTCGTCTCTGCCACCAAGTTCGACCCTGACATCAACCGACACTTATCCATCATCTTCAATGCCCGCAGGAACGTCTTATGGCACTTTCGACAACAAGAGCCTCACTTCCATGTCAAGCTCGGCGCCTATGACCTCTCCAAAGCCAGAGGCAAATAAGCCTTTCGATGGATCGGGATTGTTGGGTCGTCCCACGCAAGGCACAAGTACCACGAGTACCAGTTTTACCAACGAACACGCATCACGACAGCACAGTCATGCAAGTCCTAGCAAATCAAGTTCTCCTCTCGGACATTCTCCGACATGGCAACCAGCAAGTACAACCTTGCAAACCCAGAATCTGCATTCCCAACCTTCTCTTAAAACTGCGCAATCTTCTCCTGGAGATGACCGTTCCACTGATTTCCTCAGTGAAGCAGGCGCGCTCTATTACATGCAGCAATCTGATTTCAGTGGTTCTGGTGGTCTTCACTCTGGCCCTCAGCAACGTCGAACCCTTCCCGACTCAGAAGGCGACGATGACAGCACTTCACTTGATGAATCGGACTCTAAGCCCATTAATAAACCTGTAGCTGTGATCCCACAAACTCAAGAACGTGTGGGCGACAAGGTGGTCGACACCCAACTTCCGCGACATGGAACACCCATGGCCTTTAGCGACACCACCTCTCGGTCAACGACTTCACCGACTCCTTCCTCTCCCAAGCCATCGGTTAACACGACCACCGTGCCCCCGAAGAAGCCTATTGGCCAGATCAGCCCGAGTCGATCAGGCCTAGGACGTAAACCGTCTGGCGCACGTGCTCCGCACGCTGTCCGATCCCGCAACAACGCGGAGAGTATTTCATCCCAAACTGTCACTGAAACGGACGAGAGTATGGCTTCGCACCAGCAACAGCAACACCAGCAACACCAGCAGAGTGCCCTGGCGTATGACGACCCCAACAGCGAGGTACTTGCGGCGTTGACTTACCTCGACATCGCGGACTCGGAGGTACCGCCGGCGCAGTCGGTGTCGTCACCGCCCCAGGACGCGGCCAAGGTCGAACCCCTCAACGTCGTCCACGCGGCAGACCGTGCTACTCCCTCACAACAACCAGCTGGAGACAGCCTTCCCTATAAATCTTCCTTCGCACCCTCTAATAAGGCCGCCGAAAGGAAGGCCAAGGCACAGGCACAGCAAGCCGCCCACCAGGCTGTCATGCACAAGCCTGGTCGGGCTAATGGGAAACGGAAGTCGCGCGTTGCTGGTGGCTGGGAGAGCAGCGAGGACGAGGAAGAAGAGGAGGAAGAAGAGGAAGAGGAAGAGGACGTTGATTCCGATTCTCAGCCTATGCGACCTACTCAAAGTACCTCATCGCACCAAGGGCTCTCTTCGTCGACGAATT
Source organism: Cyclocybe cylindracea (assembly GCA_013376435.1). NCBI lineage: Eukaryota > Fungi > Basidiomycota > Agaricomycetes > Agaricales > Hemipholiotaceae > Cyclocybe > Cyclocybe cylindracea. The sequence goes on from MPNV01003049.1 coordinate 444,895, forward strand.
CCGCAAGGCAGTTGCATAGCATCCAGCCAGGGCAGTTAGGACCTACTGAGTCAATGCAGGACATACCGCCTACTTCGTCACATCTCCGGCCTGCAAGAAATCTGCCTCAGATCCCTCAAGGCCGTGGTACAGGTAAAAATTCAGCACACTTTCTAAGTAGAAATTTATATCTGATTGTAATATTTTTAGGAGAAGACTTGCAACATCCTCAACCTATGCAACGCAGGACATTTTCAGATCAGTACGCTGATCCAGGTCGACGCACCTATTACGACGATGGCACACCTATCCGCACACAATCTGAGTTCCCTCAACCTGGTGCTGCCCGCCAGTCTGTTTGGAGTCAAGTTTTGGATCCAGGCCGAGCTGGCCATGTGCCGCAACCGCAGCAACAAGGTCCAGTTCGGGATACATTCGTGCAGCTCGACCCTTCGGAAACCATGACGAAAGCCTTCACTCCGCAAGGTCTTCTTTCTGCTGGGCTACAAGACAAGGAAGATCGTTCGGCCAAGCGACAAGAAGAACTAGCTCGCGAAAGCGGTGCTGCGCTTATCAATGTGCCCAATAAACCTCCTCCCCCTCAAACGGGCCTTCTTGGAGCTATCACTGCTCATGAACGAGAAAGGAAGCGCGAAGGAGGTGTTGGTGCCGCATTGACAGAACGAGAACGCGAAAAACGTCTTGCCGAAGAAAGACAGAGGCGCTTCGATGAGCAGCAACGTCAGCAATTGGAGCAAATGCAGGCAGGGGGCTCAATGTATGGTGGTTTCGGGCTCAACCCAATGATGAACCCTATGATGATGGGTATGAATCCGATGATGGGTATGAACCCTATGATGACGGGCGGTGGATTGACTCCGATGATGACAGGTGGGGGCATGGCGCCAATGAACCCGATGATGACTGGCCAGATGGGATATCCCGGCATGATGGGGGGCTTCAATCCTCAGCATATGTTTGCTGCACAACAGGCTGCGGAGGCCTATCGACAAGCCATGATGGCGTTCTCAGTGGCCGGATCCCAGATTGGTGGTGAGAATGCTAATGGTGGTCCAGGCTCGCAAATGAATCCGGCCATGGGCGGAATGAACGCTGGTATGGGTGGTATGGGAGGCGGTATGGGCGGAGGGATGGGCGGAAGTATGGGCGGGATGAACCCTGCCATGACTGGCATGTCTGGATTCGACCCTCGTATGTCAATGATGGGTATGCCTATGATGGGCATGGGCATGGGCATGGGCATGCCTCAAATGGGCGGGCAGATGCCTCTTGGGATGCAGACGACTGGAATGTCCAACTTCGATCCAAGGGCTTCGCCTGGTAACGGGACCCCATCCAATGCCAACGACAATGGCGGCCTCATCCCCCCAACCCAAACTGCTCCATTTTCCTCTCGCGCCAGCTCTCCTGCAGGTCGAGGATCCCCTCTAGCTCGCAACGTAGGTGAGACTGCTGATCGTGGACGCCCATCTCGCCCAACAAGTCCAAAATGACCACCGTCTATGATAATTTACGACTTATTTTTGCTCTCCCCACGAATCTTGCTAGATCTCCTGCGGACTTACGGACAGACCCCCACACGCATGCATTCTTTTTTCCCCTTTTTGTAACATATATCCAGGCAGTGAGCAAAACGACCATTTGGGCCAATGTTAATTAGCTATATCGTCTTCATGCATACCCCTATAGACTTTTTTTTTACTTCCTTAGTACCTCGCTCTCATTAAAATATGGGCCAGTGTTGGTCCCATTCCGTCATTTGTCGCATTTTCATTTCATGCAAAGCCAGGTTTATGTATCATTGTGCGACCCGTTTCTGAATACAGGGGGTCGGAATTATGGGCTGAGTGAAATTTACGTTCATTCTACTCGCCTCTATGCACATTCCTTGAGAACAGATGCTCGACGATGGAAGTGAATGTCATGAGAGGTATGTAAACTCTGCGGAACTACATCCATGATTTATACTGGGTTACTGGGTTATGTTGGAGACTCGTGTCACGGATTTCGGGGAGAAGGGCAGGTTGGATGTTATCAAGAGTACATTTTTCGGTGTGTTCCTGGTCTTTTGGTGTTACCAGGAGTACCGAATATTTCTCCACTCAAGGTGTGTTGGTGGTTGGAGATAGCATCACTCTGCCAAAATGGAGGGCAGCCGTTCGGCGTTCCCCAGCACTATCGGCATCTCTGATGTCGTCCTCTAGTCGTGTACGGACACAACATACATCGTGAATAAAGGCCAAGGAAACAGTCGCGTCGCGCGACCTGGCCCAAGTCGTTGGCCCACTTAGTCGACGTAGAGGACCCTGCCCTCCCTCTTCAGAGGCAACGAGACTATTTAAAAGGAGCACATGAACCGAAAGCCAAATAGCCAACCCACGGGCAAGGATACGCCAAATCGACGCCCGAATATCACGACGAGTGGCCCAGATTTCTTCTGACAAGGAACCTAGGGCCTGCATTCCAGTCCTCCACCCGACGCGCGCTCATAAGGCTGTACGTCGAGTCGCCAGTCCCGACGAAGCCGGCAGCCAGGCTCTGCGCAACGCTGTCGATGAGCACCGGATACCACTCGCTGTATTTCTGCACCGTCTTTTCCTGTTCGTGGTCAAAATGCGCCCAGCCGAGCTTCTTCGTCTCTTCCCAGAATTTTGGGTCTTTCTCATCTGTCGCGATATGTTTGATGACAGGTCGGTGAAGAAATGTATGCATGGCTACATACCTGACATCAGGACGACATGCTCGACGTCCATCGCCTTCTTTTCCCGCAATTCATGTTGTATTGTCTCCACCGCTTTGCTATACTCCTCAAGCGGGACGAAGCATTCTTCCGGCTTCCTGCCATCCCGACATTGATGTCCAAAGTCCCCTCGTCGCATATGCACGGCGATAAAAGGTGGCATGACGGCGGCGCTTCTCGCGGGAGATTCCTGTTCATCTGACATGTGAAACGCCCGTCGAAGATAGTCCTGCGCAAGATCCACCAGGTCGTCCGTAAACCGCAGGTGGGTCCCGACCAATCTCCACGGAGGCGACCATGAGTACTGCATCTCGAACATCTGCCGACTCGAGGTAATGTAGTACAAATAATCGAAGCACGACACCTGCTCATCCGGGGGCAGTCGCAGGCCCGACGGTGAGGCCTGCATCAAGGGGAAGTCGGACACCGGGCGCCAGGGATGCCGCGGAAAGATATAGGGTACGAGCTGGTGGAAAACCAGGAAGTCGTTGTTCTCGTGGTTTGGGAGCCAGCGAGCCTCGGAGGGGACGCGGGTGTACGCGATGTCGAGTTTCAAATGGTCGACGACGGATTTGACGCGCAAGGGGTTGGCAATGGCTTCTTTTCGGGTGGACCAGCAACCGATGGACTCCCGTTCTTCTGCTGAGGGCTCTCTGAGAGAGGAGGGGGAGTCCTCTTCTTTAACCTCGTGCCATTCAAGGATTGGACGGTTGAGGGCTTTCTTGAGTTGGGTCAGATTGAAGACATTGCTAAATCGAAGAGCCCCGGCGTCATAGGCTAGTAGAGCGTGATCAATCGCTGATTACACGCTGAAGCTGGGTGTAAAGCCTTACACATATGGTGGGGACCGAATGGAGGCAGGATAGGTATGCGGTCTGATATCAGTCCTACGTAGATCATGTTGACATAGCCCATAAATTGGTTTGCTACAGAACAAGAGTCAATTGCTGTCCTCGCTCGCTGATTTGAATAGCACGAACTGAATCCTGAATCTGCCCAAGACGTGATGTAGTATGTGTCATTGAGCAAGTTTTCTTTGAAGCTTGTTGTCGGAGGCCCCTGCAAAAAGCGCGACGAGTCCCAGCTCGGCACCCCTGTCTCCACAGGTAGAACATGTATGTCCTCTGATTCGCATTTTGATGCGGTGCTGCTGGGTGATTCTGGGTTGTCCAGAGAGATATCGATGTCAGGAAAAGCCTGGCCGCTCGAACCTCTCTGCAGCGGTCTGGGAAGTTGGAAGTTTCGTAAAGCCTCTGGTAGTCCGATGAAGAAGAGCGACAGGCCGGCGAGGAATAGAACGCTGAGGACGACCAATCCGCGAAAAAGGACGACCCGCATGGCAGGGATGGGCGACAGAGACGACAAAGGCAGGCATGGAGGAACTCAGGGACACAACTTGAATACACAGCTTGAATGTGGGTGATGGACGCCAGACGGGCGCCGCGGCCGGCAACCGCGGAGCCGAGATGGTGCGCCACCAATTTTAGGCCTTCGCTGATCTTGACTCCCATGCCGCAACGCTTGCATTTCATTGTTTCTCTTTCCACCGGCTGTCTCTTGTCTATGGCTGGCTCCTCAGTCAGTTCAACTGGAACCATTGAACACATCCTGGCGCTGCGATGGGTGTCAAGTCATTGTGGACCCTTTTGATGCCTGTTGGAAGGCCCGTCCAGTATGTCCACCTCGTTTCTGTAGTACGACTTCATTGTTAACACCACGATACAAGGCTTGAAAACGTTGAAGGGAAAGTCATGGCAATCGACTCAAGCATATGGATCTACCAATTCCAGGCCACCATGCGCGACAAAGAAGGGCGGGGTTTGGTGAACGCACATGTCTTGGGTTTTCTGCGCCGAATAACCAAATTACTATTTTATGGCATCAAACCAGTCTTCGTATTCGACGGGGGTGCACCCGCCCTGAAAAGAACAACCCTTGTATGTTTCTTAGGCCCTATGTCGCGACGTGACTTATGTGTCTCCCCGCAGAATGAGCGAAAAAAGAAGAAATCAGGAGCTGCATCCAGCCATGTTAAACTTGCAGAGAAGCTTCTAGCTGCGCAAATGAGGAGAGAGGCACTGAATCACGCCCAGGATACACGGTATGTGTGCTTCATTCACAACCACAGCACTGAGTTGACCGTACGTCCGTGAAGAGCTGCGCGTACGGCATCGAAGGGAAAAGAACGTGCCCCACTTCTTGACGACAATGTAGTCTATTTGGAAGATATTGACGGATCATATTCCAAGACGCCAGTCAAGCCGACACCCCCTACACCCTCTAGTTCATCCAAGAAGAACAAGTTTCACGATCATGATCCATATCGTTTACCAGATGTCGACCTAGAAGAAGCGGTCCACAAAGCCACCCGTTCCGCTGCTCCAGATCATCGACTCGCCACCGAAGATGAGTTGCGAAATTTCATAGAAGAGATGCGACCAGAAGATTTTGACATCACCTCCCCCGCATTCCGCGAATTGCCCACTGAAGTTCAATATGAAATCATTGGCGATTTGCGGCTGAAATCCCGGCAGACGTCCTATGCGCGCCTGCAGAAGATGCTCCAGACCTCTCGCACCCCACTCGACTTTTCTAAGCAGCAGATTCAAAACCTGCGGCAACGTAACGCTCTTACCCAGCAGCTGCTAACGACAACCGACTCTATCGGCAGTGCCCACATTGCCATTCCTATACGAATCGCCAGTGAACGCAACAAGGAGTATATCTTGGTCAAGAATGAAGGTGAAGATGGGGGATGGATTCTTGGAATTAAAGACACAGGCACTCGTGAAAAGCCCATTGTCCTTGATCACGAAGAAGAATGGAAACAAGGTGAGGACGACGACAGCGACGCTGAAATGGAAGAGGTCGAAGTGTAAGTCATCGAAAATCGGTAGTGAATATCTTGTTTATCTCATCAACCCAGCCCTATCCCTGCTCCTCCAGATCCCGACTTGCGGAAATGCCAGCGGGAAATGGCCTTGTCTGGTATTGCGAGGAGGAGTGTCAAATCCATTAATCGTAAGACGAAGCCGAACCTACTTTTTCACTTCGACGAGGACGACGATGTGCCAATATCGATGGAAGTAGATGGAAGCTATGACGATGAGGAGGACGACTTAGTTGCGTTTGCCGTCCAGGAATCTATGGATCAATCCAAAACAAAGAAGCCAGCCTCAACGTCTCGTCCGAGCCAATTGTCGACCGGATCTTTGTCATCGCCTCAAACTCGTGAAAACCTATCGGACGAGGATTTCTACGTCGATAAGCAGCCAACACGTCTGGAGACAGCGCTTTCTATTGCTAATGCTGGCCCAAGTCGGTCACGTTCTACTCCTACACAAGTCGTTACATCTTCACTCTTTGGTGCACCTTCGTTGTTATCTTCAATCAAGAAAACTCCTGCGCCACCGAAGGATTTGAACGGCGATTTGGAAGAAGTTCCTTCTCGAATTCCCTCTGTGTCATCGCCGGTTGCGAGGGAAGACAGTTTTTTGGCGTACTCTGCTGCTGTACCAGAAGTAAAGGGTGATGGTGCTGACACCAAAGTGGAGACGCCGGAACAACCACTGCACTCGACACCTGCGACTGCAATCCCTCCAGAGACTTCTTTGCAAGGTTCTCGGCCAGCCGAGTCATCACCACCCCCGCCTGGGGTCATTGTAGAAGATGTGAACCCAACATCGCGGACACCCTCTCCGCTACCGTTAACTGATTCAGATGACGACATGGAAGAGATTGAATTACCTGCTGTTCCTGAATCCGTCCAACAGAAACCACCTTCTCCGACCATCTCCGCGCAACAATCCAATCTATCGGAGCCGTCACTGCAGGAACACGTCCCAACAGACAGACTGCCAGCATCGGGTTCGGATGGGGTCATCGAAGACGCCGAAGAAATGCTTTTCGCGTGGTCAAGAACTCCGACTCCGACTCCGGCGCGAGAAGTGTTTAATTCGCGACTCTCATCGCCGACGGCGAGGGAGGAAGAAGATTGGGACGCAGCTCAAGAAATGGACGTACAGGCCGAAGAGGGAGAATTCGCTCGGTTTGTCTCGCAGGTGAAAGGGAGAAATATGGACGAAGTCAGGAAGGAGATCGACGACGAGATCAAGCAACTCAATCACCAGCGAAAGGCTGCGATGCGAGACTCGGAGGATATCACTCAACAGATGATTGCACAAATTATGGTGTGTGCATGCCCTGCTGATGAGTCAAGATGGCAGATTGATGATTGATAGACCATGTTACGCTTCTTCGGAATTCCTTACATGACTGCACCGATGGAGGCAGAAGCCCAGTGTGCTGAGCTCGTATCCCTGGGATTGGTGGATGGAGTCATCACAGACGATTCGGATGTTTTTCTCTTTGGAGCACAGCGCGTCTTCAAGAATATGTTCAATCAATCTAAGACGGTAGAATGCTTCTTGCTCTCTGACTTGTCACGAGAGTTAGGGCTAGAGAGGGATACTCTCATTCAACTTGCATATCTTCTCGGTAGCGACTACACTGAAGGCCTGCCTGGCGTCGGGCCTGTTGTCGCAATGGAGCTCTTGAAAGAGTTTCCTGGTCGTAATGGTCTCTTCAAGTTCAAAGACTGGTGGACGAAGGTTCAGTCGGGCAAAGACACCGAGAGCGACAGCCAGTCCAAATTTCGCAAACAATTTGTAAGTGTTGGATTTCCTTTACCCGACCGATTGGTGTAGACTGAGCTTCCTTCTGACAACAGAAAAAGAAATTCAAAGACCTCTATCTCGCGAGTGATTGGCCCAATTCCGTCGTGGTATGGCTACTCAACCTTCGAGCTTGACAACCTATTGACCGCAGTGCCTGCCTTTCAGAGAGACGCGTACTATCATCCAGCCGTCGATTCTTCGGAAGAGCCATTCAAGTGGGGAATGCCTGACCTCGATGGCCTCCGAGAGTGAGTGTGCAGCTTCGTCAAACAAATACTGTCGTACAGACCCTGTTTCTAGATTTTTGCATCAAGAACTCGGATGGCAACGCTCCAAGGTCGATGACTTACTTTTGCCCATCGTCCAAAAGATGAACAAACGTCAACAGGTAGCAAGCTCTTTCATCTCTTTCTATTGACATATTGAAGCCTGATCCTCGTAGACTGCAGCTTTGAACCGACAGGGTGACCTTAATCACTATCTGGACATCTCTGCTGGAAGCGGCACTCATGCGCCACGACAACGTCAAGCTTATGCCAGCAAACGTCTTCAGCAAGTTATATCAGACTTCAGGGTTCGTCAGAGGAGTGGCTCTTCAACTCCAGCTCCAAGTGGAAGTCCGAATCGTGATGAGAGCAAGAACGGAGATAGTGACGCCAGCGATATTGAACCCCCTACCAAGAAGCGAAAGAAATCTGCCGTGGGGCAAGATAGCACGAAAGGCAAGGGGAGGACTCAAGGAACCGCTTCTCAAAGCAAGCACGGCAAGGCCTCTTCACGAGGTGGCCGAAAGCGTAGAAGTACTCGCAAACCCTCAAGCGAAGACGATTTCCTTCCGTCCGATGATGCTGACGGGTATGCCGCAGAGAAACCTGGACTTTCGACTTCAGTAGAAGGCTCGAGACCCAGACCAAAGCCACGACCGATCTGCAAAGCAGGGAATGATGCAAAGGCGAGCAGCCATGATACACCACAAAACGTGCCCAACCAGCAGCCGAACTCCGAAGGGAGGGTCGCCCTCTCTTCTAACATTAGGTAATTACATTCAGGTCTATTCGTAGAATGAGTAGTGGTGGTACAATTGGTTGCCGCATTCAAATGGTCACTGCTTCACAGAAGTCGTCGATCTATGATGCAGAAGAGTTGTGATCTTCAGAGACAGAGACACTCCGAACCTCCGCCTTTGGGGCGTGTTCGTAGCCTCCAAACCCAAGTGAATTCTGCACCACGTCCTCATCCGCGTCTGGCTCGAGTTGTCCATGCTCATTTCGCCGAGCACTAGATGTTAGAGTGAGCTTGCAAAAAGAGTAAATGAGAGAACAACGACACACCGGAAAAATGTATATGACAGAACAACATCTTCGACATTCTTGCACGAGGGATCATCCAGAATGTCTTTGTCGATGAAGAACAGCAATGGCATGTCAACCTCTTCCCCTGCTAAGAGACGCTGCTCTTCAAAACAAAAGCATTCCACTTTCGAGAAATAAGGAGCGACCTGCGCAAACATATGAGGTACTCTTGCAATGCAATAATGAGTTACTTACTCGATCTGGAGTAACATTGTACGTCGCGATGCCAATAATGTCTTTACTTGACATATTTTTGGCAGTATAGAAGGCCAAACTGGTTTCTCCTGGAAGGACCGTTACGAACTTTTGTTGAGGAGTAAACGTCCAAGGAAGTTGCTCCGATTTGTCTGCATTAAAATGGACCTTGATTCGTGTAGCGTTTTCGACTGCGACAAGGCGCAAGGGTTCGAAACGGCCAGTCCCGACTTTCGGTGTCCCAGCAAACCCAGTCGCGGCACAGAACATGCGGTACAGAGGAACAGCAGCGTAGCTTGCACCCACAGCAACAACGATCTACGCGGGCAAATGTGGGTTCAGAAAGGCAAGAAGCAAGGGTCGACATACCACCGCTGTAGTGTACATCAACAAGGCTCTATTCTTTGCCTTGTACACCTCACTACGCGCCCTACCATATGACGGGTGGGGCGTCAATGAAGGTAGTGGAGTCTTCCTTTGAGATGTCGTTTCCGTTGATAACGTTCGCCGTGAATGATGAAATGAGGTATTTTGCAAGGGGCAATATGGGGGGCATAGTCTTTGACGCTGACCGAATGAGGAGAATCTGGGCTGGCAAAACGATAAGTGATCCAGAGATGATATTAGGAACTAAGAGAAAACATGACTGACTGTAGAGAAAGACCGCGACAGGGACCTCAAGAACGCTGTCATTTGGAGATGACTGCTCCGGGCAATGGGGATGGGATGTCGAATTAGCAGGTCTAGATCACGTGCTCCTATTTGTCTCCACAACTTGAACTTGTAACGCTCAACCTCTCATTAAGACTCTCATTGTCACTATTCAATTCCCGTCCCATAACCCTGCTTATACACGTCCTCGATGTCCGGAAACTCAGCGGGCTCTTCAAAGCCCACTCAGGAAGAATTGGATATCGAAAAGCTCCTGAACCGCGAAGCTTCTGCTTTCCAGCGAGAGGTGGAAGTGGAACGCATTTTCAAGGCCTTTAAACTCAAGTAAGACTCGCATTGGTGTTTCTGTTACTCTAATTCTGACGGTCCTATAGCCCGTATGATATACTAGATATCAAGGAGACTGCCACCGCTGACGAGATCAAGAAGAAGTATCGCCAACTCTCGCTTTGTAAGTGTGCTTTATTCCATTTGAAAGTCCACTAGCTGAAACGTCTCCTAGTCATTCATCCGGACAAATGTTCTCATCAGCGTGCTCCAGAAGCCTTTGATATTCTGAAGAAGGTGCGTCTCCGCTCTCCACAACCCTTGCCTCCGTATTGAAACTTCGAGCAGGCTGAGTCAGAGCTATCGGACAAGGCAAAACGTGAAGAACTCGATGCGGTAATCAACCAAGCCCGCATTATGACTCTCAAGGCGTTAAATCTTCCAACAACGACTTCCGAATCGGATCCGAAGTTGAAGGATTTGAATCCATCTTTTCAGCAACGGCTGAGAATTCAATCTAAGCAACTCTTGATTGACGAGGAAGTTAGAAGGAGAAAGTGTGTGTTTTGAGCTCTATCGCTTGGCTGTCGACTTATTTCTCTTACAGGGCGATTAAGATGAACCTGGCAAATGAGGGCTTAGAGGCTCGAAAGAAGGACGAGGAGGTTGCCCAGAGGAAACGAAAGGCGGAGGACGACAAAAGTTGGGAAGGTGTGCACCCCCTCATTTGGGCATCGCTTATCGCTCACCTTTTTTAGATAATCGTGAGCAGCGTGTTGATAGCTGGCGTAACTTTGCCAGCTCCCAGAAGAAGAAGAAGAAACCCAAGACCGCTATCCTTGGATGATATATCGCCTGTGTTTTCTCTGTTGCTGGCACAACTCGGATATCCTACCTGTGCTGCCTCTTGATAAATATGTCAAGAGCGGATGGCGACAGATTATTAGAGCCTCCCTGTATGTACAACATATCCTTTTTCTCTTTGCTTCTTTGCCAATTCATCCGACTTCATAAAACTTTTCATGCCTGCTACGATGAGTCTTTTCAATTCTGCACAGTCTAAGCTGACTCTTGTGTCTGGACAGACACCGTGACAGCGTGATTCCAAGGCGAGAACTCGGATGAAGGCATACTGAGTCGCCTTTCGCTCTTGGGAACGGTTTGATCTACAGACAACACGATATCTCGAAGATGTTAGAGATGTGATCCTGACTGCACGCACTGATATGTTTAAATCGTGCATATTACATCAACGATGGTCAAAGTCCGTGTACAAAATGCGGTTCAAACAGGGGAGCAACATATATGCAGGATCGACTCGATTCTTCCCCGTCTCCTCCCATCCAAGAGGACTGGCTACTAAGCGTAAAATTACGAACAAAAGGGTGTCGGCACCAGATACTCGATGTTCAATCTCAGTCCGACAAATCGATAACATCGCTGAGGCTGGTGGCAAGAACAATCGGCCGCCCAGTCTTCTGACTCAAAGCTGGTCCTTGACTTCGCGCCCCACTTCCTAACGTTGCCCGACTTCTGAAAATGTCTTCATTCTCTTCCGTACGTCGGCGCACATGTCTTGTAGCAACCGGCTCGTTCTCCTTGTCATCAGCAAACATCTCCTCATCCGAGTCGTCGATTTCAATTACTTCACCTGTTCTCATTGGTGACGACGGAGTACGTGAGCTTGCAAGCGTGGACGAGTCGGTGCTGGCCTGCCCACCTCCAGGCATAGAGAGTGTTGAGGAGGGTGGTGCAATAGATGTTCTTCCCAACGCTTTTTGCTCCACCTCGTTCAGGTTCTCAAGGAACTCCGCGTCTTCATAAATATCACCATCGTCCATCATGCCATAGTCGTCCGAATCGGAGTCGACCACAAAGGCTTTGGGTTTGGCCTGGCTCTGGAAAGTTGAAGGTAGTGAATCTGCACGTCCTTTCCCTTTGCAATTCGCGGGCTGAGCGGGTGGGGGTTCATTCTCTTGATCAACTTCGTCCAAGAGGTCGAAATCGAAAGAAGTATCCTTCTTATCTTGCTCTGCCTTGGACTCAGGGGATGGGGAAGGGGATGGGGAAGAGAACGTACGCATTAGTTGGCGTGTTGTCGGTACAAAGTTGAAATCGAGATCTTCGACTGCCTTGTTAATTGCCGGGTCCAGTTGTCCACTTCTCAGAGCTCTTGAACTAGATGCAATCGTATTACCGCTGTTGAAATATGAAGAAGTCGTGTTCGTCGCCTTTTTTGTCCCAGCGTGGACAAGCGTAGCGCGTTCAGCAGCAGGCGGTCGTCTGCCTTCCTCTCCGTTTTGGCTGTCTAGACTTGGCCTACCCACCCGAGAGGGCAGGGGTGCCATTGGTCGAGCTTGCTTGCTTTCGGAAGACGAGCTGGTAGTTCCAGGGTGGAGAGAGGAATTGGTGGGTATTCGTCTTCGTGGCTCCATATTCACGTCGTCATCGTGTTGAGGGAACGCAGGAACTGCAGGCGGCGATATGTCACGTAGAGGTGCCCTGACTGGGGGCTGAGGCTGATTTGCAGGGGGTTCTACACTTGCAGGCTGTGGAAGATTGTAGGGCCGACTGGAAACGACGATGATTAACAAGCCGTCGGAAGCTCTGATAGGCGGACTCACCCTAGCCTTTCGCAGAGGCCACGCTTGAAGTCTTCTTGTTGTTCAGCTTCTAATTCGCTTTGTTTTCCACCAACCAGAGCTACAGTGGCAGGTTCAAGAAAGGCCATGCCATTTTGAATACGCGTTCCTTTGAGCTGAAGCTATGGATAATTTTTGAGTAAGTACAAACACTCTCTAGCTGTGGAGAAGCATACCTTAAAGCCTAGAGGTGTAGTCCCAAGAGAAAGCTCGGGGAAAGGCCGGTACTCAATAGCATCGAGTTTCGTAACTCCATCGGAGAGCAGAAACCTCAATGTGCCTCGAGGATATTTTGGCATAGGTCCCTCCCCTTCAACTTCGACGTCCCCATCTTCCTCCCCTTCTTCATTCCCAACGCCTTCCTCCATGCGCTCCTCGCGAGCGACACGTATCTGATCGAGTTGAAACGCGCTCGCTCCAATCTCTGTGATGGCGACGATTTGCACGAGGACGGGAGGGCCATGCAAAGGGCCAGTGTATTGGCCAATATGAACATCAAGGCCGGTACCTTCCAGCATAGAATCCTTGAGATCAGATAGAATGAGCTGATTTTTCACGGCTTCCATGAAGTCAGTGAATGCAGTTGCAGGAGAAATATTCTGGTCTTCGGCGACCCATTGACAACATGGTTCGAGCCATTCCTGAAAGAACAGGATGTCGTTCTCGATATTTGGACGATAGAATAACCAGTTACTCACGTTATCCACGCGTGGTTTTGGAAACTGTGCGCTGAGGGCTTGAATAACTCGCCCTGGAGGCCCCATTTCATGACGATCGAGTACAACCACAGTTGCCTCAGCTCCCTTTGTTCCAAGTTGACGCGACGCGATTAGATTAGATGTTCAAATCAGCAAATCAGGTGACATCAACGCGTCGCCCAAGTGGGCCTCACGCTGTCTGACGAGCCTAGGGTTGCGGGAAAAACTAGGGGGTTTTATACCAAGTGTAAGTTACTAGGTAATTTACCTAGTAATTTACCTATTTTATACATCAGCCCAGGACATGCTGGTATAAAATGTAAAAAAATGTTTTCTCACAAGCATGACCCAAAGGCTCCTATTTGGTCATCATTTGGAGCGATTCCTGGCGAAAATTTGGCTCGAACGTAACTTGAAGGTCAATGAACCCAAATTCCCATGTACTTTGAGGCCGAAGCGACCCCATAACCTTTAAATTCAGGGCCACCTTCTATCTGACGGCTTTGTAAAATGTCCTGACGCGTTTTTCTCGAATAAATGTTGCAAGCATAGTGCGTGTCATTTGGTCTTGATGTGTAGATCTTTGGCTCGATTCCCTGAATCCCTCGAAAATCTCTGTGGTCGATTGACTGCGACGCTCGAGGAATGCCAATATATGCCCTTCCTAACCCACCTAGCAAAAATTGGAGACAGCGGTCAGACAGCGATTAATTCGTGCTCAGTTCGTGGGTTAACATCTATTCCGTGCTCTGTTAGGGGACTTCCCGACGCCTTCCCGATGGCTTGAAAAGGCAGTCACGTGTTGGGGAAAAATAGGTAATTTACTATGTGAAAAATGTTATTTACCATTGAGAATTTTCGAATTTGTAACTTACATATTTACATGCACCGAGGGGAGTTTTTCCCGCAACACTAGACGAGCCTTTCCCTCCAGCACAACTGTCTCGTCGTATCAACCGCATGACCCCGGCGGGCCCATCTCTCGACAGGAGCATTCCTCCTCGCAATGACATCACCCCGCCTTGCAGGTCCAATTCAACTCTAAGCGATCTCTTGTCATGAGCAGCACGGCCCTCCTTTCCCGCTTCTCATTACCTTTCTATGCTGCTTCGGCTGCCCATGCGACTTTCGCTGATAAATGGCTTATTCAGCAACGCCGCAGCGCTGGATTCTCATTTAGTAAAGACTTTTGAGCACCTAGGCACGGTAAAAACGGCACTACGCAGTCCCCTTCGGTTGACATCTTCAGATAGGCTGTCGTCCAGCAGGTTGGTACAGCCTCAGTATCCCGTAGGTGATGCGTTTAACCTCAAGCTCGACGCCTGACCCATATCTGCCACGTAATGCATTACGTTCTTTATTTTTCCCTTTCCGACCCGTTCTTCCTCCGCTGGCTGCACTGTGCGAGTCTGTAATGTGTTGGCAATAAGCCTGGGGTGTTTCCCTCCTGCGCCATTTCCATCTGATTCGTCTATAAGACCCACCATTGAAATGGAAGACGGTCCTACAAAAGAGGTCGCCGTGAACCCCGTCCATTAAGGTAAGACCATCACTACTATCAAGTAGGCGAGTGCTTTATAAACCTGAGCGGCTCAAACTTCCTTGCATTGAGGTTCTTGAGCACCTCTCACCATGCCTCACCCATTGTGCGAGACGCTCTCCCTAGCTGTATTAATGATGGTCGGATTGCTCTTCTTGCGCCGTCGTCACCGCACTGTCCTCGATAATATTCCAGGCCCTCAGCCCCGCTCGTGGATTACAGGTACGCTCTTCCGTGTCTGGGGATGAGTTCTACGCACAATTACATCATGGCTCATTTCCCCAACAAAAATTAGGATCCCTAGATGACATTTGGAACCGCAGAGGATGGGATTATCACCGGAAGATTGCGGAGACCTGTGTGTTCATCTGCTATCTTAATTGTGATTTATCACCGGCATCCTCATGTCTTTATTCTTTACTAGATGGTAGCGTCTTGCGTGTCAAGGGTCTCTTCGGCGTAAGCATCTTGATTTGCACTCGTACCTCTCATTCTCAAGGGCTTCCTTTCGAAGGCACACAACCTCTACGTCTTCGACCCCAAGGCACTCCAACACATCCTTATCGAAGTATGAAGTCTTCCCAACGTATGAAGCTAGAAGGTCTTCATATGTTTTCTAGGACCAAGATATATTTGAAGAAACAGAGACCTTCCTCGAGTGGGTTGCTTACAATCTTGAATAACTATTTATAGACTGAAAATTCGATAAGGACCAACAAGATCATATACGGGGGTGGAATATTTACTACCCTCGGTAGATATTCCTGATCTTCAATTTCCCGTGTCGTCAATTTCTGAAGCTGTGCGTATCAGGTGACCGCCATCGCTACCAACGCAAGATGCTCAATTCCATATTTTCTATTGCCCATCTGCGCGAAATGAGTAAGTCTCCTATGGTCCTATGAGAGTCTCTTTTATCTTGACTCATGTAAACGTCCCACAGCTCCCATCTTCTATGGAGTTACGTCTAAGGTCTGTCATGTCCTGAATGCCCTACCCAACCCACTTCATCTGATATTTATCCACAGCTTCGGGAGACCTTTTCTACATTGACACAGAGTGGACCGGCCGAGGTTGACATCCTAATGTGGACGACTCGCCTCTCTCTGGAACTTGTTGGTCAGGCAGGACTAGGGTATACCTTTGACGATCTCGAACAAGGTTCTGTTCCACATGTTTACGGTCTGGCATCCAAAGAACTACTGTAAGCTATCCTTGTTTGTCATCGACATGTTGTACTCAGAAAATTTGTACACTAGTCCTCTAGTAGCCGAAGCGAGTGCTTTCATGCGCAACCTCTTGGTGCCGTATATTGTCCGTATGGGACCGCCTCGCTTCCGGCGATTCCTCGTCAACTGGCTGCCGATGGAACAAATTCACCGTGTGCGAAACATCGTCGATACCCTTCACAATACTTCGGTAGAAATTTTCGAGGCCAAAAAACAAGCTCTCGAGCAAGGTGATACCGCGTCGGCGGCGCAGAGCGGAGGAGGAAAAGATATTATCACCAACCTTAGTAGGTTTTCAACCCCGTTGCACCTTTTCCCGCTATTTCCTAACAGAAACATTACAGTGAAGGCCAATCTTCACCTGTCGGACGATGATAAACTTTCAGAAGGGAAGATCTTAGGGCAAATCACGTCAGCCTCTATATTTCTTTTGCCTGTGTGCCAGCTCATCTTGACTATCTCTCGCCTCAGCTCCTTGACATTTGCCGCCACAGACACAACGTCGAGTGCGCTTTCTCGCACAATACACCTTCTGTCAACCCACAAAAATGTTCAAAAAAAGCTTCGAGATGAAATCCGGATAGCTCGGGATTCCGCTTGCGGTGAAGACCTTGACTACGACACCTTAATATCCCTTCCTTATCTGGACGCGATTTGCAAGGAGACACTTCGTTTGTAAAGCGACGACCTTTCGTGTTGTCACCACCAATTGACGCAACTCATTTTATAGGTATCCTCCCATCACCACTTTCATGAGAAAGTGTGCCTCATTCGTTTTTGCTGAAAGGACTATATGTAACGTCTATTCATCTCATAGTGCACGACAGGATGCCATACTGCCTCTCTCAACCCCAATTAAGGGCATCGACGGCATTGACATTCACGAGATATATGTCCCGAAGGGGACAGACGTCTTCGTCTCCATTGTTTCGTCAAACCGGAATCCTCAGGTCTGGGGTCCTGATGCATACGAGTGGAAGCCCGAACGATGGCTTCAACCCCTCCCAGATTCAGTGTCAAATGCACGCATTCCGGGTGTTCTTCCTCATCTGTATGTTTGTTAAATGGTTACTCGAATATTTTGGTTGAACCTTTCCGCTTTGTCTCACAGGCTGACATTCTTCGCTGGTGGTAGATCTTGCATGTAAGCAATTCTTTTCGTCTGCTTTCTGGCTGCCACTTATGCAATACCTCTCTGTAGTGGGTTTAAGTTCGCGCAGCTGGAGATGAGTTAGTGATGCTGCCTACTATTTTCATGACAACTCAACTTATACTCTTCTCGGATGCAGAGGTCGTGCTCACAATCCTTGTGGAAGGCTTCGAGTTCTCTCCTTCTGACAAGGACATCGTCTGGCAAATGACCAGTATAACTACACCGAATCTCGACTTCGAAAGCACTGTACCGACTCTCCCTATCATGATCACTCGTGCAGCCTGACGATTTCGGGCACATGGCTGATGTTTTGTTTCCTTGTATCTTAAAAAGTCTAAATATGTGGCACGTACTTTAGCGCTCAACGACAGCTGTGTATGCCATCGCCCTTACCATTCAACGGCTGCTTCTTCTTGTGCTCGGAAATGGGAACTTGAGCTTTATCAGTGCATTCTAGTCGTCGTGTAGCCGGGTTTCCCAGCGAGAGATGGGGATATCTCCTGGACCATGAGAGGTGATTAAATGTGGGAACTTTGTTCGGGTCTTTTTGAGATCAATTTTGTCATTCTAAGTTTTGTGAAGGCCAACGACACGGTCTCTACCGTCGTCCTCGTCCTCATCTCCCTCCTCGCCTACCATGCTCAGGACCGGCATTGTGCGTCAGGCGCATATGCAGACGCGTTCATCGTCAACGGCAACCTCTTCTGTTCGCACGAAAACCCGGGGCCGATTACCCATTCCACCCCTGCGTCATACATTAGATAGATACCTTGCCTCTCTCGAACCTTTCTTACTCGAAGATGAAACTCGCGGCGGAATGACGTTCTCGTCAGCATACGCGCTACGCAAAAAATGGGCCAACGAATTCGAGTCTGGCATCGGCCATGTCCTTCAAGAACGTCTGGTTGGTCCGTCGAGTTCGCGCATTGCTTGCCTTTCCGCTTACTGTCCTTTGTGTCATATACAGCATTGGACAAGGTCTCCCCATACAATTGGCTCGACGACAACTTTTGGGTCGACAAAGCTTACCTCGAATGGCGGGCTCCCTTGCTTGTCAATTCCAATTGGTGGCTAGCCTTCAACGAAGATCCTCTTATTCCCCGAAGCGCCTTGAGCGGAGAGACAAACAACAATCGCGTCGGAACTACGTTTTGGCAACTGAGAAGAGCCTCATGGCTTATGCACCGCATGCTTCAGTTCAAGGATAACGCATTTGAGACGTAGGTCCTTGGTACTTCTCTACTAGGAGGCCTCTCATCTGGAATATTGGCAGTGCAAAGGCGTCAGAAGCAAGTTCAGGTACGTATTGACATTACCGTCAGTGTTGATTTCTCTAATTTGTTGTAAACTTCAGCCGGCGCATGGATGATGGAAAGCATCGAAAAGATGTTTAATATCTGTCGGATACCCGAATCTTTTTGTGATACCCTCTCGGAACTTCCACCACGCTCAACGCGTTCAGCTCGTTCCATTCTTCTCATGGTCCATGACTGGTGTTACTCGGTCGTCGTATACCACCCTCCAGATCCTGAAAACCCAAAAGCACCCCTGAAGTTACTTTCACCCGGTGAAATCGAAGCTCGCCTTAGGGCTGTCATTTTGGACGTTGAAAAACGTCTGGCACACGGAGAGAAAGCTTTCCCAGTGGGTGCTCTCAGTGCGGATGAACGTGATTACTGGGCCAGGGTTCGTTCCTGACCGTTCTAGTCGTGTGCACATTTATGACCGTCTTCGAAACGTAGAATCTCAAGTATCTGCTTTCGCTGTCTCCGAAGAATCGAAGGTCACATCAAGCAGTTCAGCATACCATCATGGGTCTCAGCCTTGAACACATCACGTACATTATTCCTCCGTCGTTGCGCCACCTTCACCAACGTTCCTCCTCGCAGACGTCGCTCGATTCGCATCTTCATACTATCCGCGGCACAACCCAGAATTTCTCGAACCGCTTTTTCGACAAGACTTTCACCCTCATCGTGGACCCCTCGACGCGAGCTGGCGCCGCCGGCGAACACTCGCCTGTGGATGCCCTCGTACCAAGCATCGTCGCGGAGTATGGTGTAGTAGAAAGTGTCGATGCCGAAGCCTTCAAGTTGCAAGCGACAAGCCGGAATCAAGCAGACGAGCCTAGCTGGGAACGTCTTGACTGGGTTGCGGACAAAAATTTATGGAAGGAATCTCGAGCGGCTGCCGATCGCGCTGCGAAAGTGCTTGAGAATTCGGACGATAGTGTTCTCTGGTTTGAGAAGTACGGGACAGATTGGATCAAGGGGTTGGGTAAGCATTCTCGTTTTCGTTGTTTGTGCTCGATGGGCTGAATTCTGTGCATACCTCGCCATTAGGTAACTATAAGTTCTCCCCCGATGGTTTCATACAAATGGCGATGCAGCTGGCATGGTATCGGACTCGCGGCGGCTTTACGGCGACTTACGAAACTGTCCTCACAAGGATGTTCAAGCACGGGCGGACAGAAACTTTACGAACCTTCAGTCGCGAAAGTCGATTGTGGGTCCTGAGCATGGTTAATCCTCAAGCAACGGTAAGGCTTATTTCATCTTGTTGATTTGGCTTGTACTTGAACCTCGGGTGATGGCAGCACTCTGAACAGTTTAATCTCCTTCGAGAGGCTGTTGCTTCTCATAGTCGACGTACACGAGAGGCAATGACAGGTCGTGGTATTGATCGGCATCTTCTTGGCCTCCAACTCCTGCTCCGGCCCCTTAATGGAGAGTCGGCAGCCCTGTTTGAGGATGAACTCTTTGAAAGGAGTTCTCAATGGAAGCTGAGCACCAGTGGGCTGAGTGCTGGACTATTATTCAAGGGTACAGGTTTTGGTGCTGCATATGAAGATGGATATGGAATCAACTGTGAGCATATTCTATCTCTGCCATGCTTATGGGTTTTGATCATTCTTGAAGACCTTGCTGCACCTGATAGATTTAAGTTTGGTATTGAAGCCAAGTTCTCCAGCTCATTGACATCAGTACAGTTATTCAAAGATGCAATTGTTGCTGCCTTAGAAGACATGCATCTGTTGTGCCAGCAGGTAGTAGAGCAAGATATGACACCTAGAAGTATCTCATATCTGTAACTTAGATCTAATGTCTCAGCCATTCTCTTCATTTTTATACTCATTCCAATGCACTATTCTTTCCATGCCTAATACTAGAGAAAGAATCAAACACAAGGACTGTTGGACAGAATGAGAAGAAAGAAAAAAAAAGAAAAAAAGGAAACATTTGTTTTTCAGAAATTTCCAGCCTCAATATTAACTTGTGTAAGCCAATTCTCTGTTCCAATCTTCTGGAGCAGAGTTCCAACCAATGTTTGAGCTCCAACACCCTCTAAAAACTGCTTAGAGGAGACAATGAACATGCCTCTTTTGCAGCGAGAAAGCATGACATTGGTACGACGTAAGTTGGTGAGAAAACCCAAGCCTCTAGATCTGACTACAGAGATGATAATGTAGTCATCTTCATTGCCTGTAAATTAGATCAGCATTCAGTTGACAAAAATCAGAAAATCAGAAATAAAGAAGAACCTTGAAAGGAGTCAACATTGAAACACTTATCCCCCCATACAAGTCCTTCAGTCTTCATCATATCTTCAATACTTCCACGTTGCCCTTCATAAGGTGTGATGATTCTGTAACTTTTCTCTTGTTCTTCAAGCTTTTGTGCAAGTTGTAATACTGCTTTACATTCAAGGTCATTCTAAAATGATATCAGTGACAAAGTCTTTGAACATAGCTGAGAACACACTTTAAATGATCCATCTGGCTGGGGTTGCTCTCTTCCAGAGGCATCAATAAAGTAGCAAGCCTTGACAAGGTCAGAAACAGGATGTGCTGGATTGGAATTCAGTTTGCTGTCATAGACAGCATCAGATATAATTTTTCCAATCTGAGGAGGCATCCGGTCTTAAAAAATAGATTTATCAGAAGAGAAATTTAGATAATATAAGAGTGAGCATACATTGAATGTCAAGAAATACAACATATTTTTGAAGATGGTCTACTTCAAAAATGCTTTGAAGATTCTTGAGGTCTTCCTGTCCATGAGGTGGCACTGAATTCCAATAAGCAATTTTGCAGAATAAGTAATAAGAAATATCATACATTGTTTATCATCTCCAATAAAACAGGTTTTTCTCAAAGAATGTTTAAACTTGGAGAAAACTGAGAAATAACCTCCAATCTCAATTTGACTTGCTTCATCTACTACTAGAATCTCCAGAGGAACCTCCTTTGTGAATTTGGCAATACTGGAATTGGACAGCATACTGAGAGTACAGAGAATGACATGAATGTCTTGAAGATTGGCTTTGTTGGATGCAATCTGAAATTCATCAGAGCGGATAAGATGTTTGCCAATTTCAGCAGCATAGAGATGTTCATGCCTATAAAAAAGAATTATCAGTTTGTCAAGCAGAAATGATCAGAATTTAAATCTATACCAGTCATAGTGGAAATCCCTTGAGACAAGGAGCTTCCATTTCTTAAAGCCATCCTTGACAAGCCTCTCTGCAATGTTCTTAACTGCAACATTGGACTGTGCAACAAGCCAGATGCCTTTCTTGTCAAAGAGGTTGACTGCAAACTGGACAAAGGTTGAGATCACAGAAGTCTTTCCTGTACCAGGAGGACCTTGAATAAGAACAATACGATGACCATCCTGTGGTGAGAGCATAGTGTTGACAGCTTTTTGCTGAGATGGATTGAGAGTATGCTGAGGAGGCTGGTTCTGCTTTTCCTTCATCTGTTTGGAGTTTGGGGGTTTGATGGTCTGAGATTTCAAGATGGAATTCTGAGTTGTCCATTCTTCAGGCCAAATGAGAGGGGAGTCATCACTGGCAGGGAACCAGATGTTCTGTACCCAAGGACCAAGATCTTGATTGCCCTGGAGATACTGGAGAATGGACTGTGCTCGTTTTGCTTCTGCGGTGGTTGGGTCATCACGCCCAATTGATGTCACAGTTGTAATCTGCTTATCAGTCAGGTTCCTTGTGGTGTTGACATTGCCAGAACGACCAGAGACAGTGCCCATTGTTGCAGTAACAGCAAAGGCACCCAGGTTCCCTTCAACACCCATGCGAATGCGCTGCAAAATAAGGGCCACATTCATAAGTACAGCAAGTCTCTCTTGAAAGACTGAAATTGACGTACTCGATCACCTCGAAGGCGAGCCTTGAAGCTGTTCGAGCTGAGGCGGAGCTCACTGCTAGCAGCATCAACTGACTGAGTGACAGGATGGGTAGTATATGTAGATTTCTTCTGATCCAGACGCAGGGAATCATTTGCAAGCTTGCCGATCATTTCTATTGCCTAGATGACACGAATTCAGAGAAAACTCAGCCTTGTAATGCAAATGTAACCCACCGGCCCCTCAAGCTTCTTTGTATCAATCCTAGTAACCTTTTCAAAAGTTTCTGCCCCATTTTCGAAGCTTGGCAAGAACTGGGAGACCCAAGCTCGTATTGCGAGGTCGCTAACGCGGTTACGGTTGTCTTCGCTATACGTAGGGTAGAAGAAAAGGTCGCGGACATTGTCCTCCCGTATCTTGATGTCAGACTCGCCAATGGCAGCTTTAATCGCAACAAGAGGTTTGCGATCCACGACAGGGTTCTTAACAGGGAATGCCGACTGTATGTCGACGGCATTTGTGACGCGGGCATCCAAGTCGCTGTGAATGGACATCGCAAGAGGGGCCATATCGAAGGCAAAGAGATCGCCGACCGGGCGACAGAGAATACAGTCTTGCAAAATCTGCCGCCCATCGAGGATAGTCTTGGGGAGAGCAGCCTTCTTGCCGCGCCGAGAATGTTGAAACTCGATGATCCTGCATTGTGTGTCGTCCGCGATGGCTAACGCCACCAAACGACCATCCTCGTCAAAGCCGGGAGAGAGACCAAGAGGGCGAGGATGATCGAAAACAGTGGAGATATCGCTTTGAGAAAGTTCGGCTTCTGGGATGACTTGAGTTGGAAGTGGTTTATTGACCGCAGGAGCGCGACCGTCAAGAATAGGCTGAAATACACGTCTAGTGGTGGCCATCTTGTGGTGGCTATCGGTGGGAGAGCTCGGATTCCTGTCGTAGATTGACAGAAAGGTTAACCCGCGAGAATCGAATCAGCCAGCCCATTGGAAGCGGCCTCGAGGTGGTTCAGATCTTTGGACAATCAGTGCCTCTTTCGAAATTCGAACCAAAGCCCCTCGTCACGGCCGTCACACCACTGGTTCACTTTTCTTTTTGCATCTATGAAAGCTTTGGTATTACAGGATTGCAATAAAAAAACACCTGAATTAAGGGATGCTAATGCACGTTTTACAGATTCCATCTGACAAAATTTCCATGGTCAAGAGATTGAAGCGAGCAGCAATCTATGCCACTCGTATATCACCTAAATGGCTGGACACCTTTCGTCAACACATCATTAGCTCCTACCCAGGTTTCGTGACCCAACGATGCTGCCAACTGGCCAACCAACGACTGGGCAGCCTTCCCTTCAACGAAACGGCGATTTGCACAGATGATCATGCCCTTCTTGCATCGTGTCAGCATGACATTCACTCGTCTCATTTCGTGCAGGAATCCCATCTTCTCAGAACGAACAAGAGAGATGACGATGTAGTCATCTTCATTGCCTTCAAGTCCATCAGAACGACAGGAAAAACAGGCGCACGAAACTAGGCGCTGACCTTGAAAAGCATCGATGTTGAAACATCTATCCTGCCACGGAAGCTTGGCGTCCTTGAGTTTGTTCTCCAAGAGCGAGCGTTGTGGGTCGTAGGGCGTAATGATACGGAAGGATTTCCCGGCGGCCAACAGCTGACGAGCGACCTTAATTACAACCCTTGCTTCGCAGACGTTCTGAAGGTAGAAAGAAATGTCCAACAACAGAAAGAGACGACAACGGGAGGAAACTTGCCTGCCAACTGCGACCCTTCGCTTCTTCAACGCCGCTGCTCACATCGACGAAGCGACAACATGCGGGGTCTGAACTAGAGTGCTTGCTCTTGAGCCTGTTCTTGTAGACACGGGCTGATATGAACGAGCCTATCGGCGTCGGCATTCGATCTCGTGATAGTCAGTAGCGCCTTGATAAGGCGTTGAAGGGCATCGCGGCTTACATTGAGTATCGAGGAAGATTGCTCGGCTAGTCAGGTGCGACTTCTCGAAGATACTGCCTAGACCTGGGATGTCGCTCGCCCCGTATGGGGCCACTAAAGAAGGATGATTTAAAAGCGTTCGATCTGGAGAGCGAGACGGAGCATACGTTGCTTGTTATCGCCAATGAACACAAGTTTGCGAATTGTTGGCCGGAAGCGTATGAGCATGGGGAAGTAGTCGCCAATTTCGATTTGACTGGCTTCGTCAAAGATAACCGTCTCCAACGGAACTAAACTACTAAAAGCCGAAATTCTGTCGTTCGAAAGCATGCTGAGGGTGCACAAAATCACTCTTGAACCTTGAAGCAGACGTTCCGTGACAACGGCATCTGCCACGAATTCGTCTGACCGAATGAGGTTTGGCTCAATTTTCGTATAAAGGTGTTCATGCCTAAGGAGAGTCATTTTCTCGTTGGGATATACGAAGCACAAAAGGCGCACCAATCAAAGTGGAAGTCCTTGGCAACGAGAATCTTGAAGTCCAAGAAGTCGACAGATGCCAGCTTTTCTGCTATATTCTTGACGGCAACGTTGGACTGGGCTACGAGCCAGAGGGTGTTTCCTTGATCGGAAGAAGAGGTAATGCTCGCTACAGCTGCCGCAATAACAGTGGTTTTCCCTGTGCCCGGTGGTCCTTGGATAAGAACAACGCGTGTCTTCTCTTTATCGGACAGAATGGCATTAACAGCTTTCTCTTGTGAGGGATTCAAGCCGCGAGAAGGATAGTACAAGGACGCGCAGGTCCGAAGTTTCTCGGTCTTTCGCCAAGAGGCGCCTCCTTCGGACTCCCACATTGTTTGAATAAACGGGTGATTGGAAAACGAAATCTGTCGCTGGAGCGCATGAAGTAGGACTGACGTTTTGAGCGCCTCCGCTAGAGTTGGCGAGCTCTTGCCAATGGTCTCCACTGAATGGAGTCGAGCATTCTGTTCGAGAGAGCCTTTAAAAGATACGGTGGCTTGTCGTCCTTTGGTAGAGGAAACTTTGGCCTTGATGATTCTTTTGCTGCCGTCATCTTTGCAGGTGGTGATTTCCACGGTCTGGGAAATATCGTCAAAGAATGGGACGCAATAAGCTAGCCCACGACTTACCTGATGTCCAGCCGTGCGCATCAGACGAGTCTTATAGCGTTGTGACACAACCGTCAGGTCGCCGCCCTGACGGACGCTGTGTTGTTGTATCTCGTTCTTCAGTCGCAGAGGTTTCAGTGCGTCGAGAAGGGCCATATTACGAACAGTGTGTGCTATGATCATCAGGATCTGCGCAATATTCAACGTTAAGTCTCTTTCTTTCTTTCTTTTTTTTTCTTTTAAAAAAAAGGGATTCCAAATGCGCGGCTTACATGTTCCTTTATCGCCTTAGTGTTGATTGAGGGTATCTTCTCTAACTTTCGGTTTACATGAGGCACCACGGCAGCATGGCCCGCACTCCAAGCTTGCAGAGCTGTTGTCTCGGGTTTGGTGCCTGCGGATTCCTCTCGAGCAAAGAGCTGAACGGCGTGTTGCTTGTGAAGTGTGAGCTCGCCTCCCAAACAATTCATCAGAGATTGGATGGAATGCCTTTCATCACCAGACAAGGAGAGCAGATCTTTCCCACCAACAACGAACAGCGAATAGTTTAGGAAGAGGGAAGACGCCAATCTATCCATTTGAAAGGCGACTTTGGAGATGGTGGCATCGCACAAGAAGTTGCACAACGCATCCCGAGGAATACGCCCGTTCGGTTGATTTTCCTTCCTAGACTTGCCAAGCCACCTTTTCTTTGAAGTTCTCGAGGGCATGCTGATGAGGAGTACAGTCGTGGCGGACGCGATTGCGATAGACTTCAACGAGAAATCGGCCCGATACACGGGGGCCAATCCAACGACGCCATCGCAGATGGTGGCCTTCAAAGTGGGTAGATGGGATGCAAGGTCGTCTTCGCTGCATGTTTTGAGGGCAAACGCTGCTGAACTGTCCGCCTTGAATATCTTCTGGGTAATGAGGACGACGTTTGACATGTGGGTTGGGGTAAGTAAGAGGAGACGAGTTAGACCAGCAGGTTGACATCTTGAATAAAGAGAGCTTACGGATCACGGCAGGACGTACGGGAATAGCACCTCTTTATCCTGGCGGTAAAAGAACCTACGAACGAGGCTAACGTAGGTTGAGGCAGTTGAGCCTCCTGGAAGAAGCGGCAGTCCAGTTATTACGTCGCATGCTGGATGCTGAAAGTGAAGAGCCGACCAGGGTGTTCAGCGTGCATATTTATTGGAGAGCAAAGGGATGACGGTTGGCGAGTGCTTAAACTAAAATTCATGATGCGTGACTGTGTGAGATGGCTGTTGGTGGCGACGTTCAAGTTGACTCTCGAGGAGACGAAAATGTCGCAGGCACGTGCTAGGCTAGTTTGTGACGTTCCGGCCACATGGGCCGTTTCTGCCACTCTTCCTAAGTTCCTCACCCTCTCCTTTCTGATTTAAACTCTCAATCCGCCTTTCTCTGCAATGGCGACAGCTTTCGTTCTTGGGGTTGGGGCTATCAGCGCCGCCATTCTCGGCCGGTCTCTAGTGCAGCGCGGACTTTTTGTCGGAAAGGGTGCCGCCCAGGAGTGGGTGAAAGGCGGATTCAGGGCTAAAATGGACCGTAAAGAAGCCATTGCAATTCTGGGCCTCAAGTGAGCACCGTGTGCTCTCTCAATACAGAAGTCGCTGACCTCGACGTGCGTTAGGGACGGACCCAAAATGCGTACACAGTTGAAGGACGCACATCGGCAAATTATGTTGGCAAACCACCCCGATCGTGGTGGTTCACCCTACCTTGCCAGTAAAATCAACGAGGCCAAGGATCTCCTGGAGAAAGAGGGGAGAGGTCGGTAGACCCGTATTATGTCGTAAGTACTATCTATTCTCCCTTGTTATTCTACTCTAACGCGTTTCGATTTGAAGCATTGCTCTGTTTGTTTTTTTGTATATTATCCCTGCAGTACATCATAATCGCGATCTACGGCACTACCCTGCTCTATACTCCATTGGCTTGCGTAGCTCCGCCATTTCCTCAGGAAGCCTCGAATCCCAGACCACTTGGACTAAAGATACGATGCGGAGCACACTGTCCTGTCTGGCACGTTGTGGGTGAATATCGCTACCTCTGAATATGATAATTCGAAGACTGGAGTAATGCGAAGACATGGCGCCACCAACCCTTCGCCATTCGATACCGAAGCCCAGAAACTTCTATATTCGTGAAGAACCTCTGGTCGTCATGTTGGTGCCCACCAACCTGTGACTCTCGACTATACGGCCCTAGTATTTGACCCTTACAGTACCTACGCCGTTCCGTGCTTCTATTCTTTCTTGCTAAATTTTCCTGCAATTGCCGGCGCACCAATAAACCCGAGTACTTAACGCTGGGGGTCAAATGAAGCCTCTCTGACTTGCTCTATCAACGAGACCCGTCATTGACCTTTTCTGATGGCCAAGGCGACCGCTCATTTCAGGATATCGCAACTTCACTAAGGGTCACTGTGATCTCATTCGGTGCCGCTGGTAAGAAGGCGTCGACAAGCCGCCAAGTATTACAAGGCTCTGCAGACGGACCTGAGATCGTTTTCCTATTCGGATGATCTCAATCTCAAGTGATGAAGTCTGCTTCATCCAAGATCGTTCCACTGATCAAGACCATCGTGGTAGTCATGGCGGTGCAAACATTGAATGCACTTGACACCTACTCAGGTCCTAGTGAACCTACCTCCAATATATCTCCTCCGCCGGGATCAGCTCTCGGCTTCTACTTTCGAGGAGCACGCCTATTTATCCGTCTGCCCCTTTGTTATGTAACCGCTTACTTACACGTTCTTGATAGAAATTCACCGTGAACTTCGCAATAGTCTTACCATTGCTTCTGCCTGCGGCATTCAAGGTGGCTCATGTCGTTTTGCTGCCTTCTTAGAATTCTTACATCTCGATCCCTTCTTTTCAGATCTCTCTATAAGATGCTCGATATTATTGGAGAAATTTCTGTCGGTTCCGGCTAATTTTTGCTTCTCTTTGCATGGAGTTCGGTCCCCACTTCGCTCCAGAGGCTTAGATCCTGCGACGATCGATTTTCACGACCAAGATCTCAATCTCAAGGTAAATCTGTATCTAGATATAGCTGAAGCACATATTTCATGCTTAAATGTCTATTTTCCTGAGGTGCCGACAGCCTACGGTGCGATTTACAACGTCTTGCCTTTTTTGGTCACAATGTTACCGCTTTCGTTTCATAGCCTGGGCCTCGCAATTTCTGGACGGCGTCACGGATTATCTCAAGTCATACGCCAGACATGCTGATAAAGACGGCTTATCTTTTGCGCCGTATCGTACGATATTCCCAAGGTATGGGCCAATACCTAGGTCAAATGAGCACCTGGATGAGAGAGCACGGCGAAGGATAATCATCTGGGTGCCGAGAAAACCAAAGAAGCGGATCTCGAGGACGCTACATGTGCTTCCATGCGGCTAAAGTTACTTCTACGCCACCTGATGATATTTCGCCTTCCGAGCCCTTCGCGGAGGTGGGCGGCTTCGATGCGGACAGAGAACTGCACAGAACGACGTTCCCGAGATCCCGGAGAAAACGAAGCGGGCATTTGCACCCGGAACACAATTGAAGCACTTACTCCGGGGGGCTTAAGCGCCTCGGTATCGGTGCCTCCTTCACAATAATCGAGCAGATCCCTCTTTACCAGCGCATTTTTTCTTCGATTTAGCCGATGGAATACTCCAGTCCTCGTCCAATGCTCCGAATCTACGGAATATACGGGCATCTCAGGCCTTTTTCTTTGATGATAGCAGCCTTTTCACCGCAGGCGGGGTTTTCAGAATTTAAATGTAGAGTGAGGTGTGTATGAGATATTTTTATTCCATTTTGTAGTGCAGAAAAACAAAGGTGTATCATAAACTCTTTATAAGGATTTCACATTTTGGGGTTTTTGACTCAAACTACCAATATTACGATCTACTAATAACACTTTTGCCAAACGAAGCTGGTAGACTGCAGAAGGGTTGGTTAGTGAAAGCCCAAGGTCGTGTCGAGCGGAACTTACAGGATTGTTGCGAACGGTCAAAGCACCGGTGGCTGCCGGATTTGCGCTATTGTCGACACGAATAGCCGTGTTAATGCCCACGACTGCAGAACCTCCGCAAGGGCTCCAGACAATTTGATCGTAAGAATCGGAAAGAACAGCATCTGTCAAAGCGTGAGATAAGAACGAGCTAGAAGTTTAAGTGACTATACATACCGCCTCTAGCTGGACCAACGAAGGCTTTGCCACCTTGAGCTTGATCAAGGGTGGCTTGGACTGATGGAACGCGATATCAGCGTTTATCTTCGCTAAACCATCCAAGTGCGAGCTTACAGTAGTAGGACGTAGAGTAGGACGCAGTTACGCCTTGGCCAACGGAATAAGAACCCGTCTGATAGACAGAAGGTGTCTTCAGTTGGAGAAGACATGTTATCTAATCTAAGCGTACTCACGTAGCTAAACTTATCGAAACCAAAGCGGTAGCCGCTGGGTGCCCTGGAAAGGTCTCAGAACGTCTCGACGTACGACGAGAAAATAGTCTTACTTCACGGCCAGTGTAAGCTGGCAGTTCTTGCGGCCGTCGTCGTAACCAAAGTTCGGACCCGCATTTACAACGAATTTGTTGTATTTAATGGCGATGTTTTTGGAGTCATCTACGGATAGTCAGCTCCATTCAAAACGATCGTGCAGTGTGGTCTGACCTGTAACTTCAGCAGTGACCGTTCCAGGGACGCAGCCTGTGCCAATGACTGTGTAGTCGGTTCTGGTCAAGGATATTAGTTGGAGGAAAGTGCGAGATGAGCAATCGACTTACATCGCGTAGTCCTGGGCAGTGGCACCAAGGATGAAGATGCTGCCGAGGAGAGCGTACCACAAGGAGGAGAGGAGGGCCATTGGGGTGATTCAAAGTTCTTTGCGAAAACTTTGACGAACTCTTCATCCTCATGGTTTTTTATAAAAACCGGAATTACTGATAGGATAATCTGGGCAATCATCCAGAGAAAGCAGGATTCCCCCCGTAAGTCCCTGGCACATGCTTCGAAGAATGTGTCGGCTAATTGTGAACACAAACGTCCACCTTATTTGCGGTCAGTTTCTTCGAGGCCATGCGAGACGGAAATTCCTTGGATTTTCTGAACTTCCTTCATGAGACGTTCGGCTCTCCTAAGTCCACTCCAGAGCCGCTGGACAAACGCTATATCGCTATCAGATGATTCTCGTTATGCGAAATTCAATGGATAGATCATTTTTATTCTGATCCATTCCAGAGTTTCTGCGAGAAGAACGGCACCGAGTTGTCCTCGCGGACATTTACATGACAAAACGGGGGACCAGACGTCCAGTAGAATCATAGAACGAGGGATTTTGAGCGCAATATCCTTGTCAAATAGCCGAGAGTGCACACGGGGTGCTTTCGAAGATACGCCGGCCTTAGCAAAGTCGCAGTCGTAGAGTGAGCGCAGCGCAGCGTCCATCCCGTCCGCCCTTCAATTAAAAGACACTTCTCCGGATTACTTGATGGAATTGCTTGGGCGATGTCGAAATATGGGCCGGAATCAAGGATTTTCAATAGAAAGAAGACGCCTCGTCGCAAGGCAGTCGAAGGAAGTTGTGCGATCCGAGAGCGTGTGGAGTGCGGAGATGAGGAGGGACCCGATAATCTTCCCACGGGAGAGTCTCGACGACGTCTCGCTGATTGCCTAAAGGGGACGGCTGCATGGGGTTTGACAGAAACTCGGTCGTCGAGCTTAGAGCCGAAATAACCGCCTTCGGGTAAAAATACCACCTTCTGACTTGATCAGCAAACGCTTGGCCTCTTGTCGTCAGATTGGAGATGTTTGCTCTTTCAGAGTACTGCCGCTCATGCTCACCTCGAACCCGCCCATAAAATGGACCATGCTTTCCTCTGAGCCTCCCCACACCTTCTCCGAAGATGTACAAGCTCATTACTTCTACTGTGACCTTCCTCGCATGCGCTCTTGCAGTCGCGGCTGCTCCCCAGAGAAACAACCTTCCTGACCTCCCCGTCATCACTGACCCTCCCCCGGGCTTCAACATGTAGGCTCAGCATTATCTCCAGTACGATCGCTAATATTTCGACAATTTTTCAGTACAAGCCTCGGTGTGAACGGCTCGGGATGCCCCCCGGGCTCGACCTACTATGTTTTGAGCGGTTCGTTGATTTTCCTGCCTCGTTGCTTTCTGGACTCACACCGGTGCATACGTATCCTAGTTGACAAGAGCTCAGTCACCGTCACTTTCTCTCAGTACTATGCCGAAGTCGGTCCTGGCATCCCGATCAGTGCCAACCGCAAGAATTGCCAGCTTACCTTCGGAGTTCAGTAAGAAATGTTCTCATTTTGTCCTTGAACTTCAGACTGTATTTTGTCCGTTGCTAGGGTTCCGGGAGGATTCTCCTTCGGTGTGGCCACTGTTGACTACGTAGGTTCGTTATTTAATGGTGGGGACACACGCTAAAACCCCTTCTAAGCGTGGATACTACCAACTCGACGACAAGGTGACTGCTGCCCAGCAGTCCATCTACTACTGTACGTACCGAATCCTCTCCTTGTTATATCGCCGTCTCTGACAATAATCGTAACAGTCCAAGGACAAATCCAGCAAGGTATCTAGGCTTCCTGCATATTGTATTCCTTACTCATGTCTCGACTTACGTGCAGCCACCGCCCGCTCTGACCTTGCTGGCCCCGTCGACGGTAAGCCTCGCATACACCGATAACTTTCCTAATCGTCGGCTTATCCTTTTTTGCACAGGCGCCGATTACACCTACCGCGATAGCTTCGACCTCGTCGCGACCGTTCAAAGCCCTTGCGGAGCCGCAACCGTCCTCAACATTCAGAGTGACCTTCGCGCCAACAATGCCAGGAACACGAGGGGAAGCGGCTATATTGCCACCGATTCGGTGAGTTGCATCTGAGAAGCCTAGATCTCGGCGCTAACCATGCCCTGCAGATCGACACTGCGCTTAAACAGGTAATGGTCCTTCGACCCCACCGGATGACTTCGATTAAACTTCTCTTCCACAACAGACCTTCGGATTCCAGTGGCAGAAGTGCTAAACGCGCAATCCTGTGCGCCGCACGGGATATCCCCAAGAAATTGTGCTCCCTCATGACTCAACGTGATCGAAATTTCGTGATTTGTGTAAATTGTAGTTAAAGCGGAGAAAACCCAAATGATAGTCGTCTTTGTGTTCCCATGGCGGATTGAAGACCGCGTTCTTCGTTTACGATGCGAGCGTTTTATCACCACGCACGGACATATGACCTGGGCGTCGATTTCCTAGTAGCATCACTACCTCTGGTCATAATCTCCGTTGGTCTAAAAATAAGTGCTTCTTTGGGCCCCCATTGGCTTGGGCTCGAATTCCCGGATATATCCGTTCCCGACGGAACCTCGAGTAGAGAACTCAAAATTCAATCAAATCAAATGCCCTACGTTGACCTGACACGATCATATGCATCATCAGCAGCTCACACCTGGACTTTCGCCTTCCTACCACCGCAAGGTACAGATAGACCGCAACTTTGCAAGGAGCACTTCGTGGTCCTCCTGACTCCGCGTATCAAGGTTCCGTTCTACTCTCCTCAAGTCGTCTCGGCGTTTTAATTCAATCGCTTCTCGAAGATAACCCGGGGCGCATAGATCGGCCTCGCAAAATATCTTCTGATCTGATCTTCAGCGCGCTTCTTTTTACAATAAAACAGCCGTATGGATAAAAAGGTGACCGCGTATCGATTTATATCCGAAGTATCGTCGCATGGAGGGAAACACCATGCCCACGTTATGAGTCCGGGTGATTCTGTCGCCTTGTTATCACCCTTGACAGGATTAGAACGTCTGGCCATTGTCCACGACTTTTGCTTGGGAGATGCTTATATTCTGGCTTTCGCTGTTCCTCGCTCCCCCAGACTCACAGTCATGTTCAAACTCGTAGCCTCAGCTTTTGTGTCTCTTCTCCTCGCCGCGAGCGCTTATTCCGCTCCCCAGGCGGGGCTGCCTGAAATCACTGACCCTCCGGCAGGTTTCAATGTGTACGTCTCCTTGCCGACTACAATTCCCTAGACGTATATCTTAGTACCACATTTCCCCGACAGAACGAGCTTCGGCCTCAATGGATCCGGCTGCCCTCCTGGGTCCGCCTACTATTTGCTCAATGGTATGCCGAAATACCTATTATTTCTTTCCTGCTTCGTTCAGTAGTGCATTACTTCACATCCTGTATCAGATAAAAAGAGTGCCGTCACCGTTACTTTCAGCCAGTACTACGCCGAAGTTGGCCCTGGAATTCCTATCAGCCACAATCGCAAGAATTGCCAATTGACCTTCGGATTAAGGTATATGCCCTCCATCCTTACAGAAGCAGCGTTAATTTTGCCTGTCCAGCATTCCTCCTGGATTTACCTTCGGTGTTGCGTATTCCGACGTGGTGAGTCTGCCAGGTTTTCCCAATCTTTTCGAACTGGGATTAACTCCCACTGTCTTTAAGCGCGGATATTATCAACTTGACAATAAAGTATCCGCAACTCAGAGGAACTATTACTACTGTAGGCTGCTATATTCCATGTAAATTTTCCCGGCTGATTTGGGTTTCCTATCTTAGTCCAAGGGCAGCTTGACCAATGTAGGTCGACAAACTCATTCCCCCTGTTCGCTGATCCAATTCCAAACAGCTACCGCAACCGAGACCCATGTCGGGCCTGTTAACGGTTAGTACGAATGCTCAAATTGACGGCCTTTCTGACGCTAATTGTTTATTAGGGGCGTACTACACCTACCGAGCCCCGTTCGACCTAGTTTTCACAAACACGGCTCCGTGCAACTCTCAAGGAACAGTCCTCAATATCGCAACATCTATCCAAGCCAGCAACGTAGACAACAAAGGCGGAAGCGGGTACATTGCAACTGATTCCGTTAGCGCTTTTCCTCTTTCTCCGACGCGCTCTGTGCTCACCCTTGCATTGCAGGTCGACTCCTCTCTGATTCACGTGAGTAGCTTGCCTTTTTGTCCCTCATCATTTGACTGACATTTTGAAATAGACTTTCCATTTCCAGTGGCAGACATGCCGTTGATTCCTCATTCACCGAATGCCTGATAAAGTCCTCTATGCCTTCTCGCCCATAGTCTTCGTAATCCTTCCCTATTTGATGGTTTAAAATTTCTGTACCACCGTGTAATTTAGCTTGGAGGATATCTCATATGTTCTTGGAAGCGATTTTCGCTACTTTACTCAGCCGTCGACGATCAGTGTGCATCCGGATAAGGAAGTCTCAAAATAGACCCGTGGATCAACAACTTCCAACAAAGGGCAAATCTTATCGCAACGATCAGCATGAGCACCACTCCCGAACTACGCCCATCGAAACTTGGTACAAAGGAGCAGTACGTCGAGTGAACTCTGCGAGCCTTTTCCAGGACTCACCCGATCTCAAGCTGGGACAATGTCTATGAAGAGGAACTGCGAAACTTTGAGGAGATCGGGGAGGAAGGCGAAGTTTGGTGTGTGGTTATGTTCTCCGGACGCACAGTGTTCTCATGCTGATCTCTAGGTTCGGCGAGGAGAGTGTCGATAAAATGGTAGAATGGTCGCTTGAACACTTCCCGCCTGCTCCTGATAGATCGATTTTGGAAGTCGGCAGCGGTAATGGGACGCTACTCTTTGGCCTCCTCGAGGCTGGTTACGACCCCAAAACGCTTCATGGGATAGATTACAGCGCTGGTGCTGTCGAACTTGCGAAAGGAATTGCCGCGAAAAAGGAACGAGGGTTGGAGATCACGTTCACAAGATGCGATTTCCTACAAGAGGACCCAAAACGGCCATATATCAGCAGTGCTGGACCTACTACGGAGGTATGGGACTTCCTCATGGACAAAGGAACGTACGACGCGATCGCGCTGGGAAAAAGAGATGAGAATGGAAATTCTCCAGCTGTACATTATCCGGGTCGCGTCTTACACTTGCTGAAGTCGGGGGGCTTTTTCTTGATAACGTGTACGTCGCCCCGTTTGTCGTGGGGCTAGTGGCATTCACACCACTTCTTTCTCAGCGTGTAACTTCACCGAGGAAGAACTGAAGGCGAATTTTGCAGGCGACCCTGGCACGGGTCTGATATATCAGTGCGTACCTTTGTTCTGCTGTTCAATCGTCTCTTATGATGGTTGTAGTTCCCGGATCCAGCATCCTACATTCACCTTTGGCGGGAAGAGCGGCAGCATATGCTCTAGTGTGGCCTTTCGAAAGAAGTAAATGAGGTAATTTTAACCGAACCAAGAATTTTATAATGTGGGCGCAATAGCTACACCTGTACGCAGTGTCTCCGTTGCAACACCAACAGCCCACTGAAGGAACTTGCTGAATTCATCGTCCGTATCCGGCTTGTCTTGGAATGTATTGGAAAGGAAGTATACAAGGCCCATTGCCAACCCTCGGACACGCGAGGCTTTGATGAATACTTCTTCCACGGCGTTTCGGTTGCGCGTGAATATCGCCACCTTCCTCACATCGGAGATGATCGGTGCAGATCGTTGGCTGTTGACCAAGATCTGCATAAAAAGTTCTCTAAGAAAGCTGCGTGTTGTTGACTTGAGCACAGTGAAGTCCAGAGGCTATCATCCCCTTGTGAGATGGTGCTCCAATGTGACAGACTTGACATCACCTTCAGGATAGCAAGGCTGACGGAATCTTTGGCGATCCACCATCCATATGCGCGAGCAATGTTGCGCAAGCGAACCTCCGGAATCTCCTTCAGGTCGAATCCATCGCCTTCTTCAAGATTCTTGACGATAGCGGCTCCGCCAACATTCGACTCGCCAAGGTCCCGAAGGAAGTCCCACAAGCAATACTGTAGTGTGATCTTGTATGCATGGGATGTGCGGCAAAGCTGTTGGCAGACCAAAGCATAATACGGGTTGTAGGAACGCTCCTACGTCACAATAAGCAGGTGGTTGGTTTTACGGAAGGCACGCGTGGCGCACATTTTCACAACAATGAAGCAACACTCGAATGATTTCTCGTTGTTGCACTTCGGTAAGGTTTAATTGAGCAAGTCTTTCGCATGCGTCGGTGTAATCCTGATAGCAGAGGTGCTGGTCAGCCCCGCATTGATTACCACAGGCACGATAGGCTTACAGCACTACTCATCAGAACAATGAATATTCCACGACGGATCTCGGTGTTCATGCCTTGCGCACGAGCCAATTTGAGCAGATTGGCAGAGTCGTCGGGCACAGCATCTGCTTCCTGGGCCACATCCTTTGCTTTGGCGAACTCCGCTTGCTTGTCGACGAGAGGGTCTCCACCCCACGCTGCACCAACGAGCCACCATTTACCCTTGGTTTCTGACGAATGGAGATCCTCAAGTGATACCCGCAGAGGATCATGAGCGAGGACTGAGGACTTGTGAAGATCTTGGTGGAACTTGAAAAAGATGTCACCACTCACCATGGCGGGTCTTACTGAGACTAGTGAGGAACTTCTTCATCCTTTCCACAGCAGCTCCGCCTTGATTTTGAGTTGCATTCCTCTTCAATTTGTTATTCTTGAGATTAGTCAAGGTTTCCACCATGAAGCGCGTCCGTGAGCTGCATGAATTGAGCACTAGTCAGAGATGCTGCAACAGAAAGACAGCTAACCTGATTCCATCGTCTTTTGGCGACACCTTGCCTTGCACAATTTGAATTATATCCTTCAAAGCTGAAGGATCGTCCTGTCTCAGCTGTTGGCCTGAACCTGTGAAAGTCAAGTTAGGCCAAGGATCAGATAAAAAATCGAACGACTCACTCCGCACAATTTTGAGCAGCAATTCAACTTTAAACTCAGTCAGCTCTGCATCAAGAAGCACCCTGATGATGTCGAATACAAGAGCAGATGAAATAACTTGGAAATTGTAGAGCTCGGCGATCAGCACGAGTAGATTAAAGCATTCCTTTCCGTCCTTTTCCGCTGCCGTGTCTTCCGTTAGAAAATTTGCGTCCTGCATGTCGTGGAAATGTTTTTCGTAGGCTGCGACTGTTGACTGGACGACGTAGGCGGCTAAGGCAAGGGTGAGTGACCTTCCAACACACGAGAGGGTAAGATGTACCAAACTCGACTCCGATGATTTTGTGCAGGCTAGCGACGAAAGTTGCATATAAAACAACATAAGAGTCCAGCAACATCGAGTGTGAAGAGATGCCGTTGATGATTAGTGTTGTCAGAGTCGAGGTGACATCTAGCCCAAGATGAGTTGGAAGATGGTCAATTTGTGCGGACCCATACCATTCCGACGATGTTCTCTGTATACTTCCTCAATGCTGGTGATGATTGTCCCGATATTTTGCTCGCTCATTCTAGCGAGGACGGTGTTAGGGTGTTGCCAAACCGCATTGATAAAAACTCTTGCCGATTCAGAAGACCTTTCAGTTGTCTGGTTAGTTTCAGGATCGTTTCCGAGTTGGCATCGTCTTGTCGTTGGAGCTTTCCCAGGTGTGGAGGAACGTATAGACCTATTGACGCATCAGCATATCGCGCTGGTCATGCGAGCAACGCACCTACTTGTCGGAGCTGGTTTCGCGATCACAATTTCCCCCGGGTTGCTATCTTCGCGAGATGATGTCTCCTCTAACGCTGGGCTATCGCGAGAAATGCCTTTCCATTCTTCTCCGTCGTCGTAATTCCCAGAGCTCTCGCCATCAGAGTCGTCCTCGCCCTCGTCTGAATCATTGGTGTCTTCAGGTTCAGGCTGGACGTTCTAGAAGTCGCATTAAGACGGGCAGTGGTGGCGGACAAAAGGACGCACCTTTGAAGATATTTCAACGGAATCAGCCCAGTCAAGGAGATCTGACGAGTGAGATGATTAGGCTTTTGGTAATGCATGCGAAAAGAATGACATACCGTCCAAGCCATCTTCTTCCACCCCTGCAACCTTCTTTCGCTTTCCTGTCTTGACTAAACCGAGCTTCGACTCCAGATACGCGATGTAATTATCCTCTTCCTCTTCTTTCCGGCCTTTCAGGTAAGAGACAGTATGTGTCTTTAGCTTTTTCTCGACCGAACGAGGTTTGCTGTTCGAAACTTGAGTTGCACTGGAAGCTACAGATTTTTGCTCCATCGACTTCTTGGAACTTGAAGCGGTAGTGGGGGGGGTGGATGGCCTATTGACGGGGGCAGCATTTTGACGTGGCTTCTTGTGTTGTGGGGACTCTTGATGCTCTTCTTCCGCCGGACGTTTTCTCGCATTGCGAGAATATGAAAAGTACGCGGCCTTCTTCTGCCTTTGCGACGCGCGATCTTCCTTCCTAGCCTCTTTGCGAGACCGTGAACGAGTACGATGGAATTTCTGTGGATGATCTGTTTGACTTCAGGACCTCAAATACACATATTCAGGATATAAACGCACCTGAAGACTCGTCGAGTTGTTGCAGGAGGCTCTGAGGAAGACGTGTTGTAGATGTTTTCTTTCTGATAGCCATAGTGAGATGCTATTACTGGGCGAGAATTGGTTTACATAAAATTCAGTGGTCTGGAAGACCAAGGCGGGGAGGCTGGAGTACATGATTGCATAATAGAAAAATTTCTGCAACGGCCTAATGGTCTAGTAGTATGATACGCGCTTCGGGTTCTTCCCGCTCCAGTTGGAGTCAAATGTGCGTGGTCCCGGGTTCAATTCCCGGTTGGGCCCTCCTTTTTGATTTCTGTAAACAAGTTCAAGGAGGATCAAGAAAATCGATCCTGCTATATTTTTATCTTTCTCTTAAAGGCCACTCTAGAGATGCTTAGACATATGACCGTTCCCTCTATGAAGTGACGGCTCCGCAGGACCTCGATAGAGGGATTCTCGATCCTCATTCTCTGGCTGGTCACGAGCCTAAGAGATGCTGGCGTTGGCGACAGCGTTGGCGGCAGCAGCAAAGCCTGAAAAGGATTGCCACCAAACTTCACTGCAATGAGATGAAGCGACAAGAAAAAGATATGCATTGACCGGGAGTCGAACCCGGAGCTAGGCCATGGGAAGACCCAATGTTACCGCTACACCATCAATGCTTGATAACTTTACAGATAGGCAGCTCTCAGATGTGCCGACAGACAGATGACGCTTTGCTCCTGAAAGACCCGCCTTGGCAAATGTGGCGCACTTCAGAACTACAATATTTAATGTGTGCAATTATACAGTGGCGCGTGGTTGATCGAAAGCAATTCGAACCTACAGCTTGAAGGAATTAATCAAGAGGAATCAAGAGGTACAGGAGGCCTTGCGTCACTGGAGGTGTCAAAATTGGTATTCGTGGCGGTTGTTTGGCCTTGCAAACAGCCGATAGGGGTGGATGACCCCGCTCACGATCCTTACTTCTTCCTTGCTGTTGTATCTCGCCACAATGTCTTCCACAGACAATGTAGCTCGTTCTGATCTTGAGGATGCCGTTCGAGGTAGCTTTTCTCTAGTATGATCCGTATTTGGTGGTTCTCAACAATACTGAAAAGACTCTATTAATGCAAATCCTGGTATTAAGGCCCTGCTTTCCAAGAGCGACATCAAGAGTGGAAATGGAAGTGATAATGAATATGAGAGTGAGGACGAGAGTGAGAGCGAGTCGGAGGGAGAGCAGCATGACCAAGGTAATCTTTGATCGTCTATCGTGTCAATTCTGTCCTCAACAGCGCACATATCCAGCTATTCCTAAAGCGACTGACAAGGAAAACCAAACTATCGAGTATAAACTAGCGAAGATGGTGCAGACGACTGCAGAACTTGAGCATGAGGCAGCTAAGATGCGTCTCGAAACTACCAAACTAGAACAGTCCCCAACAGCACTCGAGCTGGAGAGGCTCAAGCTGGAGACTGCCCGAACCGAGCTCGAATTACAGAAACTCAGGCTGAAGACGTCCGAGACGAATCTCGAAACGGAGATGACACGTGAACGGACAAATAGAACGCAGCTGGAAATAACGAACCTCTTGCAGGGCTGGTATGTAGCGGCCTTTTACGCTGTGCACGCCGTTCGCGGGATGCGAGACACACAACCCGAAGTTCAACGCAAGAGGTAGTGGAGACGGGCAGCAGCTAGTGGTGCGCGAGGTCCGCAGAAAAGTACATCACGCACATGAGAGAAATTCAGGTCCATTATTTAAAATCTAAACGAATGGAAGCGTCTGTAAACCTGAAAAGGAACGTATGTACGAAATTCGAAAGTAGATAAAACGTCCGTAGGACGAGCGTCATGGGAGCATAAATAAGCAGATAGAGTACGCAGAAGATTAATAATATCGTCCTTTTAAATGTGCTTGAACCATGAATGCATGATGGTTTAGATTCGAGATGTGGAGACCCTGGCTTGGCGAGTGTGGCGCATGAGCGCGGCGCTCAGGGTGACTGACAATTGGGGATGACGACGTTTTTGAGCGTGCGACTGTGGAGGGACACGCATATAAGCGGGGGAACTGTAGTACTGTCGAAGAGCAAACGTACTTTTGGTTGAATAAACCCCACCATCCCTAGTAGAGTAAAAAGTTATAAGAACGGAGTGAGATTCGCAATCTCGGTCATACCTCAACGCCTCCAAATTGCTTGTCCTGAAGAATAATTCATCTGTATCAGAGAATTGTTTATCATTTGAAATAGATTTCTTACCTTCCAATCCTCGTCACAGAACTAAGCCGGCCCCCTCAATATGACTGTCAAGAAAAGAGCACTGACCACTTACCTCGAAGAAGAAATATCCAGTCCCATTCTTGTTGGCCTGGCATACGAAAGTATCCAAGAAGATCTACGCATACATTATGAGCAACCTCAGAAATGCGTGTCTCGTCTAATACGTTAACATACCTGCAGATTCGCCTCGGATGCTGTCGAAGGGCCGTTGTTTGCATTCCCTGCGTCCGACGATTTCTACCAACAATGAACGAGGTCAGAAGCACCTACAGGAAAAAATCCAAGGTACATACCGTAGGCCAACCAGTCTCTGCAATGTACATCGTTGGCTTGTTAGACAGGCCGTTCGCTACAGCTACATCCTGTTGTGCAAAGAAATCCGCAGTCCACCCCGCTGACTCTTGGGCAGACACGTTCGCGAACCAGGGGTGGACGTTAGCCATCTACAGACATCCGTTGAAACCATATTAGTGCAAAT
Organism: Cyclocybe cylindracea; assembly: GCA_013376435.1. NCBI lineage: Eukaryota > Fungi > Basidiomycota > Agaricomycetes > Agaricales > Hemipholiotaceae > Cyclocybe > Cyclocybe cylindracea. Next base: position 486,401 of record MPNV01003049.1, read on the forward strand.
TTTCGCAAAGCAAGGCGGCTCAACGTACCCCGTAGTCAACAGCTTGCAAGACCTGGTTGTTGAAGTAGCTTCCGGCGTCGGCGTTCCCGATGGGGATGCTAACTCCAATGGACGAGAGCATCTGGCGCGTGTCCTGGATGTCTGCTATGAGAATCTGTGCGCCGGTGTTGCCTATCGCGCCATTTGCGTCCGTAGCGCCGTTGGCGGTTACATAGCTAGAGTGGATTTAACGGACAAGATAAAACTCGAGAGTCCAATCCCGGGGAAGGACACACTTTAGCATGAACTCGTTCCCAACCGTCACGCCGCCAATGTGGTCCGTGCCGTACGTTTGGATGGCCTGTTTGATCACATCCCGCTGACGCTGGTACGCGGCGTTGTTGTCCGTCGCGATGGGGTAGTTACCCAGCCACACTGTCATGTCGACTTTGGTCTGCTTGATGGCTTCGAGCTATTTCGGGTCGATCGCTTTCAGACGGCTATTTGTATTTGAAGGGGCGAAAGATGGCTTACAACGAGTGCGGATTGGTTACAGTCGGCCCCATAGAGGCGGATGCGCTGTGAATAAAGGCACGGCTGAGAGAATGTAAAGAAGGAGGATTCTCAAGTTGTACGCACCTTCGTTAGTTGGGACATGATCTGAGCATTGGAAAGGATTAGCCTTTGAGCTAAGAATAAACCGACTGATGCGAACCTGAATATCCTTGATGACAGCCTCTGTGGACAGTTATTTCAGTACATCAGGTCCAAAAATACAGCCCGCAGAAGACAACGTCTAACAACGTCCTCTCCGCGACAGACGGCGCTAGCACAACCCCAACCTCACAAGCATCGATGAACGTACCTAGTGAATTACCACAATCTGGCAGCTGCGAGCCCACTGGCGTGTACGCAATTCCATAGAACGACTGGTGCAGGTTCGGGTCCTTCGTGAAACTACTGGGGTCGTGAGGATTCGTCTGGACTGTCCCACTGCCGCTGTTAGTCCCAGAGGAGGAGCCGGAGGTGGTGGAGAGCGTCGAATTCTTCTTGTGATTGTTTGAGACGACGACAGCGACCGTCACTACGATGATAATGATGCCAGCGATGGCGAGGCAAATGCTCATGACCTGTCAAGGACAATTACGAAAAGAGGATCAGAGGTTGGAATCAGAAGAAAGAGGAAGTGAGGGCCTTACAATCCACTTCCTACGATTCGATTTTGGCGCCTTCGGCTCCATCCACGTACTGCTCCCTCCGCGGCTACCATACGTCTCTATCTTCGGCTCTGTCGCACTACTCATCGCATTGCTCCCGTCGCGCGACATAGTGTTACCATAGTCAGCCATCCTGTAACCGCCTGCAGGTGCCGGGGGATTGTCTGTAGACTCGGCGGTAAATGGCTGGATAGACGAGCGTAGTGCTTGGTAGGGTGTGGATGCGGCGGCTGAATGGGAGGAGGAGAAGGGACCAGTGGCGAGTGGTATGCCGCCTTGGAAGTCTCCCGTGTTCTGGGCTGGGTGGCTGGCTCCTGCTGGGAGGGAGGAAGTAGAGTAATTCCCTGAAAGGCGGTGGGGTGCCTAAGAGGGAATTGAATGGTCAGCGGGTGGTTGACTACAAGCAGGGCTATTAGAGGAGAGAATGGCCGCTCAAAGCGATCGATCGGTTGAAAAACAGGCGACTCAAGCCCATTCTTCGAGAACGGCGAAGCTCGCCCTTCCACATCCTCATCAAATCAAAAAAAGCCTCTCCACACTCCGATGGTGTTGTGCGGTGTCCACAAATAGATCTAGCAAGAAATACGAGACTCACCGGCACCGTATCATAATAATCCTGGAGGTCTGACGGGCGACTCTCGTTGGCGTGTTCGAACGGATTGTCGCGGTAGGCCTGCATGTCGACGGCTTCAACGTGGATGGTGGTGGTTGGAAAGAAGAAGTAACGGTGGTGATGGCGGCTCTCGCCTACGACTCCCTTTCACATCCGAGGACACACTCCCACCCCTCCCAAAACGCATGGTTCAACTCAGCAGTTTGACTACGTGGGCTAAATTTAGAGGAGTCGGCAAGCCGCGATAAAAATAGTTCTCTCGGCAGGACTCGCCAAGGCTGTGTGCCATTTACACATTTCACCGTTGTTTCTTTGGAAACAAAATTGGAAAGAAAGGTGTAGGCAAGAAGAGTGTCCCAAATCAGGTGACGAAAAAGACAGAAAATTGGAGCTGACTTGATCATGACCAAAACACTATGAGCGTCTAATTTCGTTCAATGCATCAGTAAGAGGGGGTTATGATTAGTGTCCTAAAGTCTAGAGATGTACTTAGTATATATACACATTATATGACATTGAAACAATTACCCGACAACTACGACGTCTTGTCATCCAGCGTCACAAGCAATCTCGGCCTCTTGATGCCCAATTCGACGTCCTTGACCTTCACCCTCAGCTCCGTCGAGACCCGAACCTGCGCAAAGTCCAAAGTCAAGTCCACCAGGTGCGCGATCATCCCAAGGTACGGAATGTGCACGAAGGTATGGTTCACGCTCTCAATGACGTTCCTCTTCAGGTGCATCGTGTTGAACGCCTTCAAACCCTCCAAAATGTTCCCCCCAGACCTTGCAACCCCGCGCTTCGTGTCCTCCAAGTACCGCTGGATCTGCACGAGGGCGAAGTACGTGTTGTCCGCCTGGTGAAGCTGCCGCACTGTCCGACCCTGCGGGACCGCCTCCACCGCGAACTTCTCCATGTCCGCGACGTCGAACGGGGGGCGCGCAGGCGCCTTATCGCCCAGCAAAATATGGTGCAGCTGCCAATGCGCCACAAGGTCTTCGTACCTCCTCAACGGCGACGTCGCACGCACATACCCCTCCCCGTCCTTTACACCCAACGATGCATGTCCCCTGGGCTGCAGACTGACCGTCGAGGGCGGGTTGATCAAAATGTGGTGCAAGTTCTCGAACAAGTTGACTATGCCATTCGGCGTGCGCGCATCCAGCAGCGCTTGTTGGGACTCTTCGGATGCAGCCACCCAAGGCTCCATGATGCGCCGTATGAACGGGACGCCGTGGTCCGTGCCCAGGCGTGACACGGCGCGGCACGCGAGCTTCATTGTCTCTGCGACCATACCGTGCGCGCCATATACGTCGTCCACGGTGCTCGTCACCGCGTACCGCATCTCCGGGAAGCCATGGAATATTGCCCCCGTCATACAGGGCGTCTGTACATCCGGGCGTTCCTTCCAGTTCATCTGTGGTGATTCGGCGGCGAAGGTGATCACCCCGTTCGCGAGGCGGCGCTTGATCTGCGCGTCCATCAGGCGGTTGAGGATATGCAGGTCGGTCACTTCGTCTTCGGTAAATGTGGTTGTGTGCTCTGGGGGTTCCTGTGGGCCACCGAAGGGATAGTGCGTCATCCGGGGTGGAATGCCCAGCACCTGGTCGACGTCGTGGTACGTGACCTTCCTGATCTTATGAACGAGGCCCGCTCTTGCTTTGTAGTCCAGGAAGTTGCCCTGCATGTCGACCTTCACGCTCAACGTGATCGTGCAATCGCCCAGCCCGCTCTTCGACCTATCGCCCAGCGACATGCCGAGCTTGGGATGGTGTACGAGCTCTTTGGGGAAGAGAGGGAACGACTGTGAGCCAAAGTAGAACGTCGACGCGCGTTCTCTTGCCCTCTTACACAGAATATGGCCAGGGTGCAGGACCGACGCGGGATCGGCGATGTGGACATGCACCCAAAACGCATCTGGCTCGCCAGGAATATGCTCCAGTGAAACCCCATCGTCCAGCTCCTCAGCACTTAGCGCATCGATCACAAACACCGTTGCATCCCCAAAATCATGGCGGACGCCCTCCAGCGGGTCTGCAGGGCGCAAATCCTCCGGTCCCAGCACCGCACCCGCCTTGGCCGTATATGCCACCGTCCTCTCCACGATCCCCTTATCCTCCTCCGCCAGCGCGTTCTTCGCCGCAAAGTCGCCCGAGGGGTTGAACTTGGGCGTCAGCTCGTACAAGTTCTGCCACGGCGCGATCACACCCAGCTTCATGATGACCCCGACGACGATGTTGTCCTGCAGGGGCGGGCCATGGGGCACGAGGAGCTTCATGATCGCGTTCCGCCCGGCCGTGAATGGGTCGCACTGGTTCGACTGCGAGGGCTGGCACGAGCGCAGCAGGAACCTGAGGAATAGCTGGTCATCCTCGCTCCACTCCACCTTCATCGGCTCTGCCCCCACCGGACCGCGATCCCTCCTCATTCCCTCCTGCTCCAGCCTCTCGTACTCCCGCAGCACCCGCCGCGCCTTCCTAATGAACTGCCGAAACGGCCCATTCACACGCGTGCCGTCGCGGTACTCCGTGATATGCACGCGCACGGCCTTGATCTCTTGCACGTCGCGCTCGGGGCGCACCGCGAGCCGCTGCGTCTTGAGGTAGTTCGGGGTCGCGACATAATGGAGCGAGTTGTCCATGAGGTACTTGTGCGTCGTGTAGTAGTCGACGAAGGACGGCTGCGTGTAGAAGAGGTGCGTCACCTCCGAGACGGTTGTCGTCGCCCACCGCGTGGGGTCGCCATGCTTGACGCGGTCGTAGATGTTCACCGCGCGCTGCATTTCCCAGGACTTGGTGCCCATGGCCTCGGATTGGGACTTTTTGGACATGAGCCGGAGCTGTTTGAGCGCTTCGACGCGCGCGGCGATTTGGGAGGGCGTGCTGGTGATGAAGAGCGTGCCGCACCGCTCGGCGTGGTCGGCGGAGATGAAGTTGGGCACAGCAAAGTGCACGTCGGCGCGTGAGTGCCCGAAGACTTCCCCATGCGAGTTGAGCGAGAACACGGTCCACTTGCGGTCCTCGACAACTTCGTCCAGCACGATGGCCTGCACGCTCTGCTCGTTCCTGTAATGTAGAATAGCGATAAGAACCAAAACCAAAACCAAACCAGCAATGGCAAAAACACTTACTTCCTCGTCTCCACGAACGTCCCAGGAGCGAACGACTGCGCAATTCCCTCCTCCTCCTCCGCCTCCAGCGTCATACTGAGCTCCCCCCTCCGCACCTGCGCCAGATCCGTCGTCTGCCTTGCCTCCATCCTCAACACTGCCTTCATTGCCGCTGCTGTGTCCGACCTGATGGGATACGGCAAATGCGGCTCGCCCTCCACCCCTTTACTTGCCAGCGCAGCATCCCGTAGGGCGAGCCGCGTCGGCTTGGACCCTACAAGCTTCTCGATACGGGGCAGGAGGACCGCCTCGTCCGCCTCGACCTCCTCCGGGTGCATGGGGTAGTACTTGTTCGTGTCGCGCGTGGGATCGAAGCTGTTCTGTCGCTTTTTGGGCCGTCGTTTCTTGTGCTCGGGCAGGGATGGGGAGGTGGGGTGTTGGGGACGCGTTTCGGGTGAGTCATGGAGGTGTCGGGTACTGGATGTTGGTGTTGGGGAGGGTGATGACCGGGTGGTGGATGATGACGTTGAGGGCGAATGAGAGGAAGAGGAGGCGCATCGTACACCCAATAGGGTGTTTCTTCGTGAGCACTGGGCACCCCGGGCGAGGGCGGAACGGAGGGACATTGGGGATGAGACCAAGGGTGAGTACTTGGGTGACGAGAGCCTCGGAGGGCTTAATTTTTCGCGGACCGGTTAACCGGGCCGGCCAACTAGCCAGCTCGAAGCTTCTCCTGGCCCACTAACATCTTGAAAGGGGACTTCAAGAAATTTCAACGATCATTTTTGGACATCTTTACAAGTATACGTCCGAACTTGGAAAAAGAAAGGAATTAAAAGCAAACTTCACAAACTTGACAGCCTAGCAGGTCAGTACCGGTCAGTGCTCAGCTCTTCACAACGTTTAAACTATCGATAGCTGAGGCACATCAATAAAAGAAAAAGAATTATAAATAATCGCTAAATATGTGTGAGTACTGGGGTGATGTGACTACGCAAAGGTGTCCTTGGTAGTAAGGAATGATTACTAGAGAGAAAAGCACCACTAGTCATACTATTAGTCGACGACGATCTACTTCTTCTTCCCATTCCAGATCGCGTCGCACTTCTTCCAGCAGGCGATCTTGTTCGCGCCGGAGAATTGAGCTGCGCATGCGGCGTAGCATGTGGACCTCGAGCGTCTAGTAGAATCACAATGAGTACAAGCTCGAAGACGTCTATAGCCTATCCCCCGACTTACCTCTCGAGAGTCTCCATGGTGCGCTTGACGTGGTAGGCCTATAGGCGGTCCATTCCTAGTCAGGTCAAGTACATATGAAGGAACCAAGTTCGACGCACGTGGTCCAAGCTCCTTTGGCGGACCTCCTCGAGCTCGCGGAGAGCGAGAGCGAGGTTGGTGTGGACGTCGCGCGCCTCGAGGTGGTCTTCCGGACTAGTAAGATCGCGCTCGAAGATGTCGTCGACGTTGACTCCGTCGCTGGGTAAACCAGTGACTTCAGTACACAGGCATCATGCAATACCGCAACTGGCACTCACACTTGACCGAGGACTGAGGTGGCAGCGGCGGCCAGGAAGACGACGACGGGGAGTAGAGAGAACTTCATCGTCAAGATGGTGATTTAGAAAGAAGTTGGGTGCTTATTGAGAAGAGAGAACGAGTGTTTTGAGGCGCTGGTGAGTGGGCTGTTTTCCTGATGAGAAATTGGGTGCTTAATTTATAGCTTTTCGTACCCTCAGACGCTCGGGTAGCATGGTCAACATCTCAACGTCAACATCTCAACGTCAACCTCCGCTGTATTACTACCGTACAGGATTAACGCTTTGTGAGAACTCGAGCGCGTTTGAGCAAGGAGTAATGATGGCTTATCAGGTCGATTTTTGATCCCGCTGCACTTGCTGATCTGGCCAATCATGATGGGCACCAGAAATGGTGTTTCCGAGAATCCCGATGTGGCGCATATCGTGCCATCACATCACAAAGGCGGGCTGTGGCAATACTGGTAACAGCCATGAAGGGTTTAGTGTTCTGGTACCCTCTGAGTCAGTGGATTCTGGAAACCAGAATTTGATTGAGAATTTGACATTTACAGTGTATGTAATACACCCGGTGGCAACTACTTTGTGTGATTGTTGGATTCTGCCCTGGATTCGAGGGCTGTCCGTGAAAAGGTCGCAGCCGAAGGAGATTGAGAGGCAAGGAAGCGAAGTAAAAATAGAGCAACCTTGGGCCTCTCAAGGTCATATGACTCTAACCCTCAGCGTCAAATTCAACGACGACTCTGAGAAATCAGCGCATAGGGAAAGCCAGCGTACGCATTCACTTTCTAGGTCCCTACTTTGTCGTGCATCATCGCTTTACTGGGTGATGGCCTGTACAAGGAAGAGCTTGGAAGAAACACAAGTCCAGATACTTCTTGAGAGTAAAACATAAAGCTTGAGGCTGGACCGTGCTCTGCACCTGGCCGCGGGATTAAAAGGTAGGCACCTTGAGGAAATATCAAACTTTACAGTTGAAATTCGCCATGAGTAAACTGGCGCTCAAGCTCCTTTCAAGTTACCTCTCCGTGGCCGTGACTCGTACAGGAAGGGGGGCGCTGTTAGGACGAGCAAACTGCGGAGCGTCTAAATGTTGAGTTAGATTGATTTCTGAATTGTTGTGGGGAGTAAGGAGATTGTGACGGTTCCTCAATCCCCCGCGCTCCTCGCAATCAGTCATCAGTGACATGCCGGAGAGTTCGAGCGCTTTCTCTTTGTTTTTGTCATTCAGATCGCAATCTCATTTCTCCACGACGTTAATACTGAGAACCTTCAGCCTCCGCTGCCCGCCGCAAAGTGTTTAGAAGGCTCGTTTAGAAGGCTCAGAGACTCAGGGAACACAACTATGCCATCGATCCGAGAGCGCATTTCCTTTTGCTCGTGCTTTATATCAAAGAGTATTTTGGGTCGCACAGCAAAATACGAGTTCTCAAATGATTTTGTATGATACAGCAGAGGGCAGCCATCTAATCCAATATCGATCGCTCACTGCCGATGTCCAGATTCGGGGATAACCCCGCGTAGGACGTGATATCCCTGAATAACTAGCATGGGATAGTTAGCCGATGGATGACGGTTAGTAATGGTTATTAACAGTTATCATGACTGTGACCATAACCAGCGACTTTGGTTAATAACCGCCCAACACAGGTAAGAAAAAGAAAAACGGACGCGTCAAAGACAAAAAGAGAAAAGAGAAACTCGAGGTAGCAGAGCACTTGCACCCGAGTGGCAAGTCCGTCATGCATCCAGGTGTCCAGGAAAAAAAGGAAGTAGAAGTATTAAGCTCAAGACGAACCTACGGCCCCGCCATCCATCCCAGCACCCGAGGCACCGATATCGGCGTCGTCAATGGAGTAGGACAGTGCAAACTGCATGAGTTGGGACGTGATCGAAGTGACGAGCTTTCGTATACTCTAGAACAGGAAAAAGCGTCAGTAGGAGACAGGCGGCGCCGTTGAACTTAACTGACAGCGTTAGGGAAGCAGTTACGTTTGCTGGGTAGATTCTCGAGAGGTCACTGAACCTATGTAAGGCAAATCATTATATATACGAGTTCGGACTAAGTGTAGGACGAAAAACAACTCACTTGAACTCATTGCCCCAGATGCGCTGTTGGACTTGGATGTAGTCTTTGAGTATATCTGTTAATTAGATAGTGACATCGAGAAGCATAACGTGCCAGGGTGCCTGAAGAAGGACAGGAGGGAGACCGATATGAAATGGCTCAGGAGATAAGGTGCTTGCTGCGGAGCTCCTCACCACTTCCTTCTCGCTGTCAAACCATTTGGAGGGGTCGAGGCAGGCGGTACCGATGTTTAGATCCGTCAAGTTGCAATATTTAAACCTCTCCGAGCCGAGGAGGTGGAGAAACGAGTGGGGGACGGCAATGATGCAGCACCATGTTGGCTGGCACACAGTTGTCGATTGTTCGGAGAAAGGGACTTTTCTGGAGAGACTTTTAGCTAGGATGTGGTAAATTGAAGTGGTAAGGAGAAAGAAAAGAGCTGATAGGCGCGGGGAACGGATGCAAAATTGAAAATAGGCACTTCGGATGTGTGGCTGTGGAGCGGAGATCGGTGGTCACGCACGTCATTTGACGCTCTCCTTCCCGCAACCATCGACTGTGCAGACGAGTGCTGCCCCTCCGCCATCCTGGCTGTCCCCACGAACCCGCGCACCCGGCTGCGCGCAAAGGTTGCTGCTCTCGTCCGCTTCAGGCGCCCGGCACGTGTTCCCTCGAGCCCATCACTGCCAGACACCGTGCCTCACCCAGAACACGACCCACCCGTCCCGCCAGCGACAGACTCCCCCGCCATCTCCGCCGCTGCCTCACTCCCAGACACCCATCCACCGACGACGATGGCCCACCCTACCCAGTACTCCCCACCGCCCACAAAGGCCAATCTCAAGGCTTGGTGGCGCGGGTTCACCTTCGTCCAGGGGGCAAAGCGCCCTCCACCCGACACAACCTCTCCCTACAAACGTACGTGTGTCTCCTTTTCTCCTGTTCTCACACCCACTCTGCTCTCCAGCACACGACACGGCCGACCACCCCGTCTTTGGCAAGTCTCTCAACGACAGCCTCGGGTACGCGAGTGTCCAGATATCCACCGCCAACGCCAACGGCGACCTCTACGTCTGGGGATTCATCCCTGTCGTCGTCGCAAAGTGGTCCGTGCACTCCTCGCCTGCCCCACCGAGCTCGAGTTGACCTTCCCAACAGCGGCCTATATTTGAAGGAAAACGGTCGGTCGTCCCCTCCTGTCTCGTGGAAGGACCCCTTACCCAGCCTGCCGCAGCAACTGAAGTCCCCGGCACATTTCGCGTCAATGGATCCAACAAACGCATGCGCGATCTCCAGGCGGCCTTCGAGACTCCTCCTAGAGTACGTTTGTCTTCTCTCGGCCATCGTCACCGTGTACCTTAATATCTTACAATCTATTCCCCGTATAGTACGGCAAATCACTCGACTGGAGACAAGAGACCTACACTACCCACGACGTAGCCAGCGTCTTTCGGAGATACCTCACCCAGATGCCCGTCAGTGCCCTACACTCGTTATACCCCTCGACGACTCACTTTTCCTCAACAGGAGCCTGTTATACCCTACGAGATGTACCACCTTGTGCGCCATCTCCCAATCCTCTTCCTCTGTACACTAAATACTAACCCTCACCCCCAACCCAACTAGTTCCGTGACGCTCTCTGTACGACTACCTACTTCCTTCGTAACCCATGTCTAACGCTGTCCAACAGCCAAAACACCCTTCAACCACGAAGAGACCGTAGCAACGTTCAAGTCACTCATCCGCCGGATGCCTAGACCGAACCAGTACCTCCTGCTATACGTGCTCGACCTACTATCTGTATTTGCGAGGAAGAGCGACAAGAACCTGATGACGGCAACGAGTGAGTCTCTCCTTCGTTCCTATTCCTCGACTAACCACCCTCCCTCTTTTCTTCCAGACCTCGCAGTGATCTTCCGCCCCGGCATCCTCTCGCACCCCGAGCACGAGATGTCGCCCGCTGAGCATGCTCTAAGCCAGCGCGTCCTGGAGTTCCTGATCGCGCAGCAGGACTGGTTCATGCTCGATATCTCGCCGCCGCCTGATTCATCGTACGGAGGAGGAGGAGGAGGAGGCGGTGGTGGTGACAGTGGACATGGGCATGGAGGAGGCAGTGGACATGGACACGGAGGAGGCGGAGGCCCAGGAGGGGGCAAGCGGCGCGAAGGAGGCCCGAGTAGGAGGGGTACGGGGGATAGTGCTGGTGCAGGTGACGGCTCTGGCTCTGGTGCTGCCGCTGGAGGTACAGGTGGGAATGTGGCGGCACTCGGAGGGACGCAGAGGAACGCAGAAGCAGGCCCGTCGAGGAAAAGGGTGGGCAGCCTACCTCTACCTGCGCCTCTGGCGCCGATGAGCACCCCGGTGGGGATCTGGGGCCAACCCCAGCCACAGACGCCGGCCCAGCAGGTTATCGCACAGGCTCAGGCTCAGGCTCAAGCACAGACGTCGGGTTCGGGCGCGACTGGGAACCGACACGGACATGCACATGGGGGCCAGCTGACGGAGAATATATCCCCGCCGTCGTCTGCGCCGCCCTCGCCTACCGTGCCTTCGTTTCCGGGTGGTCATGCTCACAGTCATGCTCACAGTCAAGTGCAAAGGCAAGGTGGTATGAGTAGTGGGAGGAGGTCGTCCTCGCCTCTTGGTACGAGCCGGAACCTTCAGCACCACAACCACCACCACCAGCATGGCCATGGCCAGCAGCACAGGCCTGGGCACCAGAGGACGAGCTCGAGCCAGACGCACCCTGCGGCTGTCAAGCACCCGCACCAGGAGGCGGGTGTGGGTGGTACGACAGGAGGGGCGGCGCAGTACTACCCGCCAATATATGCAGCGTTGCATACGACGTCGCCTGAACCTCAAGCACCATCTCATGCACATCCCTCCCAACCGCAATCGCATTCTCAAGCAATGCACCCGTCCCTACCCCCACCCCCACAAGCTCATATCCAACCGCCGCAACCTTTTTCGTCCCTTAATTCGAGACCTTTACCCTCGGGCGCCTCTGACTTTTCTTCGATCATGTACGTGCCCGCTGCCATAACTTCTCGCCCTTCGCATCCGTCGCATCCATCGCATCCATCGCATCCTTCCGATGCTAATTTCTCACCCATACCCTTACCCCCAACACCCACCTCCCCCTCCTCCATCGACGTCGAGATGGAGGACGACGCCCTGTCCATCGGGTCAGGGTGGAGGCTGATCGGGTATGCGCCTGCTCCTGCTCCTGGCGGTGTGAAGCCGAAACAGGGACTCGGAGGGCTGGGTGTGTTGGGTGGATTAAGTGGGTTGGGCGGGGCCTATGGGGGTGGTTATGGCACAGCGGTGGGTGGGGGTGGGTTCTTGAAGATGGGGAAGGAGAAGAGTGGGCTGAGAGGCACGGACAGGGAGAAAGAGGATAAAGAGAACAAGGAAAGACAGGACAAGCAGGCCAAAGAGAAGGAGGAGAAGGATAAGAAGGAATTGAGGATGATAAGGAGGAGGACGACAGCAGCGGTCCCCCCAGGCGGCTCCGAGCTCGCGCTCGTAGCGCCCGTGCTCGAGGACGCGCCTTCCTCGTCTACTGCGACTGGGGCGAGTGCCAGTGGGTCTGTGCAGAGGAGCCGGACGTTACCTTCACGGAGGAAGGGAGGGCTGGACGAAGGTGAGGGGGGGTCGCCTAACCCCCAAGGGCAAGGGCAGGGTAGGGGCCAAGGACAGAGGGAGAAGAGGGTGCTGAAGAAGCAGAGGAGGGTGTCGACGCAGACGAGCTCGGAGAGGGAGAGATCGGAGAGGGAGAGGGAGAAGGAGAAGAGCCCGACAACGACGCCGACACCGGCCCCCCGGACGTTGGGATGGACGGGAGGTGGGGGATCGTAGGTTCGTCTTAGTTTTTTGCTTTCTTTTTCCCTTGTCATTTGTCAGTTTTTGTGCCTTGGTCCTCAGACGCGGACTCGGACTTGGTTGCACCACGGACTTGCACCTCGGGCAATTTTCCTTTCTCGTTCCTCGAGCTGATTCTTCCTCTTTCCTCTTTTTTCTGTAGATGCAGAGGGAGCTTCGCTTCCTTGCCTGCCTTTCACGATTCGATTTTTATGGCTGCAACTCCTCTTTTCTTTTCCGGCGTCCCTTCGTCGTGCACATCATCTCATGCATCTACTCCCATAGCATCAACTCTACGCTCTACCCGTACGACACGACACTACTACGACGCACGCATACACCCTAATGAATAAACGACCTTGAAGCCCTCACGATTCCCATGATTCGTATATTCCACATCACGACCTATCGATATATCAATGTTATCCCACTGTCCCTCTTCCTCTCGTACATTATCCTCACGATAGTACCCACATGCATGTAAGTATACGTATTCCACTTCGTTTCGCTTTTCACAAATTACTAGCAAGTGTACCATATAGTAAATGGATGCTCTCGGACTCTTCACGTTACAGTTTTTTTTCGAATACTTAAGTAATAGTTATGGACTTTCTTTGAAGGTGGACTATAGTAAGCAGTAGTATGTAGATGCTGCCGAGTTCGTCTTTCTGACTACTTAGTGTAATTCGAGTTCTGCTCGTTTGGATTACTTCGCTTTCGTGGATCTAGAGATACGATGTTTTACGGCTATGATTAGTTTTGGAGGCATATACGATTACGAATCATCTATTAGTTCATACAGGTGTGGAAGATTCGCAGCCGTCGTCTTTTTCCCTTCGTTGTGAATAGCTGACCGGTGACCTGCTAGGGTGTAAAGTTTGTCAAGCACAAAAATTGGTACTGCCAGCCAGCCCAGCTCTCCCCCACTATGACTTTCCATAAATGGTATGCCATCAGCACGTGCCGTCCCAAATAGGAGGCTCTATTGGGACAAAATTAGGACCAACAGTAGGTTAGCGTCAGCAAAGTGCTGCAGTGGTTAAGGTGTCTACGTCTTGTGTTCTGCTGCGTAGGCAGCAGGGGTTCGATTCTAGGTTATTGTATTTTTAATTTTGATGAATTATTGCTTTCTTGACATTGCTGATATATTTTCGAGGATTAAATGTGAATTTGGGCTATATTTCGTCCAGATTCAGGCCTCCTGTCATCAATTGTATGTCAATCACGCTGATTGTTGTCTCCGTATGTCATCTCCTCGACAATAAATGTTTTATGACGGATTCTTTAGCTAGAAAGCCCTCCCTTCCCGCGTGAGAAGGCATGCAACTTTACTCTATGTAAATGATGTTTTCCGCTGTGGCATATCCTCAGCGATGCCTGCATTAAATCAGCATTGTTTTTCATCTTTAAACATATGCAAAAATCGGTGCGAGAAGTAGCGAGCTTTGCAAACAGGTACCCCACAGGCTCCGAGAGCAGCAAGAGATATTTATTCTGCTTATAGGTTAGGCCTCAATGACCCTTACTCGCCCTTACTCGTTTGCAATGACATTCATCTTGCATTCACTGTGCCTCACCTCTTTTCATGACCAATGAACAAGCTTAAATTCTATGAATTTGAGTGTCTATTCTCTACTTGTATATCAATTTATTTCTGAGAAACATTAGCGATGACATTTCTATTCTACGCTGATGCTGGGCCTCGGCTGGTCACCTACAACAAGGGAGTCATAGCGAACTGCCTTATTTGGGCTTCGGTGATGGCCGTCTCATCACGTGGTGTCATAGTGGGGGAGAGCAAGGGGCGTTTTGGTACTGCCAGTGCAAGTTTGTCGACGACGCGTAATGCGGACGATTCCATTTGCCAACGCTAGCAATCGCCCACTGATTTTTTTCGTAGACACAGCGTCTGGGCTGCAGGAGAACGCTCGAGAGGCTGGAGCGAGCGGGCAGGGGTCCACGCTACCATTTATAGCGGACGACCTATCCGAATGGTTCGATTTCTGAAATTTGGCGGCCCGAATATAAGTCTCGCGTGAATTTTGACAAGTGTCCTTCAAGCTCGTCCCACCCCTACATACCCCTCTCCCAGGGCTCTCTTTGCTGCGAGCTCGTCATGTCCTTCGCCGCCTTCAACGGGACGCTCCCCCTCCGCGACGCGTGGCAGGGCTTCTTCGCCGAGGCCCAGACACACCTCCACAACAACCAGCGCACCGTCCTCCTGCTCCTCGTCAACGCGCCAATTATTGCGATTGTGCTCAATGTCCTGCGACAGCTCGTATGTGGCTTTTCCTGTTTGTGAGGTGAAGTGAGATGGTGGGCTTAGTTTTTGTTCGTCATAGGTGATACCCCGCAAGGCAACGGATCCGCCGACAGTGTTCCACTGGCTGCCTATTATTGGCTCTGCGATCCAGTATGGCAACGACCCTCTGAATTTTTTCTTTGAGTGCCAAAAGAAGGTGCGTACGGTGTTTTGCAGGAGAGGAAAATTTTGTTGAGTGAAGTGTAGTATGGCGACGTGTTCACGTTCATCCTTCTCGGCCGTCGCGTCACCGTTGCTCTTGGCCCGAAAGGAAACAACTTCATTCTTGGAGGAAAGTCGACCGTTTTCAACGCTGAGGATGCGTACACGGTAGCTACCCCTTCTCTGATCCACTCCAAACATCTCTCAGCTGTTTTCTTTTTACAGCACCTTACTACTCCAATTTTCGGGAAGGACGTCGTCTACGATGTTCCCAACGACGTCTTCATGGAGCAGAAGAGGTTTGTCAAAGTCGGTCTCTCAACGGACAACCTGCGTGCATACGTCGGCATGATCGAGGACGAGATCGAGGAGTTCCTCAAGCACGACCCCAGCTTCCGCACGTACCAAATGAACGACATCAACGAGTGGGGCACCTTCGACGTCGTCAAGGTCATGCAGGAGATCACCATCCTCACCGCATCGCGAACGCTCCAGGGCAAGGAGGTCCGCGAGGGCTTGAACAAGAGCTTCGCGGAGTACTACAACGATTTGGATAATGGATTCACACCTATCAACTTTCTGTTCCCCAACCTCCCGCTGCCGAGCTACAGGAGACGAGATGCTGCACATGTTAAGATGAGCAACTTCTACGTTGATATTATCAAGAAGAGGAGAGCTGGCCACGACGATGTAAGTAACGGTGTGAGGACTTTATGGGCGTGACTCTAATTTTATTTTCGACAGCATGAACATGACATGATTGCTGCCCTTATGCAACAGAAGTACCGCAACGGCCGACTCCTGAACGACAAGGAAATTGCCCACATCATGATTGCTATTCTCATGGCCGGTCAACACACGAGCTCTGCGACAGGTTCATGGGCCCTCCTCCATCTTGCTGCTAACCCCAAAGTCGCGTACGTATTTACCCTGCCCCATCGCCCTTTTTTTTTTGACACGTTATTTGCAGCGAGGCTCTCTACCAGGAACAAGTCAAGTACTTCACCGGCCCAGACGGCAAGATGCGTCCTCTCACGCACGAGGAACTACGCACGCTCCCCATCCTCGACTCTGTCATCCGCGAGACCCTCCGCATGCACCCGCCCATCCACAGCATCATGCGCTACGTCCGCGACGACGTGCCCGTCCCCGCCACACTCTCCGCCCCCTCGAAAGACGGCATCTACATCGTTCCCAAGGGCAACTACGTCCTCGCCTCGCCCGCCGTCTCCCAGAGCGACCCGACTGTGTGGAAGGATGCGGAGAAGTGGGACCCTTACCGCTGGAACGACTCGGAGGGCGTTGCGGCACAGGCGTTCAAGATGTACCTTGATGAGAACGGCGAGAAGATCGATTATGGCTTCGGTGCTGTGAGCAAGGGAACGGAGAGCCCTTACCAACCGTTTGGTGCTGGCAAGCATAGGTGTATCGGCGAGCAGGTTCGTCCCTTTTCTTTGACGATTGTCGTTCGGTTTGCTGACATCACATCTCTTCTCCTAGTTTGCATACCTCCAATTGGGCACTCTTATCTCGACGGTCGTCCGGTCTATGGAAATGCGCATTGACAGAGTCCCAGATCACAACTACCACGTAAGTCATTTTCCTTTCGTTCTGTTGAGCCTCCTCGTTTAGTCTTCCTCTCATAGACCATGATCACGATGCCCAAGGCCCCTCGCGACATCTCCTACCGCAGGAGGCACTTCGATTAACGCTAGATAATGATTAACTGCATACCCTTAAAACACGTCTTGTGTGGGCGTTTTATCATTTATAACATTATACACGCGGAAGAATACTAATAGAAACTCTCTTTTGGACGATCTTATGCGTGTCTGAAGCCCAACTTGGAGCTCACAGCAGAAGCAAGTTATTCAACATTTGCATGTCAATGGCACTGAAGACACCCAAGCGGAGGCGATTTACAATACATTTCTAGTCATCATCATCTCCTTCGCTGTCTTCGTCATCGTCAACGACACCAATGACTCCTCCACCCTCGCGAGCCTCCTCTTTCAGTGTCCGTCCTGCTTCGCGCAGCTTGGCACCGAACGCCTTCCGAACGCCAAAGTTGGCGCCTACGTCCCATATTTGCAGCTTGGCCTTGGAGCCAGCCGCTGCAATAGTCAGAGGATCGTCTGGAGAGAAGGCCGTCGAGAAGACTTTGCCCTATAGAAAGGAACCGCTGTTAATACCAGGAAGGTGCGATGAAGGCAGAAACTGGACGTACAACACCCAGATCTCTTGAAGTCACCAAGCTGACGCTTCTCTTTCCGTTCTCCTCGTCCGTGATATTCCACACCTTGACGAGCTTGTCTGATCCTCCGGTCACGATGCATCCTTTCAGGTGTGGGTTGACGTCGATGGAGGAAACGGCGCCGTCATGCGCTTGTAGGGTGAACCGTGATGGAGAAGGCTGGTCGAGGTTGGAGGGAAGGGCGCGAACGTCGAAGTTGAGGACGAGACCGTTTTCTAGAGAGACCTACATTTAAAAAATGAGCACAAGGATAAAAAGATAGAAGGAAAGAAATTACTGACATAAAACCCATAGCTCTCCCAAGGATCCCATCGGAGAGCTTCGACGTCGCTGCCGACAATAGCACCAACACCGGTGGTAGGTGCTCTCGAATCGAACGTGCGTACCGTCCGGTCGTAGCTGCCTGTCAAGAGCACCGTTGGCTCCTGAGTGTTCCACTGAACGGCCTGCACTTTGTCCTTATGCACATCGAAGCTCCTAATCGCGCCCCCACTCTGCCCTTCTGTTCCGTTCATCGTCGGGTCCCGACTCAAATCCCACAGCTTAACCGTCCTATCTGCGCTTGCACTCGCTAGGAGGTTGCGCTGCTTCTTGTTCCAACTGAGGCCTAGGACGGCATCGACGTGATATGCCGTCTCAACTTGGCGGTGCTTCGCCTTTTTCTTTTTCTTCTTTCCTGTGCCACTTGGTACTGGGACGTGCGCTTTGGACACATCTGGCCGGCCGAGGATCGACGCGGGGTACATCGCCTCGATCACGTCCAATGACCAGATCTCTATCTCTGGGTCGAGCGTACCCACTGCGATGTAATTCCCGAAGCCATTTGTAGTTGGGCCGAGGGTTGAATGGGTATTGGGGGAGGGAGATGTGGAGGAGGATGAAGCAGGAGGAAAGTCGAGCCATTCTAGGCAAAGAGGAAAGTTGGGCAGCATGAGGTCGTGGTGCGCGTAGAGGTTTTCTTGAGATTCGTCGTAGACATAGACTTCGAGCTGGGAGATCTCGTCTTCGGTTTTGGCGACGACGAGGAGATTGTCGGTAGGTAGAATTTCTAGCTCTTCGCGCTCGTCCTCGTCTTCCTTGAAGAAGAGTGGTTAATCGAGGTATGAGAGGATAGAGTGGGAAACACACGTCTTTGAGGGTGATATACGGATCCTCCTCATTGTTTTTGTAGTATGTCAGGCCCTTGATATTTGTGAAGGGACCTCCACCTAACGAAAGAGAGGCAAGTTAGATAACGTAAATTACAGGTTTGAAGGTTCGCCACCTGTAGCTGGAGCATCATCGTCATAGTCATCGAGTTTATATTCAGATAGATCATCTGTTTTGGGTTTGGGTATTGCGCCAGAATCGACGTCCATAGGTTCATCATCTTCACTGGTAAGAAAAAGCATTCCATAAGAACTTGGGAGAAACTGCGGCATAAAAATACACACTCGACCCAATTCGCCTCATCATCGTCATCGTCAACATTGTTATCATCCGCCTCCTCTCCCTCAGCACCCTTACCCATCGACTGTGCCGCTAGATGAGCTCGTTGTAGTTCGTCGCGAGCGTCTTCAAGCTCGATCCGTGCAAGTGCGCTGACGCGCTCGAGTTCTTGATCGTCAAGGACATACTTTGCTGGATGTTGAGCGGAAACTCCTCGGCAGACCCATGCGACGGCCGAGATGAGGTTGCTCATCATTGAGAACAGCGAGGGATTAGATTCCTTACAGGACTCAATCGCGTCCAAAAAATCGAAAGTAACAGCTCCAAACAAAGTGGCGGGCCGGGTCCCGGTCGGATGCGATCTAATCTTATCTGCTGGGAGTGTCCCTCAAATGTGAGGTAAGATACTTCAAGACGATGCAATGGTAGCGTCTTCGTACGATGATTAGTGTTATTTTTTCCCTTGCATAGCTGACTCTCGATTCTCAGGTCTCTTACTTCTCAGTTCCCTCGCCAAGGCCACCGGAAAGGGACGGTGGCTATGCTGACTCCATTCCAAGCACTCTCACCCGATTTGAGTTTCCTGGATTACTCCACGATCCACTCACGACTATTCACGACGTCACGACTGTAAATGTATCTTGTCTCAGCTCTCTGAGCTTTCGTGTAGCCTATCTGCTTCAAAATCACCCACCTACACCGTCGTATTTCGAGCCGGTAACATGCATCGCGCCCCGCACCGTTGGAAGCTCTGGAGCGTAGTCCTGCTGCCCCGACTGCTTCAATGTGCTGTGGCCTTTGATGCTGCTCCAAGGTGTGTTATACAGCTTCTCCTTTCTCGGATATTAACAAAACCCACGGATGTTCATATAGATGGGGTCAAGCCACCGTCCTAGTCAACGATGCCCTCTTTATCTATGGTGGAAAGACAGACGAGTTCAACTCGTATTCCTACACCCAAGCACCCAACACGAACGACATCCTCTACCTCTCGTTATCCTCGTCATTTACCGGCGAGTCTCCGCCATGGGAACTCGTCAGTGGTTCATCGAACAGTTCAACTTCTCAAGGCCCCGCAGTTGCATGGCACACACTCTCTGCCTTCAACAACACAGGCGTCCTCCTCTTCGGCGGCCAACCAGACGCCAATTCCCCCATCGTTATCACCGATCGCAACGATTCCGCAGCACTCCTCGATGTCTTTTCCCGGTTGGGCCCTACCTGGAGTTCAGAACCTTCCTCATGGGGAGGAGAGCCTATTCGGCGTATACGGCACTCAACCGCCACATCTCCTGATGGCTTGGTGTTCATATTTGGTGGAGAGAAGGCGGATGGTTCACAGAATGCTTTGTCAGACCACCATTACTTCGACCCCAAGTCTCTGATATTCGAGCCTCTTCCTTCGACCAACGCACCCCCAGGCCTCTATGGCCATGCCTCCATCATTCTTCCAGATGGCAGGGTCCTTGTGTTCGGAGGGTTTTGCCAATCTCGAAGCGAGCTGCTTTCTCTCGGCACGATTTGGGTTTTAGATTCGAAGACGTTGGCGTGGTCTGTCATCACGGTTGACTCAGCCAACCTGCCTTCGCCACGGATGTCTTTCGCCGTAGTTTTGATTTCAGGAGGAAGGGTCATCATTCATGGAGGAAGTGACGCCAATCTACAGAACAACTTTGAAGATGGCTGGGTGCTGGACACGACAGCATTTACATGGACCCAGATCGACGCTCTATCGCAACTGGGACCCAGAAGAGACCATTGTGCAGTATCTTATGGTGGTCAGGTTATTTTCGGCTTCGGTATGATTGGTCTTCTCCACCTCCACATCTTCTCTGACCGGCCGTCTAGGATATACAAATAGCGGACCGGCACCAGCGCCTTTACAGATTTTCGACCCGTCCTCGAACACCTTTGTTCCTTCGTATACCCCACCGCCTGCTACCGCCACTCCCACCCAAACATTTCCTCTTCCGACCCAACCAACCCACACCCCCAAGCCCAATACTCCGACATCTCCGCCCAATCCTACCAACGGCGGTGTTCAACCAACGTCGACCGTCGATGTGCCGCCAGACAACAATGGCAATAATGGCAGCAATGATGACGATGATAGCAGCAATAGTAGTAACACAACAGCCATTGCTGTCGGGACCGCGTTTGGTGTCCTTGGTCTCATCGTCGTCGGTCTCGGAGTAGCGTACTACGTGCGTCGGCAGCATCGTGCAAAAGAAGGCGAGCGTATGTTCATGGCACTCGGCGAATATGACGACGACGACCGAGGCAGTCCACATCTCCACGAGCGGATTCCAATTGCGAATATGAACGATACCAACTCACCACCGCATGCCCCGCACGGAATCCTTGCAACACTGGGATTGGCCGGGGCTGCAACAAGATTACGAGTGGTCAGCAACCCGCACCAGCGGCGCGACATGCTCGCGGACGAGGACACACGGAGTTTCGGCGAATGGTACAATACTAGACAGCGAGAAGGGACGGGTGGGAGCTCGTGGTCGTTGCGCAGCATCTTGGGCGGCCTGCGGAGTCGGGAGGCGAGCACAACGAGCCAGGGCCCGAGCAACCTGCCGACGCCATGGAGAGAAAAGGTAGACCCGTTCTCGGACGGCACGTCGCTCATACGGGACGAAGAAACCGGTTTCATCGGTGCTGCGGCGGGCGGTGCGGGCACAAGGCCTCGTCCAGGCCGAGAGATGAGCTATGCGAGTTCGAAGAGTGGGCGGAGCTATCGTGATCCCTTCGCTGACCCTATCGAAGAGGAGAGGAGGATGTTGGACGAAGCTACAGAGCCGTATAGAGACCAAGATCAGTTATCGGACGATGGACTTGATCCATCGCGCCCGTCAATCCGTGCTGTGCCAACACTACCGCCGTTGAAGACTGTTCTGCCGCTCTCACAGCAAGCTGGCCATCCTCTCAGCCCGCTTTCCGAACACACATCGCAAAGTACCCTACCTCTTCAGACCTTCAGCACCTCGGGCTCCTCACATGCACACTCGAGTGAGAACATCAGTCCATTCCCTGGTGGCTCCTTGTCTCGTGCAACTTCCTTGACCTCGATGGAACCTACCCCACCACCACCTCGTTCGCCACCTGTCACCTCGTCCATCATCGGTGCCGGCCTGCTTGGCACCGGCCAACCCATGCGGCGGTCTAATTCATGGTGGTCCAGATTCTCACGTACGAGTCTGCTCGATCGCCGACCCAGCGTTACCTCTAGAGGTTACGAAATTCGCGACCCCAACCCGCCACCGAAGCTCGTCGCTATTGAAGAGCAGAGCGTCGTGTCGTCGCCTACACCGGACAAGAACTCGCCTGGCACTGGCAGCCCTGGCAGTGCAGAGGCCGGCGCAGGCAAGAAGGTGTCGCCTCAGCAGGCGGCTCTTCTCTCACGCGCGAACTCAGGGCGGCTGTTCGGGACTGGCCATGGCAAGTCAATGACCTCGCTCCGGACGGCGGACTCGGAGGCGATAGAGAGGATGGCGGGCCAGATGGATGTGGTGCAGCGGATAACAACGAGGAGCCAGCGCGGAACAGGGAGTATGAGTTCCACTGGTGGGCATAGTATTGATACCCATGAGTCGGTGTCGGAGTTGGGCGTTAGTGAGGCTCAGAAGGAAAGAGAGGGCAGTCGGGATAGTTGGCATGGTCAAGACGAGAATTTGATTTTTTTCACATCGCCTGTGGAGGATATGCATCAGAGCGAAGGCTCGCTCGTAGGCCCTTTGTCCCACCCACTTGCCTCTTCAGAATCAGCAACCCATCCTCCTCGATTAAACTCGCCCCCTCCGTCCGCCTGGCCCGCCTCGAAGGCTCACACTGGATCGACAATGCTTCCAGGCTCAGATAGCAGCCCACATACGTCACCAAGCGTTGCATCCCGCGTGCGGGCGTTCGAGCGCCGGATGTCGCAGGAGGTGCCAGTTAGCCCGCCACCCACGAACACGAAGCATAGAGAGGAGCGGACGAAGAAACGGGTACAGGTAGATTATGGGCTCGTGAAGAGGCCGAATCTGTTCGTCGCAAACCCGGACCACCGGTCGTCGACGTACTCGGCGGAATCTTCATGATCGGGTTATATGTGATCTTCTGTTTCCTATATTGTATCCCTCGATTGTCTCTTGCTCTATCCCCGCTCATCGTCTTCGATCCAAAACACACCGCCACCAACTGTCAGCATTAGCATCGTTCTCACATTGGACATTTTCTAGATAACTATACCATCTCTTTCTTCCATTTGTTGTTGGACACTACTGATACGACTCTTCACGACCCATTCACGCATTGTGCCCTTACTGACTATCTTATTCGTCTTTTTGTTGCTCTGACTTATTTCCTTGGATGATCCGACTGCTTCGCATCACTTGTATACCTACGAATGTACTCTTATGACAATCTGAATAATGTTTGCTAAATTTTTGGCTCATTTGCATTCCCTTCCTAGAATGGATGGCGGAGCGCCAATTTGGGGCGTCTGCACTAGACGCTCTGGCGCTTACTTTGTATTTGTATTTGCACAGCATAGCCTCGTAAACCCTTGACCCAAGCGGAAGCTTCCGTCCACGAGACCCCGCTTGTTGGCGCTCAACGTCAGCACACCTCTTCCCTCCCAACCACAACCACGATCCCTCCGATCCCCCCATTCCTCTCGTTCTCTACATCTCTTTCTCTCCCTCTGCCATAACCCATCCCCTCATGCAAACGATCTCATCGATCAAGAGCCCATAGTACGTTGTATCGCTATTGGAACCCACTACAGAGGTGTACAGATTGGAGATAACCGCTCAAGCACTTCTTTCCAATGTGCTGCAGAACGGTTCCCCCCAATATTGTCTCGTTTGGCGTTGGCTCCAATTGGGGACGGCGATGGCTCTGACCTTGCATGGCATGCCGTTTCGACGACGAGCTGCCCCGAGTTCTCGCTGGGGTTCTTGGACGTTGAAATGGTGCGATATTGCTCTTATTTTTCGATTCGGTGCCGACCCAGCTTTTTCCCCTCTTCCACACAGGCAGAACTGGTTTCCGTTGTAGATATTGTTACTGTAGACGACCCGACAAAAGATTGGGCAGTCAAAATGCCCGCGGACGTTACGTCCTCGGGCATTTTGACTGCCCAATAATTTGGATGATAGTCTCGAGTGAAAATATACTTGACTTTAAGACAACAGAATGGCCATTCAAACGACTAAGCAGCACACATGCATTTTTGACTGGCCATTTTTTTGTAAGATTGTCTCTGGCTACAACCATGAACCTCTACACACGAAGAGGGAGACGAATTTGCGCCCAGAAGTCATACGAGAATCCCCGCTCAACCCTCACAACCTCCTGTCTATGCGTAGTTCGTGGATGGATTCACTATTTTCGACTTCTATCTTACGTCCTATCGCAGTCTGGGGAGGACACGAGGCCACCCCATATCTGCCATCGCGGGGAACTTCCCGCACATTCGGATAACCCTTGCCTCATCGCGCCTGCTGCGGCAGAGTCTCGAGCTCGGGAAGTCCGCTACCTGATAGCGTTCTTGCGTGCCGGCACACGCACTCGCTCGGCGCCACAGGTACGATGACTCGTTCTATGCTTCTCAATCCTATTACACCCCAGGTGCGTTCTGCTG
Organism: Cyclocybe cylindracea; assembly: GCA_013376435.1. Classification (NCBI taxonomy): domain Eukaryota; kingdom Fungi; phylum Basidiomycota; class Agaricomycetes; order Agaricales; family Hemipholiotaceae; genus Cyclocybe; species Cyclocybe cylindracea. The sequence continues at coordinate 510,565 of MPNV01003049.1, forward strand.
CGCTAGATAGGCTCAGCTCCCGCTGAGAATATCTGTCAAATGGGCCACAATCGCAACGATGCCGCGTAGGTGGAGCTTACAGGAAGCGCATGACTGACTCAGGATTATCAGCTGATGGTTGTTTTTGAAAAGATGTGCGATAAGAGGTCGCCGTTTGCACCTGCTGACCGATCGATTATTGAAGATCTTGCGTCCAGTGTCTCTCACTGAGCGTCTTGTTGAGCGCTTTTTTGGGCGCTGGACTTTTCCTGCGATTTTCTTATCATTTGCGCAGCCATAGGTCGCAGGATGAGCAGATGGGTACAGGGTATTTTGAGCTCTGGCCGACGGTACGAAACTTTCATATCATGTCATGGCGTCAATTCTGGACGCTGTGGTGTGCATCTTACCTGCACCCCAGTTTTACGTTCGACAAGGTATCTCAGATCTTGTTTCACTCGGGAAATACTGCATACTTGTTGTCAGTCTTCCGTCCTTCTCACCGTGGCGCAGCGGGAACACGAGCAATATCCGTTTTATTTGATTCATGGATAACCTCCTCAGGTAGATTCACCCTCTCACTTGACGATTCGTCTAACGACACCCTCGGCTTTTTTAACAGAATATAGTATCAGTAACAAGATGGTTCCATGACGCTTTTTTTTTTGAACGCGCCCGGACCTCCACACGGGCATGACGAGAGGGGACCCCGAAAGTATGGTACCCCCTTCTCGTTGTCAAAACACGAATCCGGCCAATTACACCTCAAGCTCAACTTGAATGCTAGAACATTCGGAATGCCTTCCACTTCGTGCGCGTGTCTTTACTCTCCGGCTATGCCGTTTCTCAGGTCAACTGATGTGCTCTGCACGCCAAATGCGGACCTGGAAGACGCACTGTACAGAAAAACTTTTTGGCCGTCGAACCTGCACGACTCGGAGACATCGACATGTCGACGTCGCGCGCCTTGCCTCGCCTTTCTGTATGGTCTCGTGTCTCGAGGGACTTAGCGGTCTATGTCTGACCTGCGCTGGTGTGGTCGCCGCAGCTCAGGAAGAGGATCGCGTTTCTTTCTTATCGATCCTTCGTTTGCGCCATACACTATCTGTCGAGTTTCGTTGCTCTTCAGCATACACCGATTTTTAATGTCACCCGATTGCGTACCATATGATGCCCGAATGACGAAAAAATCTGCTTAACGATCTAGAGTTCGAGAGAAATACGTTTCGATTGCACATCCTCACACGATCAAAGATACCGAGGCGCTGAGACCGAATAACCCTTTTTGGATTCATTCGGCTGATGGCAGGCGCCCAACAGCCGTTCATCAACTTGCCATCAACGCGTCCTCTGCACGCTAGAGGCGCTATAAATTTCTTTCAGCGTGGTCGGAGGCGAGAGATCAATGAGGGGATTCGCGGGGGAACGAAGTGCACACCGTATCACGAACGATTGATTGAATCATCGATGTCCGACATCGACATTTGTTTTTGTTCCGAATCAAGAAAGACAGCACCAGTTGCTACCAACCTGAAGCATTCTCCTGAGCGTGCTGTAAGCCGCTTGCATGTCCAATGTAACGAGTGTCTCAAGAGCCCTTGTTCAGAGGGATGGCGGCGCATTGTGGGGCACATCGGCGTCAGGTGCCACCGGATCCCTGTGAATTGCAAAAGGCTGGGATGATGTCTATTAGCTTTATGGCGTCGCCCCATGACCATGGCCATGCAGAGACAAGGCGACGATCTTCGCTCTTGTCAAGTATGATTTTGGGGTGCGCATTAGGTTTTCTGTACCCCAATGGTATACCACAGTCTCGGGATCATCGCCCAGGCGCCGAACCATCCGTTTGCGAGAGAATTGCTCAGTGAACGTCCTAATTTCGGGCGGCTCTTGTTGATAGGATTTAACATAGGAGAAGTTCCTCCTCGGAAGGCAATAGACGACATGGCCGTCGTTGGTAGCCACTGATATGGCGCTGTCGACGTTCGACATAAAGTGGCCGGTGCCAACAAATAAATTAGGCGCTATGACGAGGGGGTGTATGAAACAAGCGAGGCTTCAGACATACGGAAGGCCGCTGGGTTTGAATTGCTGTCGACACGTCCACAAACAGTGTCGGTGTCATCAATTGCAAGCCTGATGCATCGTAGCTGCGCGAAACGCCACACTAGTTTCGCCTTTTGTTCTTGCAGAACTTCCTCATTCAAAAGCCTCGAGGCGAAGGCGCGCCCGGAGCAAATATTATGCTATCTGTGAGTCACTGATCAGATATGGAACCCTTACCTGCGATTCTCTCGAGCAGAGTGGTCCTTTTGTGGTGTTTTTGCATGCGCTCAGCAGCATGACGGCCACGACCACGCGAAACGGGCCAAGGGGCACTCGCACGACGGCGGGTGGTTCAATTACATCGTGGCGAGGAGCCTTCAAATAAGCTTTGTGCAATCGAGGGGCCATTTGACTGGGTGGTCTTTGATAGGCAGCAAGGGAAAGGCCTTACAAGGCAGTCTCCGTGAGCGCATCGCGAACTCTAACGATATCACATTACGACCGTCAGGAAGCCATGTTTCTTCTCACACACCTCGAGAATTCCACTCCACTCCCATAACTATTAATCCGCGTTCGACTTGACGGTTCCATGGGGCTGCGGGATTACTGGGACCGTGGACCGTCCTGTGTTTGGGCACTGAAAATGCTTTTGATGATTGCAAATGTCGATCCGCGGGGTAATATTTGTTGTCCCCTTGTCACTCACCTCGCTCTTGTTACGAAGACCGGGCTGCATGATAGCGTGATGAGGCCCCCCGGTGACCTAGGCAAAAATTGGGGCTAAAAAGGCCTCCAGCCCTCGAGGATAAGGGTTATAAAAACAAGTTATAGAGTGACAATCAATGCGGCATATTATTAGGACTTGGGGAAAAAGTCTTGCCTGATTTACTTTCCCTCCACAGCGACAATCCTTTGCCCTTGCCAAAGCATCAGTGCGCCCACAAGACAGCTAGAATGATTATACCTTCCAAAAATGGTAAATGAGCAAAATTCTTCTTTGGATCTGGCTGCATCGGGGTGAGCGGGGTCCTTGACCTGGGCTACAGACGCCAATTACAGACGCCAATGAGGCTTTCGCGCGCGCTAGGTATGACCCTGTATACTGCATCTAATACAATAGCCCCCGGAGGACATGTACTCTCCTCGGGCTGTCATCGTGCACCGCAACTTGCACTACCTCGTTATCAAGTCTGTGCTGCACTTCCATTCTAATTCCGTGCACCAAAGTAATTCATTAGTTTCTCTTCGTGTTCATCATTGAACGGGATTGTTGCATTTGGCTCGGGACAGGATCAAGAGTTTTATGAACTAGGAGGGATGACCGGGCAACTGTCGATTTAACATTACATCGTGGTTGTTATCGCACTTGCACGCCTTTAAGCAGCCTCGATCTCTGCGATGTGCTTCTTTGATTCCTCGTCTCCTGCAGCGGTAAGAATCTAATGAAATGCGTGAGGTTGGAGCGGACCTCGAGGGGAGCATAATATGGTCGCGACATACCTCGATAAGTTTCTCGACATATAACTTCCAGGCTTCTTCCTTCGAAACACCCTTGACAGAGGTCCACGCGTCCCTGAGAACATGGATTTTAAGTTTGGGGTGGAGGGGAAAGAGGAATTCCGGGATAAGTGTGCTCACCATTTCGCCTTGCCCGTAAAATCGAGCAAGCCAGGGCGGGTGGTGGTATTATCTCCGAACTTAGCTATGTCAAAGTCAGCGCATTCCGAACGCGATTGAAAGTACGGGAACCCGGAAACGAACCTTGCTTGAAATACTTGTAGAACTGTTCGGAAAGATCAATCGAGAGTCCGAGGTTTAGAATGTGTTCCGAAGAGATTACGCACGTAAAGCTGGTCATCTGAGGTTGGCTTTACGGGCCCATCCTTGGGGAGGGATTGGATAATGGCGGCGGCTTTCTCGAACTTTGCTTCAGACATGGTGGATGGATGTGGATGGATGCTCGATTAGATAGCGGAGGAAGGGTCGTTTGCCGCCCTGAGCTGATGCCGTCAGCTTTCTCCGATTGGGAAAATAAACCCCTATCCATCTATGGCGTCAGCGTACACTGCCTCGTTCAACATGCTGACCACGGAGATCCTGCGAGGTCGGAAAATCGCTCTTCGATGTGGGGAGGGGTGAAGGCCCAGCTTCTCCAGTTCAAGAGTACGTGAGGTATCTTCAAAGTTTGCTGCATAGCCTGGGCGTTTCTCGAAAATCGATGTCATTCTGGGATGAGCGCATAGCCCTTCCTCTAGTGTAAACGGAATGACAGGTCATGCTCTACATAGAGAACGTTTAATTTGAGAGTGGCGTCCTGGTAGTGAACACAGCTCTCAGGCAGTGCTGAGAGGAAAGGCAAAGACACCACCTCGCGTTCTCCATGCTCTTGAAAAAAAATTATCCCAATTTCGTCCAACCGGCGAGGGCTTTATTCAAAGCGAAATATAATGGGAATTTAAAGTTTGACCCTTCCAAGTCCCGGGATCTGGTATGGGTGAACATACCCGAGGCTCCAAAACGACATGCCACTTAAAGTTATCAGCCCTTGTTCTTGTTCTGCTGATTGTGAGTCCAAGTGGAAACTTGTTCAGAAGAGATCCCAACTCAAACGAAAGCTCAATTATCTTTATCCTTATCCAAGTTTTCAAGAATCTGGAGTCGAGGCGAGGAGGCACCTGAAAAGAAGAGCGACGGCGCGTCGGGAAAGTGGCCCGAAGGTGGGGGCGTGTGACTGATGCGCGTCACGAGCACGTGCGTGGGCATCTGTCCATCGCATCCAACAGCGACAAGTGGCACTCTTGTCTATGTCCACCTCTTGATCTCACCTCCATTCTACGCGCTGTGGGCCACTCATTGTTCAGGAAACCTATAAGCCGACACTCGTTTCCTTCAGCAACCGGAAAAATATGTCGCCTGCAGCACCCCCACCAACCCCACAGGAGATCCAGCGGAAGCTCTCGGTGCACTCCGTCTCAAGGCCAAAGGTGCGTGCGTCATGATCTGACGCTGTGCACCGCGTCTCGGGGTTCTTGTTCTAATAATGCACTTTCGTGCCCCAGCCTGCGAACCTAACAGTTGGCCCTGTGTCGGGGACAGAGTCGGACTCGGACTCAGTCATGACGCCAGATGTTGCGACAACGCCGATGGGCGGGCATACGACGGCCGTGCATGTCGGGGCGTCGTCGGTCCAGCCGCCACTGTCGTCTATCGCTGAGAGGAGGTCGGACAGTGGCGAGGACTCGGAGGACGACGAGGACGTCCCAGAGGGCGGATGGAAGGCGGCGGAGGCTCGCGCGCATCCGCGAAACTCGATCGACGAGGGTGTCATCAAAGCGGGCTACCTGTGGAAGAAAGGCGAGCGGCGAAAGGTGCCTGAGTCTGCTCTTTTCTTTCATATTCGTCTGATACTGAAATGATGCACGGATAAATAGACATGGAAGAAACGCTGGTTCGTCCTCCGCCCGGCGCACATCGCGTACTACAAGTCCTCCGCGGAGTACCGCCTCCTGCACCTGCTCGAGCTGTCCGACGTGCACTCGTGCACACCAGTCAACCTGAAACGGCACGACAACACCTTCGGGCTGATATCCCCCACGCGCACGTTTTACCTTCAAGCATCAACTCCTCAGGAGGTGCAGGCCTGGGTCAAGGCGATCGAAGATGCAAGACAGACTCTGCTGGCTACGTCGACCCAGACATCTGCCTCTGTGCCTATTCCTATCCCACAGAGCACTAACGCAGCCTCGCGCACGGTTTCGAGAGGGTCGATCCCGCTCTCGTCGTCACCTCCACAGGTCTCATATGGGCATGCATTTACCTCGTCGGATTCGGAAGATGCCATGCCTGCGCAACAAGAACGGGTCTACACCTCGCCGACACAAGCTGCGGCAGCCTTATCACCGTCGAAAAGTGCTGCGCCACAAAAAGACCCGGCGAAGGTGGTCCTATCTGGATACCTGATGAAGTGTGGATCTAAACGCCGCAACAACTGGCGGAAAAGATGGTTCGTCCTCACCGGCGAAAAGCTTGTCTACTCTGGGAGCCATATGGTAGATATCTTATTTTTACGTTTGACTACGCAGCTAGAAGATTGACTAACGGTACGATCTTCGTGCTTCCTATAGGATACGAAACCCCATCGACAATTCCCATTCAATGACATCCTCGACACTCTTGAATTCGAAATGCCACAATACGCGCACAGACCGGCGCCAACGACGCCATCAGTCGCGTCACCACCTGCTGTTGGATCTCAGGAGTCGGAGATACCCAACAGCCCACACACATTCAAGATCGTCACGACGAAACGCACGCTCCTCCTGTGCGCGCCAACAGAAGAGGACGAGATCAAGTGGATGGGCGCCATCCGTGCGCTTATCGCCAGGAGAGCGGAATCAGGACAAGTCCCCGGAAAGCTGTCCAAGTCACCCGCGGGGGTGTCTACAGCAGGACCAGGAAATGAGACGAACCCACCGAGCACTGGCGCCCCCGGAATAGCGGCTACGACGAGCTCCGGAATCAAGAGCAAGGTCCGGCGACTCTCAGCGGCCGGGTCGATTGGGCTAAGCGCTCATTATCCGGAGCAGGAGATGCGTGAGGCAAAGACTACATAAAACGTGGACCTGGAGGTGGTTGGCGGGTTGTGCCCTTGTCGCCCCTCTTTCTGACCTTTTTACTCCGTCCTCACCCTTCGTGCTCGTTCATGGACAAAAGACCTCAATGCTACACGCTCGTTTAGATCTTCACTACCATCGCTCCTCCAGCCTAGTTCATCTCCTCTACGTGGATTTCCGAGCTTTTTTCTTGACGACCCTACTACGTTTCTATATCATTCACTCTCTGCAGGCTTCTCCGTTGAAATGCACGTTACTCGTACTACAGTGTGTGGCTATCCTAATCCGCTCAAATGTTCTAATTGTATTATCTTCCCTTTTTTTCCCCTTGGACGACAAATGCATCGGTCCTACTTACAGGAAGCATTTTGTGCTCGTTATCGCAGCTTCGTTGCATACTGATGACGATGATCATGGTGATGAAGAAAACATTTACGTTGTCGACGTCGATAGATTGTGATGGACCCATGGGTACCGGCGGTGCGACAGGCAGTGAATGCCACATATGCTCGCCATATTTAGGAGGGCGGAAGAAAGCGATCTATTCCGGAGTGCGTTTTGCCCAACACAGAGTTCCGAACTAGTAGCCGTAAACCGCTAACCGCGGATAGAGGCAACTCTAATTGTTTAGATGGAGGGAATACCTGGTGCACGCACACGCGCACGCGCACCATCGCTGTCGACCATCTGTCGAACTGTATCAAGTCTGTGGGCGTGCAGTTCGAATTCCCGGTACTCTCCCTTTACAAAAAATTCTTTTTGACCTTATTCTCTCAGTGGCGACGCTAGCGCGGCCTGGTGCACTGACGTTATGTCTGTTGCGCTTGTTCTTTTCCCGTAATCTTGTGCAGCGAACGAGCGAAGCGTGGGATGAATAGGCTTTTGTTCCCTATGCAAACGATTGTGGGCGTATCGAAGGGTGACTGATCTCAGTGTCAGTGCTGCTTATTATTAGGACCGTCTCCGCGACTCTACTCATCTTTTCAAGGGGGCTATGGGTCATTAGCTTTTCCAATTCGTATCGCCTCAGACTAGAGACTTCGGGTCATACTAAGAATCAATAGAACGGGCAGGTTGGAAGGACAGACAAGGTACCCGTTTTTCTGAAGGACGGCTCGAAGATAGATTTGGAAGTTATTCGAAGATGGTCGAGCTGGAGAAGGCATTAGGGACAGCCTCCAGGGTGACTCGGTGGATGGCCCGTGGACGAAAACGAGGCAGAGTCCGTTTTGGGTAAGTGGAGAAGGACCCCGGGGACCACCAGTTGGCGCTGGATTGGGCGGTTGACCTGTGTTTGCCAACCCCCCTCAGTGACTGGACGGGCAAGGGACTCTTTCCTGAATTGTCCTCTACCACCACCTCCGTCATTATAAAACCATGTTGCTTGCCCCTACTGTATCTCCAGTCCGTTCGCTCTGAACGCCCCCACAATCCTGTATCATTCCCCTGCTCTGTATTTGCTTTCGTCTTCCAGCTACGACTCAACTCTCACAGCACGTCTTGATTCATCCACCATCCACCCTCCGTATAGCACCATGCCCGCTGCACCCAAGTCTCCTAGGGCCAACAAGAAGGTTACCGGCATCACCAAACCCAAGGGCGCCGTCCGCGCAAAGTCGGGCTGCTACACCTGTCGCATCCGCCGAAAGGTATGTTCTGCCTTCCCACCCCCATCATGCCACCCTTATCCCATACCGGTCTAACCTGCTGTGGCGTCTTTGTAGAAGTGCGACGAGAAGAGAGTCGGCGCTGCTGGAGATCGATGCGAGACATGCATCCGCCTGAAGCTCGAGTGCTTGGGCTTCGGAGCCAAGCGCCCGGACTGGCTGAGGGTACGTCTCTACCTCGGGCTATGTTGTACATTGTCCTGTCCATGGGCGCTAACATCGTCGCTTTACTTGCACAGGAGAGTCATCGCGTGTCGCAGATCCGTGACAGGATCAAGGCTCACCTCGCCGCGCAGGGGATGATCAAGGGCCACGCCGGCTCTGGGTCTCGCAACCCTGTGCAGGACGAGATACTCATGCTCAGCGAGTACCGCGAGGGCGATACTGGCAACTACAACCGCAGTGGTACCTCTTCGACTAACAGCAGCCCATCTCCCCGAGATGCTTCGGTTGAGTCGGACCGCCCATACAGCGGGCGCTTGACTCTTCAGCAGATGACATCTTCGGTTCGCGGCTACTACGACTATCACCCCCCTGTCCGAGATGATACCTACTTTGTCCCCCACCACGGTTCGTTGTCTTCCTCCTCCATCACGGACTCTGTATTTACTTCGTCGTCGTAGATTTCCAATCGTCTCGCTGTGACTCGCCGAGCGACTCCATGATGTATCACGACAACGACAACGACAATCTGTACCCACCTATGGAAGAGTTGTACGCCCTAACACCCGAAAGTGAGATAAGCTTGGATTATATACCCTACGTGTAATAATAATATTGAATGTATTTTTACTTTTTTTCTTGTCAGCTCCTGCAACGAAATCGTCGTTCTCCAACCTCTACCACTTCGAACCTCTGCTGGACGACTTCCAACCCCCAATGCCCTATGATCCTATGAATCCCAACCTCAACTTCATTGCCCCGTCAATCCTTGTCCCACTGGAACTCATCGACAAGTCCATGCATGAGTATGTGATCAACATTGTCAAAATTCAGTACCTGCTGGGCGACAGCAACAAGCTGCCGACCATGGTATGGGAGGCCGTCAGCACACACCCAGCATCGCAAGAGGCCGTGAGGTTACTATCGACGTTGTATACTGCAAGACAAGACAATCAACGACTTCGCCTGACGCTAGATCCGAGGATCAAAACCCGTATCGCATCCCTCCGGGAGGTCCTCAACGACTCAAGGCCTTCCTTCACTGCTGACGATGCAATGGCTGCTCTCCATGTCGTTTCGCTATATCTCTTTGACGGAGGCATGGGCCGGTGGAACGAATTCCTCTCTTTCGCATGCAACTACACCGAGAGGGTCCTCAACGACCCCAGATATTACAACAACCCCTCTGCAGCTCTCGAAGCCGCCAACCCCAAAGACGAGTTCGTGGTCAAGACCACGATCTGGTTTGATGTCCTCGCATCGATCACAACACAACGACCCCCACTCCTCCTCAACTACGTTCGTGAGCTATTCAGCCCGCAGAAGAGCTGGGTGGGCACACCGCCGACGTACTCGATGCTCTCGCCGATGGGCTGCGAGAACACGATCGTGTGGGCGCTCGCGGAGACGTCATACCTCTCGTACTGGAAGCAGCGGCACGAGCGGGCAGGCGATCTCAGCGTAAGGGAGCTGGTGTCCAAGGTGCAAGAGATCGAGCCATACCTCGCTGAGGGCCCACACCCGAAGCGCCCCCAGCACACGGCGGAGGACTGGTCGCGCCACCTTGCGTCGGAGATCTTCCGCACGGCGACGAAGCTGTTCCTCAAGTCAGTCGAGTCGGGCGACTTCCCGCACGTCGAGGACATCAAGACGTGCGTGCGCGACACGTTCCGCGCGATCCTCGACTTCCCGACTGGCTTGGGTGACATACGCCCTGCGATTGTGAGGAGCACGGTGTTTGGGATCTTCATCTGCGGCAGCCTGACGGATCGAGAGGACGACTTGAGGGTGCTGAGTCTGCATCTAGAGCAGAACTCGGGGCACGAGAACGTGGGCAACTGTGAGGCGATCTCGCATCTGCTGAGGCAATTGTGGGAGGCGCGCAAGTCGCAGCATCGCAGCAAGCCCGTGCAGTGGCGGAACCTGCTGAGCAAGATGGAGATCCTACTCGTATGACGACCCGAACGAAGGACCTTCTTTCCTCTTCTTTTTCTTTTCATTTTCTCTCTCTCCCATCTCTGATCATTGATTTACATTTCCTCCTCGTCGCCTGCAACTTTCTGTGTTCCATCCTCTCAAACGCGATATTCCAAGTTCCGATTCAATATCCCCACCACCACTCTGCAGTCGTAGCTTGCTTCGACTAGTTGATCTACATGAAACATATCGCGCTACAAAATGATTCGCAATAATCCCGTTCCTGTAAATCCTCGTATGCACGCATTTTGTCCTGCATGGTATCTAGTTCTTCGGTCGGCAATTGTTCATGTCCTATATAATTTGACTACTCCGAAATCTCAGTCCCGTTATCTGGAGTTTCAAGGACGATTACAGAGTACGAAGAGAGAACAAAGACCTTATGCGGAGGTATGTGGGGTGCCGATCCGTGGTGTTATATTCTGGAAAGTGTGGACTGTACTTGGAACGTCGCCCACAGAGGGCCAGGAATAGCGTGGTTGGTCTGGGCTGGGGAGTGGAGGAATCGTAAGGAAGTCGGTTGGCTGTTCGGATGAGTGATGGGGTGAGCGTAAGATCAGATCGATCCCGATCGCACGTGCCAAGGATCTTTGATATTACCGGATATGGACATCGATCAGATTACATCATCAGGCACTTGGCCTCTGAAGGGGCAGGCACATGGACGACTGCTGGGTGGGTCGCTCGCACAGACTTCATTCAGCAGCGTTGCGATGCGGCTCGGTCGCGTGTTTAGGTAAGCTGTGCTCTCTCGCTCTGCCTTCGCGGGTCGCCTGCTGGTGCTGGTGGGTGCTTCGCCGCGAACCACGATGTGGACGCTGCTGGTCTTCGTCGATCTGCAGGACGTGAGGGTATGTTCTGGTCATGGGCCCGCGGAAGCAATCCAATGCCGTGTCGCTTGCAGCGTCTCTCCGATGAGGATGGAAATTGAATCGCGGCGCACCCAAATCGAGGGATCTTGGGCTGCCCCGGACATTTACACAGGGAATCTGCCGATCAATGAACCATGCCGGGAAACTCGAAACCCACCGACGAAAAGAGGAATTTGTCACAACAGTACATACACAAAAGAGCCAGGATCCATCTATGTTCGTCCCAACCCAATCTGCGTCTTCAAGCTCCTTGGATACAGACCATCAACTGTTTTCCTCACCCTCCCGTTTGGGCGAACCCTTTCCAGCCACTTCGGTATCTGACGAATATCCAAGACCGATTTTCCTACGAACCCTATCCTCATAACCGAACGCGTCTAACAAATTACTCCGACCATATCTCGCCTCTTTTCCTCTTCGGGTTCCCGGCCATTTTATAATAAACACGACCGTTCCTCCTCCATCATCCTGACGCACTACCCAGAACCTATGGCCTACAGAAGCCACACCGTCTCCCCTGCTGGGAGCCAGTCGCCCTCGCCCTCCTCCTCCACAAACCCATCCCCCTACCTCACCACCACCCCACTCCTCGACCTCATCACCAACAACAGCAACAGCGACGATCGCGAGTCGTCACAAAGCGCGCACGGAACACCCAACCAACCCACCTCCGCCCTCCCTCGCACCCAGAACTCGGGCAAAGGAGGCTGCTGGTGCGTAAATAGACACAGCATCATAGAGGTGGACCGTGCACTAACACAATCGCGCCATATAGGACATGCCGTGTTCGACGGAAGGTCCGTGTCCCAGCCCTGATCATACGTGATAACAGCGCACTCACCTGCGATATTTCCCCCACTCCAGAAATGCGACGAGCAGCGCGAAGGCGACTCGTGCAAGACGTGCAAACGCCTAACCATCAAGTGCCTTGGATGGGGTCCCAAGCGGCCGGACTGGATGAGGGTACGCGCATCGCCTCTGCTGTCTCCGCATTGTGCTTATCACTGATGACTCTTGCGACCTGTGCAGGATAAGAAAAACGTCGACGCATACAAGGCTAGCATCAAGGCTCAACTCTCGTCGAAAGGCCTTATTCGCGGACAACCTCGGCACAACCCGATCCAAGTTCCGCCGCACCGACGCCACAATGCGAACACGAACGGCAATGGGCACAGCTCCTCTGTGAGCAGTCGCAACCACTCCAGCTACAACGCATTCCAGCAAATCGGCGACCCCGCCTACAACCATAGTCACAATGATCTCTTGATGCCCGCGCTGCCCGGTAAGGAAGAGAGATACATCTCAATCAAATCAAGGACTCACCACTTGTGTCTTCGCAGGTTCCTCCAGCTCGTCCTTCGACCAGCTGACCACCTTCCCCGATGTTTTCGAACCCGAAACTAGCTTCCACCCGTATCACTCCCAGTTGAACCCGGTCCAGCCGTATGCAGTCGGAGGCGACCCCTTGAACGATGCATCATATGGATTCCTGCCGCTACCTGCCAACCACAACGACCTCCTCACCCCATCACTTCCCTCGCCCTACAACCCCTCTGGTCATGCCGGAATGCACGAGCAGCTCGTGATGCACTATTTCAACGACGTCAGAAAAGTGCAATTCTTCTTCGCAGGAGAAGCGCTGACTGACATTACGTACTCTGTAAGCTCCATCCCTGTGTTCTTCGTTCCTTCGAGAAAAGCTAATAATCATTCCTGACAGGCGATTGTCGAGGAACCTCGCGGAGCCGTGTCGCTGGCAATCTGTGCCTTGGCCAACCTGCATATGAAGCAGATGCGGGTCTCGCAAGGGCTAGAAATGCCAAATCAAAATGCGGAAAATCCCACCAGCTATTTGCGGCATGAGGCGCTGCTACGGCTCGAGAACAACAATGCGACTCACAATGGATGGACAGAAAAGGATGCCCTTGCGGCCTTCCACCTCGTCAGCCTCTCGCAGATGGCGGGCGGAAGCTGCGACTGGGAGCAGCCGTTCGGCATTCTCTCCCAATGGCTTCTCCAAACGAACCTCCACCTCGCCGAAAATCCCTGGATGGCCTTCCTCAATCTGTCCCCAACCTCTCAACTCTGCGTCAAAGCAACATTGGTGCGTTTTCCTCCCCCAAAAAATCAAGGCGTTTCATGCCCTGACGTTATCTTTCCTCCAACAGTGGTTTGACGTGTTTTCCAGCCTTTCGGTCACCCGCCCGCCTAAATTCTTGCCGTTATGGAAGAGGCTTCTGGGCGACCAACAGAACTTCTGGGGAAATGGAGCTGAGCTGGACATGCCCCACCGCCTGAGAATGGACGCCTTGACGGGATGCCCGGATGAAGCGATGTTGGCCATCGCCGAGGTGTCTGCCCTCGCCCACTGGAAAGCGTCGCAAATCCGCAACGGCTGCCTGAGTTACCCCGAGCTCGTTCGACGCGGAACGGTCATCGAACAACAGCTACGGAGCTTTTCGACGGACCCGTCGAGCGGCGCCGACGTGTCGCAACCACGACTGCACTCAAACGGAGATGCGACTGCCCCATCGGAGGAGGAGCGCTCTTGGGCCGCCAGCCTTTTCCGGGAGGCAGCGAACCTGTACCTTCATACCGTCTTGAGCAATTCCACGCCTGGTAAGTTTCAGAGTTTTAGCGTCTTAGCAACAAATTCTGACCCAGAGTTTTCTCAATGGCAGGCGTACCTGAGATCAGCACTTCGGTGGAAACGATTGTCCACCTCTTTTCAAAGTTTCAACCGAGCGATCTCGACAGGGCCCTCGTCTTCCCAATTTGTTTTGCTGGCGCCATGTCGAACGACTCCACGAGGCGCGATTTCCTCAAGGGTCGAATGCGTGGGCTGAACGACAGTTACGGCAACCTCCTCCAGACCCGGCGACTCATGGAGGCTGTCTGGCAGAAACGTGATGTCGGCGGAAAAGAAGTTGATGTTCGCGAAACAATACGAGAGCAAGGACTTCAATTGCTCCTGATCTAAATCATATATGCCGGATATGAGCCACGACGTTATTATTATTTCATGACGCACTAGGATTTAGCAGACGCACCTATTCCCAATAATCTATCCTGTTATGACCTTCTCCTCTTCGCCTTTCTGTTACCCCACCCCTTGATGCCCATATTTTCCCATGTATTCTAGGATTTAACTTCATGATATCCTGTCTATATAATATTCAAATGAATTTGTATCGTTATGTCATCAGGATTGACTAACACAACACTCACCTGACTCTGCCGCTGAGAGCGCCCAATGTTGAGCGGTGCCGCCAGATCCTAGTCGAGGGTAAGGTGGTTTACACCAATGGTGCCACAACTGTATAGATGGGCGCCAGATAGCATTCTCGGCTGTAAAATCCGAGCTGCGAGCGCGCTAAGACCGCTAGGACTGGGTGTGGAGTCAGGCTCTCGTAATGACGGAAAGAACAAGAAAATCGCACAAAATCATGGAAATTTCCTGAGTGCTTCAAACAAGCTGGATGGTCATCGCTGAGGGCTGAAGGAGGTATGAGAGAGAGCTCAAGAGAGTAGGAGAACGAACTTCTGACCGAGACTTAAGAGAGGCAAAGTGGCATCCGGAAGCACCTATTTCCCGACTGTACCGGGAAACGCAATACCCGTAGGTTGGGATGGTCCTGGAGTCGTAGAAGGGTCGAGGATGCGTTGAGGAGGCTCTGGATGGTATATCACGCTGGAAAGCAGCAGCAGAGGGGGAGCGATGAAGGAGGGAAGAGCAGAGTTGTTGGGCGCGAGAGCGATGTTGTCAGGTTTATACCGGTGCTGCCGGGAATCGCAAGTGTTTGGCAGTTTGATGTCATGTGATCGCTGAATATGGCATGGGCGCGAGCGCGTTGGCTCTTCCTCTCTTCACTCAACACCGCTCGGGCTGTACAATCGTCCACCTCCAGCGGGACGCTCGACTTTTTATCGGCGCTTTCGGCCCTTGCACCTCTTTCATCTTGCCTCTTAATGTGCTCAGCGGCCATGGATGCACTCCTCAGCGTCAAATACCGCATCAGGTGCATTCTTGGGCGCGGAAACCTGCCAGCGCCCAACGGCCTCTTCTCCCCATTCATGACCCTGGAAGCCACATAAATACCCAGGCTACTTCTTCTTGAGCTCTTTCTCTCCCTCCGGCGCTCTGCCTCCTCGTTGTGTATCTCGAACGCATATCCATGCGCTGAGTGTAGTTTTGTGTTCTCAAGCTTGCTACAGCCTCGGATGCTATGGTGAATCGCAGGTATGTCTGTTCTTTGGGAAAATCCGTTTCAGATCATATCGATTCATGTGCGGTGTTGACAGGATTGCCTGACGTTTTTTTTGTGCGACCGTGACCTCGTATTTGCAAGTTACTCTTTGTAGAAGACGATGGCCTTCTAAGAAGAGAGATGAATACGAGCAAACTACCGTCCTGGCTCCATGCACGTATATTTGAGAAGACTGTATACCCAGGTGCTGCGCCCACATACTAGGATGTGTCTTCTCGCCGATGTCAGCGGCGTCTCGGTTTGCGATCTGCCCGACCATCACGTTCTCATGTCCTTTTGTCATCCACGGCGGTCCTTTCTTCCTCCGACAGAATTATGGATACGCGCTGCTTCTAGGCCTCCAGCTACACTTTTAGGACAACAAGATTGTGAACAGCGTCGTCAAGACAGTAGAATGGTGGCTTCACTCTGGTCCTAACTTTGGCATTATGGCCAGTTGAATGCACCGATTACTCCATTTAACTTGAGAGAATGCAGCTGATTGCGTCTACGAAACAGATGCTCCATTTTTTTTGCGACGCGTCCATCTAGACACTCGAATGGCGGAACTTCAACATCATTTTGCATCTGTCGCCTGACCCAGAGCGAGTCGCATCTCCTCGCGACCCCCACCGTCCATATATGCGCGGTTTAACTCCTGACTCGGGTTCTTCGAAGGTGCAAAATGGAACAGCTTGACACTCATGGCCCTAGTTCGAACCAGTCCAGTATGTTTTGAGCGATTCGAAGATAATCAAGGCGCGGTGATCCCTTCTTGATCCATCACCTCCGATTCAGCAGGCCGTCATTTCACATTCATTCACCTGCAATTCTTCTCTTCAAGATCACGACTCGCACTTGGAGGTTGGTTTTCTGCGACGGAAGGCTTCAGCGAAAGGACGTGTTCCGACAGGATCACCCCGTTGATCGTTGCTCCCCTTACGCCTCAATGTCCAAAACGTGGTCCACCTCTCCGCAAAGTCGCACCGACCCCGCAATCACTCAAAATGACGCCGTATTGCTCACAATTGGACACTCAGTTCCGGCAGCCTATAGCACAGGTCGACGACCATATGGCTGAGGCATTCAGGCATCTGTCTCATCCCCTGATGCGTTGTCGATTTTCCTTGTTGCAGTGATCCTGCGTTGCGAAAGGTTCGCGATCAAACAAACCATCAGATCTAACAAAACCGAGTCCACGAATTAATCTCCATCATCGATGGTGAGGACCCTCCTACCTGGGTCGGTGATCTCGGAAAGGATGTACGCAAATGGCGTCGATTACATAGGCACTCTCCACCGACGGGACGGCGACCTCGACATACTCGGAGCAACTTTATTTCCACCATCCAAGCCTACACACAAAAGGAACCTCTAATTGGGAGGATTACCGTGTCGGGGTCATTACTCAATCGAGGTCGATCATTCATTGGCCCTCTGCCTGTAAACCTCTGTAAAGTGCTGGTTTTCCCCAATAACGCCGACTTGCAGGCTCAAGACCGACCTCCGACTTGGTGTGGCGCGTGGTCTACGCCCCTTGTGTTCGTATGAAGGCCGACCTATCATCCATCCCGAGCTTTCAATTATTCCGTCTGCCCTTAATCACGAAATCAATTGTCGGCTTTCTACCAGGGTGTGTGCTGCCTCTCTACCTTCGCACGTGTGCTGAACGGCCTTTATCTCCCACTCCAGACTATAGCCACGATGCTTTTTGTCTGATGCCAACCCCAGTCATCGACAGTCATCCCCACAACACACGCCTCAGGTTAACAGCCAGCTTGGATTGCACATCTCCATATCTATGCACGAGTTCAATCTCGTCTTCGCCTAAATCCATTCTCCGGAGGCTGTATTGAGAATTGACTCACGAAAGCAGCTTGTAGGCTTGTCGTGAGTCGTACTTGGGATCTGTCACTCTTACTCGTCTTGCGCTTTTCTTAGTCCGCGTTTATGTCATCTGCGACAATTGGGTTTCCCCCAGGTCCAGATCCAAGGCTTGCTGCCCAGAACTTATCGCCGTTCTGTACATGGGTGGCATCGTGTCCGACATACCAGCAGAATTATACTTAGGCACGCTGTAGGCCGACGGTATCACGGACACGCAGGGAAATGGGTATCCGTGTTCTGGGTTCGCACTTCCCGGATGCGGCCCCTTCGTTAACGAGGGCTGAACTAAAGATTAAGTGCGGATGCGGGCACGATGGGATAAATGTTATCTCTGGGAGGCTGGGAGAGGAGGAACACGTGTTCGGTCAACCAATCGTACACGCATGCTAACGATAATTGGGTCATACAACGTCCGTCGACTTCAGCATGGACCTGCCTCGCGTCCTGGACAAATTCTTTTTCTGAACCCACCTACACCGCCATCTTCTATCCGACCTTCAAGCAGGGGCTATTCTCATCCGGACTTCCTGGGGAAACAAGTATAGCTGCACTTGGACTCGTGTATGTACTTCGAAACGGTCTCGAATATGCACCACCACGTCATTTCAATTTACAATGTCATCAAGCGCCGCGGGCCTCGATGGAAGAGGCTGCGAAGCATGATGCACATGCAGAGGTAGCCAACGGAGGGTTGAGGACGGAGTCAACAGCTGATCCCGCCGCTGCTGTACACTTGGCCAGAAGACCTTCTGGGCTGCAAATAGCTTGCATTCGGGATGCCTTCTGATCATCTGGCCCACACCAACCAGCTAGGATGGGTTTGACGGCCGTACATACAGGAGGATAACCATAGAGTCCTCCGTCCTCCGTAGTGTTCGTGGGTTTCGCGAGACGCACTGCGCTTCCCTCGTCGTCGGCGTTCTGGATCAGTCATGTCAGTTATGGGCAGATCTATTCCATATGTCCAATACAACCTTTCCTGGATGCCTCCCTCCTCCTGCACGTCATTCGCGGTACGTATACCGTCACCGCTGCTCAGGGGGAAACGTCATCTCGTTGGGTCTTCCATTTTGATGGAGGTGATGGTGATATTACACGGACACGGTGTAGCCTATTAATGTCGTGGAATACCCCGGATCGTTCATGGATTGCTTACAGCTGCGTCTGGATTACCTCGAAGGTTTAACCAGCCGTAGGCAGCAGGATATGAATTAGCTCATGACAGAAGGCCAGTTATCAGGGGACAATAGAGATCGACTATGAAGAGCTTGACGAGCAGCTGCACACCTTCTCCCGTTCGTATCGCCCACAAGACCACGAGATAGTGGCATGACCACGACGATCCGACGATTAGAACGGTGTCCAGTCAATATTTTACGACACAGTTTAAACTATAGACGGCAGAACCTCGCCGAGAGCTCGTTAACGTTGGGATAGGACGAGAGGAAGATTGCAAGTCCTCGTAGTCTGACGAGCGCACACTACAAGCTCCGGGTACTTCGTTGTTAATCCCCCTATGTGTGCACGACAGGGAAACAGGCCAAACTCAAGCTCAATCAACAGTTCTCTGGATTTCGCAGTTTGGGGGGCCCGAACTAGACATCGACATATACCACCATTATCAACAGCAAATACAAGCCCCATGAGTCTCTCGCGCCACATACAGATCCATTGATGAGGGAACTGTAGAGGTTGCCCTTGTTCTCATTTCAGCAATGCCGACTAAACTGCCTAACGGTGAACTGAGATCGGAGGGGAAGTAAGGAAAACACTGATAAATTAACCAAAATGAGATTATCAGGAAATGGCACACTAGATAGTCATCTCCACTCATCACCCGTCATATGCGTTTTACATTGGCCGTGGTTGTATTCAAGAAGAGAAGACGCACATGCTGCGTACGCAACTTGACGTGCATTCCAGTAACGCAGGTATCGGCTCACATCTGCGGCCATCTCAGGACGATATTGGTAAGAAGCGCGATGAAGAGGACGCCACAAAGTACTGAGGGCCCATACTTGTCGTAGTAAAGGCCCTCAGCATGACGTTCTCGCAGTTTGTAAGATCGGTAAACGAAGATTCCTGCGGAGTACGCAATTGCGAGAAGTGCGGCCAAGGTGAACAAGGCTGCGCTGATGAGTCCACGAGTGTCTTCGGGTGGGATGAAGTTGAGAAGAGTTGTCGCGATAGTGCCGATGAAGACGGCGTTGTTTAGCCATTTCTGTGGAGGAGATGAGGATGAGTACACGAATGAGGTAATTTGCAAAAGGACACAGAAGGCGAAGAACAGAAGCGTGTCATGAAGAGAAGCACGAAAGTATGGAGAGATTATGCCATTTGACCAACGTACGACAAGAAAAAGAAGGTTGGCGTCAAGATGGCACGGGGCACGACTCAAACCGTGTGGCGTCAAGACAGGATTAGCACCTCAGGTCGACAAGGGAGAAGCCACGCCATAGTGGATAAAGGGAGATAAGGTCAAACATAGCATTACCGCCAACAGCAGTAGGATCCCGAACCATAGTCATGGGCCTCGCGATGAAATCTCGCGAAAGAGGACAAAGGCTTGGATTCCCCGAGCTCGCCTCGGAATGGACGGCGAGAAATCTCCACGAAATTATTCGACAGCCACGAAAGAATCGGAGGCGAAACCGAGAGGTAAAGGATCAATGATGGAAGGAGAAAAGGGTGCATCGATCACAGGGAAATCCATCATCAAATCACGAACGGCGAGAAACCACCTCCACAAAGCGATCCGTGGAGAGAAATGGCCGTCAAATGCATCTGCACTGGCAATAGAGTAGCCAGGACCAGGAAAGCAGGAAATGAAAGGCCGAAACTAAAACATCAAACGAAGAATCCAAAAAACCGATCTAAGTTGTCAAGGGCAGGAAATGAAGACACCAAATCCAACACGAAGGAAACAAACAATCGACCATGACCACGGGAAAAGGCTCACCAAGAACGTCCTCTCTGCTGCGAAGTACACCTTGGGCTCAATCCGCACCGGTACCGAGATCTTCTTGCCCTCAGGCGCGCGCCAGCGTCTGTCCAGGATCCTGTCGTCCCCATCCCGCTTCGCCGGCCCGCCCAGCGCAGCCTCCTCCTCCACCTCGTCCGGAGGCCGGTCGTCGTTGTTCTCCTCCCTTGCAGCCTCGTCGTCGCCGACCTGGTCGTTCCGCCGCCCGTACCCCCGTCGCGACCCAGATGCATGGGAGTGCCGAGAGGCCGAACGGTTCTTCTTGTGACGCCGGTCCTCTTTAGCTTGGGCACCTTCGAGCTTGGTCTTTAGCGTCTCGTCGAAGGCTGTCGATGGCGCAAGTGGGTCTATTGAAAGGGTTCTTGTGCGAAGTTTCTTGGATATCGTTGATTGTTCGCGGAAAACCCTCGGTCGAGGTCGTTTGCTGCTGCCATCTACAGGTGCGACATCTTCTGTTCCGTTTGCAATAGCGTCTTCACCCTCTTCTTCGCCAGCCTCTGCGTCTTGAGCATCCTTCTTCTTGCCATCTTTCTTCTTTCGCCGCCTTTCCTCTTCCTCCTCTTCTCTCCGCTCCTTCAGCATCTGCTCGCGATATGCGATAGCCGCCTTGACCTCAGCACCACTCAGTCCAGTGCGCTTGTCTTCGTCCTTGGCTGGCCCGAAGTCAGCATCATTCTCATCGTCCTCGCCCTCAGACAGCGGTTCAGTATAATGAGTGGTAACGAGGGGTGAATTTGAGCCGGCGGAGGAAGAACCCGGGGTCTTGTCGGGCGAGGTTGGGTTAGTGCCTCTGTTGGAGGAAGGTTGACTGGATGTTGAAGGTCGTTCGATGACGCTTAGGTAACCTGTATCGGGCTTGAGGATGTCGACGTCCACTGGATAGAGAAGGAACAGAGGTCAGCGTTCCGGTCATAAATTGGAAACGAGCAAAGCAACCCACTTTGAGGTAGCCAGAATGGCACAAGGTCGACACGGTTGGGAAGTAGAGTTGCGCATCCATGAATGAATTTACTGATACGGAGGGTCGACACCAAGCCCAAGCAGCCAATTCCACGAAGATGCTTACCTGAACTTCGGCACGGCTTCCACAAGATGCGACTGGACGAGGTCCGTAACCCACTTCGGAGGCGTCTGCCCTAGCTGGGTCTGAAGCTTAACTTCAAGGACACCGTACCTGCAAACCACAAGTCACTCAGTTAAACCTCCAACAAACTTTGGAGATGTTGACACGTACTTGAAGATTTCTTTATCTTCAGGTACTAGTTGTTCAAAAGGAAAATCGATGCCAATATCTGTTCTTCTCCAGTTCTCACCAGCACGAGCCCTGCCATCCCAGTTGTCCTCTCGGACCATCGTCAGCTCTGTGTCGAGTGAGATGCGGACCCGAGCATCGCCAGGAAGCTGGAAGGCCGTGCGGTTGTAGAACGAGCGCATAACTATGCATATACTCAACCTCTTGTTCTAATATAGGTTGAATGCCGTTGAACATACCTGGAACCAACTTCTTGGTCAGAATTGCGTATTGCACCTCGTTTGCTAGCTGGATCATGTTATCCACTTCTTGTTGCGTCTTCTTGCCCTTCTTGACAAGCTCTTGGAAGTCGGCGTCGACGGTGTACTCGCCGCGCAAGAAAGGGTTGACTAGATGCTCCTTGAGCGGGAAACGCGCCTTGACAGATTTTTCTCCTGTCCAATCTTCTCGGTGCGTCTTGCGTTCGACAAAGATCTAGAGATAGGAATGGATAGATCATGAGACAACATACTTGTTTAAATATGTGATAGTCACGAACCGTCTTGTTATCGACATCTCCGTACCATCGTAGACGGACTGCTTCCGCTCCTTCAGTCTTCTCCAGGCGTCCAAGGTAGAGCTCGAGGTCTTCATTGTCAAAGTAAATGGAAGTGATCGCTGACGAAATGTTAAGCGAAGGGTTCAGTCAATGTGCAACAAAGAGCATACCAGCATCCTTCTGCTCGAACTCCTTGTCAGGATTGAACACTGCATGCATTGTCAAAAACATGACCCGCTCCAGAAAAAACAACACAGACCTAGTACAGGTAGGTGCCGAAGGATAGCCAACTTCAGAGGCACCAAGTTATCGGGGTGTACCCAGTACTTTGTGGTTTGCCGAACGAAGGCACTCTGGTTGCCACCTGCGCTTGAGTCCCCTTGCACCGGATGGCCACGAGTTCGGACGAGATCATACAGTTTAGAGAGCTTGACGATAAGAGCATCCCAGTTGTACTTGTAGAAGGGACGTTTCTCGAGGTAGTCCTGAATGAACGTGGTCTTGAGCTGGAGTTTCGTTTGTTTCTGCAGAGAACGTCAGGTTTTTGTGTGATGTGATGAGGCAAGATTGATCCACGTACGTCGTGTTTCTGCAAGAATACATGAGTAAGACGCGTGGTGTTATATGAAAGAGAAGCAACACCTTACCTTGAGGATCTTCATAAAGCCGGTGATGTTGAGCTTTGTATAGAGTGCCAGATCGTGAACGTCTGCCACGAGAACAGCGACTTCTTCCTCTAAGCCGTGGAACCGCTCCTCAAGGGCATCATAGGACTCGTCGGAGTTTTCATCTTCATCGTCGAGATCATCATCGGAACCGCCGTCGTGAGCATAGGGATCGTGGGTATGTTGCTGGCCTTCTACATCACCGTTGGTCGAAGAAGCAGATGAGGCAGCCTTGCTACGCGTCGAGTGGCGGTGATCATCCTCTAGCTCTTCAACTACGAGGCGTTGGACGTCCTTTTCCGCATCGCGGATGCGGCGAGCCAGCTCGGATGTCTAGGAAGTGGTTCATGGCGGGCAAGGAGAGGGCGGACAGGAATAGCAACGGACCTTCGCTCTCTGGAAGTCATGTATCTTATCGAGCTCATTCTCGAGCATACGCGTAAACGCTTCCTCGTCCTTCTCAGTCCAGCCTGTAGGTGAGGTGGTCCGATACTGGATATACGGGGACGGTCAGCATGATGGCGTCATAGGCGTCATAACAGCGCAAAAAGAGCAACTGTCGGAGAAAGCCCAGCATACTCGCCTTCAGTTCGCGCTTGAGCAAGTTGTAATCGAGGTAGAATGGCCGCCATTCGTTGTAGAGGTCGGTCTGTCACGGTGTGAAGAGTGAGAAGAGGACAACGGTTACCCGAAATAGCGAGACTCACGCTTATCTTGGTTCCAAACTTCATTGCTCAGACTTTGCGAACTGGGGTAAGATGTCGGGAGGCGAAAACATACACGTCCTGAGGACAGTGCAGGCCGTCTGATATGTTAGGAAGAAGTGGGAACCGTGGGTGGAGGCGACGAACGTGCGTCGGCGGAGAGGAAGAGATGCCGCGGCAACTGGAAGGCTGAGCTTGTCGAGATGGCACCAGGCAGGATTCGAACATCCTCACATCACGTGGCCGCCCTAGTCATGTCATCGAAATTACTTGGCTTCAAGCTTAATTTCTTACTGCAGCGGTCCTCCTGTGGCCATGGCTGCAAACTACTCCTCCACCCAATCCTCGAGTCCCCTCAACCAGCGGCCAAAGCTCAATGTACATCGTTCGAGCTCAGACTCTGTTGCACGCACAAAGATCCTGCTGCTCGGCCTCCGCAGGTACGCACGATCGTTCCGCGCTTTGTCCCTTCTGACCATGCTGCAGAGCCGGGAAAACCTCCATCCAACAGGTCCTCTTCAACAATCTCCCTCCAAAGCAGACGTTCTACCTCGAAACAACCATGCGCATCGTCAAGCACCACGTAGAGTCCGTTAAACATCGCGTTCACTCCTTTAACTACGCTCCTTATCGTTCTCTTGCGCCAGCACTGTCATTCCTCTAGAGATCTGGGACTGCCCGGCAAACACAACCGTCGAGTCTCTCGGTGCTCCTCTTTCGCAATTTTCAACCATCATCTTCGTCATTGACATCCGAGTATGTCTCCGATAGACTCCGTTAATATCTGTACTAACTTTCGGCAGGATCTATATAACCAACCCATCTCAAAGCTTGTGGAATTCATCGTCGCGTCATACTCAGAAAATCCGGACATCAGTTTAGAAGTTTTCGTTCACAAGGCTGAAAAGCTTCAGGAAGATGACAAGATTGGTATGTTCCGTCGAATGCTCCGTGCCACATAATTCTAACGCGCCACAAAACAGAGAACTTCCGGCAGATCCATGAACGTGTGTCTGACCGTCTGTTGGATATGTCGCCCGAGTACGAGCAAATGCAGCTCAACTTCCACCTGACTTCCGTGTACGATCATTCGCTTCACGAGGCCTTTTCGCGAGTGCTGCACAAACTTATCGAGTCATTACCATATCTCGAGGAACTGCTCAACGTCTTTTGCGCGGTACGTCCCGATCAATAAAACCCCTGTGTTTCGGCGTCTAATACGACGTCATTTTTTTCGCAGAATTCGCAATCTCCGAAGGCTTTCCTCTTCGACACACGTTCACGACTGTACATTGCTACTGACGCGTCTCCAGTGGATTCCGCGACCCACAACTTGTGCTGTGACTACCTACAGATGCTGAATTCATTTGGTCCCCTATATAAGTGCGTTATCTCTTATCCGACCCAACTTCTTTCGCCTAATTGCATACCCTTCTCGATGGTGCAGGTCGATAACGGCGAGTCCGAGCCGGCAGCGACTATCGGGCACACCTACTCCTAACACGCCTCCGCCGACCGCAGTCTTCAGCCCATCGCCCACCAGCCCGTCCTCACGCCCTTATGCATCTATTTCCTCTTCGCACTCTTCCTCGCCAGCCCCTACAACCAACGGAACGTCACGACACAATAGCCTTTTGTCGCCGACAACGCCGACACCTTCAACTCCTACCAGCCCCAACGGCAGATCTCACTCAAGCCACGCTCAACCTCACTCGACACAATCATCACGACCTTCTGCCGCCGACCACGGTTCAATATCTCACTCGCACACACAGACCCTAACGCCTAAAGCTCCGACCCCAGGATACACGCGAACGCGAAGGGGCAACAAGGAGCTGTTCTACCCCTCTGCATCGACGTCCCTCGCGGCGTCTTCGGGGGCATCCGCCGTCAACACGACGCTGACGTACCACCTGATCACAAAACACCTGGCGCTGGTGGCACTGATACCCACCGCTGTGTTCCAAGAGAGGCGAGGGCTGCTGGAGTATAACGTTGTGTTCTTCAGGGAAGGGGTGCAGGAAATTTGTGATGTCGAAGAGGAGGTGCGAGGAGCCGGGTAGGCGCCGTAAGCCTTCAAGACGTAGTTGGACTTCGTCGGTGTGTCCGTCGAATTTCTGATTTGATATTGATTCGGGGAGGTGGAGTAGCATGTTATTGGTGGATGGCGATGGATGGAGTCGGTTGGAATATGAATTACGGTGAATATATGTTGGGTATTCCAATACCTGGCGTCTGATATTTTCCGGCATGAGCTTTTCTTGCTTTGTTTCAACGTTCATGATTATGCATGGAGGATGATGTTTCCTGACGAAGCGAGGGGGGGTCGTGCCTCGTATGATTGCGTCGTTTGACGGTAGGAGTTCCTGCAGGTACACTTGCGTTACGCCTTCCACTATCAACAATATCCGTATTTCCTCGGGGTTCGGATTTCTATGTTCGCGATTTAGCCAGGAGGTAAAGCAACTTTGTACTTTACGTAGTTGAGTGATATACATACACCATACCGTTTCAATCATCAAACATATCTATCAGAGTGCCCTCCCAATGACGGTAAATTTTTCAATATGTTAAACACTTCAATCTCGAAAAAGTCCTCGGGCATGTCGGGAAGTACGCTCATCACTGTCATCACTTCTTCCCAGTGGCCCCAAATTCCTATCTATCTGTCAAACAAGAAAACATCCTTGGTCCTCGCTTCTTTCATTCAGCATCGGCGATGAGGCGTTGATTCAGACACGGAATATGATGCTGAGGTGATTCGTATAGATGATCCATCACAAGTTGGTCGAGACTCGACGCGTTTCTGGGCCACCCGGGGTATTCATGGAGCCACGGTGGAGGGCTTAAGTACGCGGGAGGTGAGATGGGTCCTCCTTTCTGCTCAAGGAGCGCCCATCAATTGAAGCAAGCTTGAAGATTGCCCAAGGCTCCTCAAGACGGCCCCAGTGTCCGGAACTTGACGATGCCAGTGCCTCTGGCCGCAAGTATGGATACGGGCTTCGTGAAATTACCCAACCCATTCACGCCAATGGCCTTTCTTGAGCCAGATGAGGCTCTCGAATTT
Source organism: Cyclocybe cylindracea (assembly GCA_013376435.1). Lineage (NCBI taxonomy): Eukaryota > Fungi > Basidiomycota > Agaricomycetes > Agaricales > Hemipholiotaceae > Cyclocybe > Cyclocybe cylindracea. The sequence continues at coordinate 537,221 of MPNV01003049.1, forward strand.
ACACTTTCGGTGTACGTTATCGTGTGCTCGTTAGGTGTGAGTTTCTCTAAACTTAACGAGACGAGACGAGAGATGACCACATGTCCCTTCTCATGCTGGTATTATTTTTGGCAAATCTTTGGATCATTTAGATCATCATATGGGATATTCTACACAACCTCACGCTTGAGTACCGCCTGGCGTTCAAGATGAAGCTGCGAGGGTGGCCCACTTTTGCGTACTTCCTGTCAAGGCAAGTTTGGTCTTATGGAGAAAGCGCTGGCGGTTGGTCTCATTTCTCGGTCCGTGCCTGACAGGATGGCTGCGTTGGGTTACCTCGCGGGGGAGACCATCCAACACAGTAAGCTTTATCCGCTTAACGATGCGTCAAGCTAGAATTCTGACGAATTGTGCTCCCATTAAATAAATAGCGACAAATTTTGCGAACTGCCGGTTAGCGAACCAAGTCTTGAGTGGATTTTTCATTGCAGCAAAAGCATCTACAGCCCTCCTGTTCTACTTCCGGCTCTCCCAGGTGTATCACGGATGTAAAGTCACTATTGTGCTGTTCGCCGTCTGGTGGATGGCCACCGTTGTATGCCATGGCCTCACCTTGGTCTCAGCTACAAGCATAAACATCGGTCAGACGAGATTGTGCATAAAGGTTATCCAAGACGCACGAATACAAGCCTCAATTTGGGCGGCCCTTTCCTATGACACCCTCGTGTTCCTGGCGATCCTGTACAAATTCCTGATGCAAGCCCTCATTCCTGGGACGGAATGTCACTTCACAGAGATTTTCTTCCAGCAGAGCCAGTTGTCCTATCTGTAAGCCGGTGGATTTTCCTCAACTCCACCAATTGTTTATTGACTGCTCGATTTTGTCTTAGATGCGCTGTCGTGCTGGATATTGCAGCCCTGGCTGTGTACTTCGGTGCTCATGCAACTAGCCCTTCGCTGAGGTTAATCCTCATGGCTCCCAACGTCGCCATCGTGAACATCATGGCATGTCGGGTGTATCGCCTCACGAAGTTCGGCGTGAGGAAGATCAGAGGGCCTTTCATCGGTGGGACAGACCCAACTGGCGACAACTTCACGTTCAAAGTGCCGACAACTCAACAAGAGACCTCCAACAGTGATTTGGGCGGTCTGAGCGGCGGAGCGCGTACTCTTCGTCCTACTTCGGGTGGTGGCCATGGGATAGATGAGAACGGGGTTGAAGTGAAGATCGAACTTGTAAAAGATGACCGCTCGGACTCGTCAGTTCGCTATGGACAAGCTTTTTGAACAATTTAGATCTAAATCAGTAGTTAGCTTATGTAGTATTGGAGGTGCATAAACGAATTGGATACCCACCTGTGAGTGATTTTCTGTAGTTTATACCTTATTTTTGGATGCGCTAGATATAGAGGGAGGGACAAGCGGATACATAGGCCTGTGGTAGATACGTTGCAATTAATTGCATTGCACGGGAATTACTGAAGTGAATAGTTATGTTTTCTCTATGCTGTCAGGGATCGACGAACGAGTATGGTACATCGTAGCTGTAATGTAATGTTGGTTTTCTAGTTAGGTGTTTCGTAGGTAGCTGGTCCATTGCTTCCTCAAGGCAAATGTAAAAAGTCGACTACAGCGAAGGCGTGCAGACGGCCAAGGAATTGGAGATGTTCGAGCCTGCCAGAAAAAATGAGATTATTCCATCAGGGATCATACAACAAGTGCTATTGTCCCACCTGGATAAAACCAAAATGATACTGCAATGATGACATAGAGGCCTGCAGAAGTATTAGCTTCGGAAGCCATCCTCATTGATGGTAGGTACTCGCATATCAAAATAACGCCTTCCAGCCAGTTCGACTTGCCATCTGCAACGACGTAGTTCATAGTGTGCACTAGTGAGGGACATGAATGGCCATCGACAGTGACAAGCATATAATGGAGTACCGGCAATGTAAAGGACCTAAAGCAGGTGGTACATTAGGATGGGGGTCCTCGTATAAGAGGTTAGCAAAACTTGCCATGGATTGGAAGGGATCCATCAATAATGACAGAGGCTTCTCCGTAATCCAGCCAAGAACGACAGTAAACCTAAAAATGAGCGATGATAAGCGAGTGACGATTATACAGATTCCTGAAGACTGACGGGATGACGAACAAGGCCGTTTGCTGCTCGCTTGAGAGAATGAACAACGGGTTGCAGAGACAAAGAGATATGCTCACGATCGTGGATCCAACCGCAACACTGACGCTGAGTGACAATTCGTCTTTGACAGAAACTCGGACCGCCGTGATGCATTCTGAGGACTTGCCATCAGGGTTTGGATCCTCGTCGAAAAATCATACACACCAGCGACAGAACTGACTGCTGGAAGCAAAATCAAACCAACCCATTCTTTGCTTATGGTTGTTGATATTCCGTCCATTGCCTCCACCAGCCAGTCGACAGTTACTGCAACGGTCTGACGAGCGCGGGTGTCTCTGGTCAGCGAGTGTATAATTCTCTACAAGAAAGGAACTCACTCCGGTTACGAGTATAAGCAGGGTGATAGTCAAAAACCAGCTCATTTTAGGCTCCTTTTTGGCGTTGACCACGGTATGGTGGCCAGTACTTTCTGTGTCCATGCCATCTAGCCCGTAAGGAATACTAGTTGACGTCGAGGAAAAGGCCGATTCTCGATTCATCGGCACTCCTCCATCGTTAACAAGTTGAACCGTCGATGGACGAGATAGAAAACCAAGCTTGTCAGATGAGGGCTCAGACCCTAGAGTAGCAGTTGATGTAGAAGACAACGGCGGTCCGGCATAGGGCAGGTTTGGAGGATCAAGAACATGGTTATCATGGCCTGCAAGATCAGCAATCACCTTTCCTTCCGACTGGGTGAGAGGGATTGCCTGATTCTTGGCCTTGCGGCGTATACGTTTCTCCTTGATAACAGCGGACAGTCGGTGGCTCTTCTTGTTGTGTTGATCCTTGTACAGATATGTATGTGACCATAGTTGGAATAGCAAATATGCAAGATAAACTGGCAGAACCGCGCTTGATATGACTCGTATCTTGGAGGCCGTGAAGACTCACTGAAGAGTAGGACGATGGAAACCTGACTCTTCGTCAATAACTAAAAATAGCTCAAGAAACCAGGCTTACCCCGTGGCTCATGTGGAGGATGTTCTGCTTCTGGGCATCGAAGGTAGCGTCGTTTTGGCTGCTCAGAGTAAAGTGATATGCAGCCGGAAGGACAACCGCTCCAACACTGAGACTCAGGAGCGATGAGTGTATCTGCGTAGCAGCTAACTATGGTCAGGCGGATACGTGGATGCTCTATCACGCATATAGCGTACTTGGGTCAAATTCTTGCTCAGAGAAGTTCATCCCGCCGGCAAAGAAGCAAAGTCCAAGAACAAGCACTGATATCAGAGGCAAAATGTCAGATGTGCAGGCCCCAGTATAGCATAGTACTTACATATTTTGCTCAACATCGACCCGATAACTTCAAATTCCAATAGTTGACAGTTCATTCAGAGGAAAGGATGCCGCTTACGCATCGACTGCACCACTCGCAGTTCACACTTGCGTAGGGCACTGACCTGAGTGATAAGTGATGAGATTACAGCTGTAATGATCCTTGAGGCACAGGACTGACCGCAACCACGATTTCCACGCTGGATATACGATACGGAGGTTCAGCAATCCAAGAGCTTGGCTCTTGATGACGACTCACAAATTACTCTGAACGAATAGAAAAATGCATTTGAGCCCCGCATCGCCAATAGAGGTAGACATATATATGAATCACCATGCTGCCATTCAAGAGACCCGTCTTCGATCCTCCGATTCTGTTGGCGAGCTCTCGAGTCGATATGTCGTGGAGCTGTTCTCATAATCAGTAAAGGTGCGTTCCATCTCGCGAAACAGAGTAGCTAACTTACCCTTACCAATGGCATCAACACCAGAATGCACACTGAGCCGAACAATATTACTGCGCTGCTTTCGAGATGACGACTGACACTTACACGCAAAGGTCAGACCATGAGATTCTCGCATGGTGAAAGTCGTTGCCCACTGGAGTACGAGTTAAACAACTGCACATCAGCGCTGATAGAGTCACGGCACCGAAACGGGTATCAGGACTAGGAATATATTGAGCCCTACAGCGTGCAGACCCAACTTAGCGTCAATTCGAGCATGAAAACATAAGGCGACTTACAGGACCCGAAAGCGAATCGCCAGCCATAAAAGGCGGTCTTCCAGTTGCCAAACTTTCCGATAGTTCTTCCTGGCAACGAACCGTCCCGTGATCCGTATGGGTAGTACGAGGGCAAATCCTGACGGTGGTCGTCACAAACATCGCTTTGGCCAACAAGATTGCAGCGTGAATCAATGGAAGACGAGGAGAAAATCGTATCGGATCGCCGCGGAAAAGGCGGTAGCGTTGGCCCGCGGTCGAATGTGCCGCGGGCATTCTTCCCGAGGGCGGGATCGCTGGGACGCATAACGAAGTGGATAGGCTGATGAGTTGGAACGCCAGAAGAGTTGGAACACCAGAAGGACCTTGGGTAGTGTTGTTGGTATTAGAGGCCACCTGGGCTCGACGACATCAAGAAAGAAAGAAGTCTAGTTTGATGGAGTGGAGCACAAGCGCTTGGTGCAGTGGTCATCGAACAACACTAAACCGATCTTGGGAAGCCGCATATAGTCAAAGCGTTGCCTGATCGCGAACGGATAGCCACTCAACACGTTGCATCTTGTGCTATAATTTGTGTCCCAGGACAGGAAATAACGAGATTGAAGGACCTGGGACGAATAAATCGCTAAAAGGTGACAGAGTTTCGCGTTGAAAACTGAAATTACGGCTGAAGTCAGTGTCTGACGTGACATCTTGAACACCAAATGTAACACCACGTGCCATGGTCGCGCACACGCGTCACGACCTTGAGCAACTGGACGAGGCAAACTTGTCTGCCATTGCCAAGTTGGAGCTCCTGAGTCCTGGCTCACCGTATCGACTACAGTTCACTCTCGGAACTACTCCAACAAAGGCAAACGATCCTCATCTTACACTCCAAGAATGGCTCGGAAACCCTCCAGCGCGACTACGACACCGAGTTCAGCAACTGGGGAACCCATTGCACCTGCATTCTTATTAAAGTACCTCAATCCTGCTCAGCTAAAGGGTATGCCACTTTACTCCCATGCTCTCCTGGCCCCATGCTCTCCTGGCTCTGATGCGAAACAAACCAGCTGTCCAGCACGAGGCTTCAATCCCTTTGCAGATCCTGGCAGGTCCTGGGAGCGGGAAAACGAAGGTAACAACTGCTGTTTACGGTGCCCTTGGTATTACCGCTTACTATGACTTATGCAGGTTTTGACATCTAGAATTGCCCATCTAATCCTTGTCCACGGCGTACCTCCGGCTGCGCTGTGCGCTGTTACATTCACTAACAAAGCCGCGAACGAGATGCGTTCGCGGTTATGCAAATTAATCGGCAACGAGAAGACGACGATGTTGAAACTGGGAACGTTCCATTCAATCTGCGCAAGATTTATCCGCATGTACTCGTCTGCGGTTGGCCTCGTGGACAACTTCACAATATGCGATGCTGAGGAGAGGCAAGTGCCATATTGGACCCTTACCGAATAGCTTCTAATAGACTGTTCCAGCAAGAAGCTGATAATATCCTTGATGAAGCCCTACAAGGACTATATGGTGAAGTATAATATACTCTTAACGGAGGGATCCGCCGCCGTAGGGATTTCAAAGGCCAAAGCCAAAGGCAAAACTGCTGCAGTGATTCTAAAGGAAACAGAAGAGAAGGACTTGAAGCGAAGACGGGAGCACCCTGTGAGACGAGAAGACGACGTGAAGAGTATTGATCGGATATTGGCGGAAGTCTACGTGGGCTATGAAAAGATCCTTCAAGACAATAATGCACTTGACTTCGATGATCTGCTCATCTACGGCGTGCGCTTATTTACCCAACACCAAGAATCTGTTTTGTGGTGCAAGCACATTCTGGTTGATGAATTGTATGGGTTTCTCTTTTTCTTTATCCTCTCTTTGTTTACGTTTGCCATTTAGCCAGGACACGAATACCATGCAATATGAACTCATGAAAGCCATCGGAATCAGACATTGCGTTACGGTTGTTGGAGACCCTGATCAATCGAGTGCGTTCTTTTTGAGTTGCCGACTTGCTGTCGTAGCTAACGTGGCAACGTGCACACAGTCTACGGGTGGCGTTCAGCTGAAGTCGGAAATTTGGGTCAGATGAGAGAAGGTAGGCTGGCGCCACTCACCAATACTTCTAAATTCATACGATCAATAGACTTTCCTGGCACACAGCAAATATTCCTGGAGCAGAACTATCGTTCTACTGCTGCCATTCTTCGTTCATGTCTCGCTATCGTTTCTGAAGGTATTATATTATTCCCTTTGACGTGGATGCACTGGAACTCTGACACGGTGATGGAGACACAAACCGCATAGCCAAATCTCTCCACACGACACATCCACTCGGAACAACTCCATTTCTGTGCTCCTTCGGGGATGAGAAGGAAGAGGCAGGCTTCATTGCTGCCGAAGTCAAGCGATGTGTTGCCAATATGGGAGGCGTGTTAAAGTGGAGTGACTTCGTAATTCTTAGTGAGTTTGTCTTTGAATGCATTTTAATGGGAAATTGAATCATTTGCTGCCCGGTTCAGTGCGCTTCAACGCTCTTTCACGGCCTATCGAGAGCGCTCTCCAAAAGGAAGGCATACCTTGCAGAATTCTCGGTGGCCATAAGTTCTTTGAGCGAATGGAGGTTTGTTGAATCACCACGGTTTCCACGTAAACTAACCTTTTCTTTTAGATCAAAGATCTCCTTGCGTACCTCCAGCTTATCGATAATCCAAGCTTCAGTCCCGCATTTCTTCGAGTTATCAAAGTACCTCCTCGAGGAATAGGCGACAGGGTGAAGTTCCTGTGTCTTCGCATCATCTCCGACACTGACACACTTCATGTAGTCAATCGAAGAAATCGCAGCCCAATCTTCGAAGCTGAAGATTTCACAATTGGAACTTGTCGAAAGGATCCACGATGGCAAAGTTCCAGATATTAAACCCTCGATTAAACGAAAATTGGTTTCGTTTGTCAATGTAATTCGGGCCCTACGAGCCCTCGACGAGAAGGTACGTTTGCACATGCGACATATGCTTGATAGCGTTCATTCCATTCTCTGCTCAATTTAAATTCAGAATACGCTCCCTTCGGAAATGATTAGAAAATTGCTTGACTTGATCAATTATGAAGATTACTTGAAAAAGTCGCAGCAAGATTGGGAAAGCAGATGGGAGAACGTGAAAGAACTCATCACATTCGCCAGCGAGGTGGAAACTGAGGGACCGAAGCACAACTTCTCAGTCATTGATGCCGACGGGAATCCAATCGGTCCAGCTGAAGAACAGTAAGACACTCCTCTAACGGACTGTGCGGATTTTCTGACAAGACCTTGTTTAGGACAATCCTTCGGCAATTCTTGCAGTCCTCTATGCTTTCCACGGAGGGAGACAATGAGACCGAAGACGAAAGTAAAGATGTACGTCGCCTCACCAAATCCACGAACTGCCAGAGACTGAAGGTCTCTCAGAAAGTCACACTATCGACGTGCCATTCAGCGAAGGGTTTAGAATGGCCAGTGGTCATAATTCCATCAGGTTTGTGGTGGAAATGGAGAATAATTGTATAACATGTTGATCTCTTTCCGGCAGTCGACAACGACACCTTCCCTTTCTACCGAACAGAAGATATTGAAGAAGAACGGTAAGAGTGTCGAACACAGTGATTGGCTGAATCTAACCCCACGGCAGACGTCTTTTATACGTGGCATGTACTCGAGCTCAGACCCTGCTTTATCTTCTTTATTCGGAAAAGAGGCAAGTCGCTGGCAAGACAAAGAATAAGGGCCTCTCCGAATTCGTTGGTGATGTGAAACAAAAGGATGATGTAAGTCTCCTGACTTTCTTCATAATTCAGCTATGACGACAATACCTTGCAGACGTTGTTCACTTTCGACGTGCCCGTTTTTGCTCTCGAGAGCCGAACAGTGATTTCCAAAGTTCTGGAAAGGCCACTCCCGGACGAAGCTGAAATCAAACGTCGATTAGCGGAGCTGTAAGTCTCTTCGCGTAACGCCTTTCTGGAGCGTTCGGTTCGTTTAGTATCAATATTTCTAGCGACTATGAAGGAGACCGTGTTCAACCCCTCTGCCAAACATCTAGCGGATTTGTATCCACCATCTCCCTAGTTGGCACAAAAAGATCTATCATGAATGTACCTCTGAACCCAGGTCAGTAATACGCGCTTCATGTTCCGGGTTTCCACTGATGTCATGTTGCAGTGAACGCAAGCGCCATATATGCTGCCCCAGATGCCCTTGCTGCTATTTCTGCCACATTCCTGAGAGATTATAACAAGAAAGCGCCATTCAGCAAATCCAAGCGATATGCCAAACCTTCTTCGTCCTATATGAATAATTCATTTGTAGCAGCAGCTGCGGCCATACATCCAGACTCAATGGGTCCGACGCCGCATGGAGACATCTTCACGGCCTTCGATGCTGATAGAAGTGGCCCTGCACAAGGACATAATCCTGACTCCTCGAGGCCAGGGCCTAGGGATGTTCTGCAACCCCCACGCCAAACTCTTGATCATTGGAGTACGCCCCGTTCCCAACCTTCCTTTTCAACCAATGCTACTGTCGTCTCTGGCCCTGTTCCTCCGCGGAACCGAGTGTTCCATTTACACCCTTCTCTTGCAAGTTCGGATCCTCTTGCACCGGGCTCGGTCGCTTCAGATGTCGTGGAGCGAAAGGCTGAACTTATTGCAGGCAATACTCAGCAAACTTCCACCAAGATACAATCTACTGGACCGTTCCTACATCTTCAGTACGACCAGAATTATCCGCCTGGCGAATGCAGTTCCAGACCGTCTGACCGTGTTGGCCCAAAGCCACCAAAAATACAGAGAATCATCCCATCCACTCCATTTTACGAAACGCCGTCCGTTCCAGCGATGTCGTCCACCATGGTCTCATCACCACCGAAGGCATCGCATTACACTCGCCCTTGTCCCGTTTCCGAACTTCCAAGTCTGCAGAGCCTTCCGCGGATACAATCTTCGAATTCTCCCCATACCAACTCTCTATCTGCACCTCAGACAGTGGGTGTGAAACAGCGATTAGGAATGGGCCGCACCACTACTGGGTATTCTAACAAGAAGTTCAAACCCCCGTTATGATCCACATGCCGAAGGCGTTCTCTGTGGCTCCTGTTTCGTCCCATCTCCATTACGTTGCAGCAACTGTAGATTCCTTGCAAATATGAATTGATGGCCATCTCAAATTCTAACTCTTCGGCCGAGTCGTAGTATGGAATGAGGTGCGTGTTTGACAGCACCAATTGTTTGAACAGGTGGACTTTTTTCCTGATGACACAATCACGACCCCGACGTAGTGAAGTTACTGTTGCGAGAGACTGCTATCCGAATAATTGCCGGTGAGTACTTAATAAAGAGTCGGGAATGGCGTCCATAAACTGACAGCCAGCCCAAGGTTTGACAAATACTTGTCCAACGAGGCCAAGAATCGTTGTAACCAGAACTGAATTAGGAACCTTCCTGCACAAAAGTAGAAGCCGAAGTGATTGATCTTGTGGTCTGGATGATTACACGAAGATAGCAATTTCAAAGGACGACTACACGTGGTTCATCAAACCTCAAGACGAGAAAGCCATGCAGATGCTAGGACAACACATCGGTGGCTAATTGGAGTCGAGGATGTCTCCGCGTCGCAGCTCCATGAAGTTGAAAGGTGCACTGGAGGCCGAACATGCGATTCAACGGCGGCGTAACGCTCATGATTCAATTACAGATAGACAGTGCGTGGGTTCCGAGCGCACTGGAGGAGAGAAAAACGTGGATGGTGTGGATGAAACGAAAACTTCCTGTGAACGCCCGACTTGGGACCTCGGAAATAACCGATATTACCGAACGGGGTAAGTAGTGATCAGCCTCATGTAAACGGTGAGGCAGCCGGCTACGATCTGCAATGCCTTTCCTTCTATTCTCGACATCTCTCTATATTCTGATTTATAGATTATCGCGATGCAGCAGACTTTCTTTATTTCGAGATCCTTCCTGTAAGCTCTACAGGCCTTCACTTTCGCGGAAGAAGGCCAAAACAAGGGCCTCAACGAACTGTCTTCCCGGTATCTCCGTTCGGTGACGCGGTTTCGCGACTTTTCTCCTCGCCACCTACCTCGTGAGTGAAGCACGACATGCGATGCCGATACGGACCCTAACTCGTTTAAAGCCCTGCTTAAATTGACAGATTGACCGCTCTCATCGCCAACATCCCGCGTACTGGAGCACCCTCCGCAACCCTTACCCTTATCTCTCTCCCCCACTCCCGTGAAGTGCCATGCCCTCGTATCCCATTAATCGCCAGGACGAAAGGAATGTCCAGGTCGTCTTGTCTCCGGTCACACCTGCGGTTACTGGCATCGATTACCCTTCCACCGATGATATTTCCACAGACTATGACACCTCGTACCACCCAGCCCGAGCTTTAGGTCGAGGGTTCTACACACACCCGAATATTGGCGGGTCTACGATCGAGGATGTTGAACCCCCGGTTGATGCTCAATCCCTTGATCTAGTCTGGGGCAGCATTCGGCAGAAGAAAGAACAGAAGATGGCGAAAGAGGCGCCCAAGGTGCGGTCGCTCCATCCAAATACTTTCGCTGCGGACCACGCGCCTATGCAAATTCCCCTCATGGAGTCGCCACCTACTTCGGCCCCCAAATCCATCAAGAAGCAGAAGTCAATGTAATATCACACCCTCTCGCGTGCGCCTATGACTGATAGAATAGCTTACAGATCGAACTTTCGAGAGTCGACGGATGGTCGCGCTATAGTCGCCACATTTGACATCCCAAATTCTGTCGACAAGCAGAACATCCACATCAGCTTTCAACGCAACAAACTCGTTTTGACCTGGCACGTCAAAGAGCTAGTCGAGACGGAAGACGACGATGGGGTGCCCTCCCGCGAATATCTTCGGACGATGTATAATCGAACACTGCCCTTGCCAGAAGGAACCAGGGTGAGTGTCATTCTCCGGTTGTGGCGTTTCATCGCTTGACAATGTCGCTAGTTTGAGGAAATTCACGCCCAGATGTCCAGCAGGGGGCTTACACTGAGATACCCCAACATGCGTTGTCACAGAGTTGATGGTCGTTCGCGATCTGGCGACTCCTGACCGCGGGTGCCCTCATAAATTATTCCTCCGTGATGGTCTATTTCGGATGCGATTTCTTCAGTAATTTATTGTAACATATAATCATACTGCTTTGTATCTTTGCGTGTTAGGCATATAGAATTCGAGTGTGGCAGTCCTGATAAGCATTCTAACCTGGCGACAAACGTAACAATCCAATAAAATCCGGAAGTCGAGGCACGCTGGAGGGCCTCATGAGGTAAAGGATAAGCGATCCGGCGGTTCCAACGGCTCGGCGGTAAGGACCACCTGATAATTTCGTGCAGCGAGCATGTCTGGGCTTGGAAGACGAACGTTGTGCACATGTGTTGCCGCGTCTTGTTGCTCGACGGAGTGGGAGAATGGCCAGCGGGGTTGGACCGGTTCAACGGAGTGCTTCGCTCCACTTAAAGCCATGGGATTAGGAACTAGACGACTGGAAGAATTACCTAAATTCTGAGGGCACATCTCAATGACAGCATGTATGCGTAATAAAGCAGGTGGGATTCTGACCTGAGCTACGTCCTCGAAGAGATGGCCTAGTGCGGATGCTTCCAGAGTGTTTTTTGATGCCTGCTGCTTCCGTTTCGGTTGAAGTCGCCATAGGCCGCTCCCTGACACTCTGAACACTTTCGAGAAAGCTGTTCACAAGAGAGCCCAGCGGCTTCAGTGACATTTTAACTGTGCTCCTGTCAGAACTATCCCTGCATCGGGCCACAATTTCCATGCTGGAAAGGTTCTGTGAGGGAAGTTTTTCGGAGGCGGCAACATATTTGGATAAATCAAGGGACCCGGCGGGTTCGAGAAGTGCAGCAGAAGGAGACGGCACCAAAGGGCTGACTCAGAAGACGGAGGGCAAGGCAGAATTACAAGATCTGTTCTTCGCGGGCGGGTAGACCCTGACAGATGTTTCTGGACGGGTATCAGCAGACTGCTGAGGTGCTGATATTTCTATTGCTGCTTGATAGGCCTCTTCAATCGGAACCATTTGCAAAGATGTCGTAAGATGTCGTGAAGGCTGCATGGGTTGGAGTTCGAGTCTATTGTGTCAAAACGAACAGTCGTGGCGTCTCCGTGGAAGAAGGGATCTGCAAGACAAGTTATCACTCACTCTTCAGTTTGAGCCATGCTCATATCAGCTGGAACGATCTGCAAAGCAGGTACGCTTTTCATTGCATGCTCATGATGCTCTTGGTTCCTGCTTTAAACGTAAGACACGTTGTCTCGTATCTTTAATGCCTGTCGATCGTAAATAGGCTCACGTTTGGGAGTGAAACATGGCTTTATACTGAGACTCGGCTTGGAGGAACGGTACGAACGCCAGAGAGGGGAAGTCGGACGCTGTGGCATTGGCATCAATATTCTGGACCTTTACTTGCATTGCCTTCTTCAGAGGTCTGGAAGGTATTCTGCTGAGGTGCGATCGGGATGTTTCTGAGCTCAAACGTAAATTCCATGAGGGCAAAGGAAAGTTGTCAAGAGAGTAGAGCATGAGACTCGAGTCAGCGAGTATATGCGGTTGTTGTGTCGAACAGAAGCGAACGGAATTAGTTTTTCTAAGATCCATGAGCCGCCAGAAGTTTTTTCGCTTAGCGGTGAGTGGCGAGCCCTCCGGAAAAATAGGGACGAAGTGAAGCGAGGGGCGAGCTAGTTCCTCTGATTCAGCGTTGGTAGAGCGAATTAAAGCGACATCAGGGTTGCCATGAGTCGAGATAGCTGCCTCGTACAGTCGATCTTTGAGAGGCTTGGTTTTTCGTCTAGCAAGTCTTCTCAGCTTTCTCGCGTCGTCGGCACAAGAACCACTACCTGGAGAAGTCGGATCGCATTCAGTAGGAACTTCCTTTGAAGATCGGTTTCTGGGCACGGTTTTCGGGCTAAGCTGAATGCAGTGGACTTCATCCCAAGAGCCCAGGGACTCCTGAGTGGTATCGTCGTCCAACGCTTTTACACGATATCTTTTCCTTCCATACTGTCGAGCCGGTGTCGACTTCTGTATAGCTGATCTCTTCAGAAAATGTTCGACAGTGACAACCTCAGGCAAGGCAGTGGGAGCTTCGTCAATGACGGGCTTGCTTGTGGCGACGACCGTGTGTTGAGTCCCAGCATCATAGATGTTTTGAGACTCAGACTGCGGTCCACACGGTATTTCCAGTTCTGTTTCAGCTGCAAATGAAGTGGGCACGACTCGCTGAAATGATGGAGGGCTCTGCTGTTTCGGCGCGAAGTAGTATCCAAGGCAGGGATCTACAGCCTGTCGTTTCCGTTTCCTGGCGTTTGTTACCTTCAAGGGATACGTAAATAATCATGTTTCCGCAGAAGTAAAGATACGCCCTACCACGAAATCGCACATCCCAGCAAGCAAACCGCGTCTCGTTGTTGGAAACTTGTGTAGTCGCAATCCACGCAATGTAATTTTGAAGCGAAAGAACCAGGGATCAAGCTGAAATATTTGGCGGCTGGAGAAATTCGAGTCCACGCGTTATGTTGGTTTCTTGACTGTTGGTCACTGCGAATTCAAGTTGAACATAACTTCGACATTTGAAGAGTAGGGGTTTGAGGAGTAGGGGTTCAGCACAGATCCAGTAACGATTTCGGTCCCTTCAGCAAAAAAAGGTCTGGGAGTGCGATTGCATGCCTAGAGCAGTCACATTTGAAGTGAACGCTCGTAGGATGGGCTGGCCTTACGGTGGGGTGGTCCAGTCTCGTCGCGACCTTGATAACGATGCGGGAAAGGTCGGGTGACGGCGTGACCTGTATGTAGTGTGACACGACAAATTCCCCTCATCTCCTTCGCTCTTTGTCTGTCCTCCCAAAAACCAATGTTCAAAACTGCTGTCCGTGCAGCTCGTCCCGTCGTCCTTGCGGCGCGCGCCTCTGGTAAACCCTCCGCCTCTGCTCTCCGCGCATTCTCCACCAGCGTTCGCGTCTCGTCGGGCGGAACCCCTCCTCCCCAGCTCTACGGTGAAGGTGCCAAGGCCGGAACCGTCCCAACCGACATTGAGCAAGCTACCGGTCTTGAGCGTCTGCAGCTTTTGGGAGAGCTCGAAGGCATCAAGGTTTTCGACGACAGCCCTCTGGATGCCAGCCGTATTGGCACGAAGGCCAACCCGGTTCTGGTTCCTTCCTATGTGCGTGACCTGCAGCAATCTTTGCGTGTGCTGGCGAAATAATCTTAAACCATCCTCCTGGGTCTGTTTCTATGATAACAGGACGTCGAGCGTATCGTTGGTTGCACAGGTTCTCCAGCTGACTCCCATGATGTCCTCTGGTTTAACGTGAGGAAGGATAAGCAGTCTCGTTGCACAGAATGTGGTTCAGGTATGTGACGCTTCAAACCCCATGCCTTGACGCGAAGACGCTCACGTTGGTTTTTTCCTCTAGTTTATGCTCTTGATTTCCAAGGCGAAGAACATGCCGATCACCACCATTGAACTCTCACCGAACACGCGAAGGTAGAGGCGTCGGTCGGTAGAGACGGTTCATCCTCCGGATAGACACGAGATAAATATAGGCAATTCGCCAACTCATGTTGTCCGGTGACCACGTGTACACTTTATCGCAACTCGTCCTGAATGCGAAGTACCTTTCTCCTTTCTGTGCCTCCGTCTCCTCTCCTTTCGAGCTTGCGTTTCGTCCACCTTGACACGGCCAACGCTACAACTGCTCATTATCCATCCTGCAAAATCCATGGGTCACCTTCCCTTCAATTTTCATGCTTATCTAGAGAACCGCACAGGCGCTAAAGGCTGGCAAGTCAAAGAACTCGCTGGCGGCGCTGCAAATTATACAGTGCGCGTAGGCTTCCCGAAGAATGAGAACAATGCAAGCAATAAGCTCTTGTCCGACATCGTACTGTCTGACTCTTTCGATACCCTCACCTCTGTTTCGTCTGTTATCATCAAGCAAGCGCCGCCTTTCCTAGCAAAACACCCAGAGATTCCATGCTCCCCTCAACGGCAGGTAAGTCTGTTTGGCACTCCTTCTCGAAGCTCGCTCATCGTTTTGTGGAGCTTGTTGAGGCAGAAGCCCTCAAGGCATTTTGTTCGGCGCTGGGTGTTGCGGAAACCAGGACCCTCCCTCGCGTTCTCCCACAAAACCCTTGTATCATGGTGCCAAGACTGTTGCTTCACGACAGCTCCAACAATGTTCTCGTTCAAAGCGACCTTGGATCCTTACCCAACTTGTATGAAATTTTGACCAACCCCGAGACGCCTCCTTCTCTTGCTTCCCAACTTGGAGAAATAGTTGGTCATTTTCTGGCAGATATGCACGACCCTTCCATCCTTGATAACGTTTCTGTCGACAAATTTGTCAACGAGGACTCTGACCGAGTTATGGAGGCCGTTATAGCAGAGGCCGCCCGCCATATGCAGGACGCCGGGATTCCCGACTTCAAATCGCTAGGGCAAGCAGCTTTGGAACACTGGAGGACTCGCCAGAAGACCGTTTTCGCGCAAGGTGACATATGGTTCGGCACTCTTTTAATTGACCTCGAGGCTCCGTTGATGCGCACCGGCGTCGACAACTCTAATGCCCTAGCTGTTGGGATTTGTGATTGGGAGTTTGCAGGGCCCAATGATGCTGCTGCTGATGTTGCCCAACTTGGTGAGCACATGCACTCTTTTTTTCTCAGTTGCGGGGTAACCGAAGGTCTGTGGCGTCTTCAGGATCTTATCTCCACCTTCTGTCTCTTTCCGAAATGGCCACGTTGGGGCGACACGAGACCATTGCTGCATTTGCGGAGGCTTTCTACTCCACATATTTCAAAACATTGGACTCCCCTCCCAACGCCGGCTTTTGGAGGTCATTGTTGATAATGCACGGATGGGAAATGATCAATGCTGCTGGTTGGGGCTCACGACAGCATCTGTGGTGTCATTGTGAAGGCTCAGGTGTCAGATGCAACCATATCAGAACCATAATTGAAGAAGGGGCGGAGATTTTGAGGGAGGCAGCCGACCCTCGAGACCGGAGTGCGCCTCACAAAATGATCAAGGGGCGGTCTCTGGAAGAACTTCCTTGGGTGCGGCACTTTTGGCCTGACCTTATTCGATCCAAGGATGTTCCTGCCTGATCTCATCTCGCTGGCTTGTACATATGTAATTCGGATTGGTGCATCCTCCTGGCAGAGACAGTTGGAGACGGTTACCGTCAACTATGTATGCACTGTTTTGATCTTTAATTCATTTGTTGAGCCCCAGGCCTCGAAGTATTTTGGTGATATCGTCTCTTATTATCTTCGTCGTTGAAGGTATTTGGTGGTTCGAGCGCTGTGGGTCATTGAGCCGAGGGGCCGCCAGCTCCATCGTAGGCTGGCAACGCATACATCACCAACCTTGGCGATTTTTGCATCCGCTTTTCTTTTCTTGATGATCATCCATACTGAACTCGCCATAACGTTTGAACTCCGGCCGAATCACTACCTATCACTACTTAGGAGTAGGCTGCCAAGTGATGGCGAACAGTAATGTGGTCGCAGAAGCACAGAAATTTTAGCAATTGAATTAGAAAGAAGGAGGAATCACCGTCGGCAGGTACGAGCAGGTACGGTTTGACTGTAAACTTCTAATAGGCTACACGTAGGCGCTTGTTGTGCACTCAAGCAGGTTTTCTTGCAAGGTGTAGCGGCCTTGTCGTTTCCTGTTGGCGGTGCCTTTCATTCTGTGCCCCGTGCTGTCAACCATCATGTCAGCGGAGCAATCACACCCACCTTCTGCTGAACATGCGAACTGTTCGCCCCCTTTCATATGTCATAATTCCATCTGGAAGTTCCACCAATCCACACCTTCGCTTGGACTTTTTTTGGGGACGCTCGTGTTGACGGGCTTTGTAGTCCACGGTCGGCACAGCAACATCCCGGAATTTCATCGGCTGGACATACCACTATTAAAGCATGCCTAATGCCCCCGTCCAACCCATTCCTCTCCTCTCATTCTTTCGGTTCAGAGAACCTCAGACGCTTGTGTCGTTGACGGCTCGTTCATTTGCCTCTTCAGTTCACCTTTGACCAGGTGTCTCTTCTTTCTTTTTCTTCAAGGGTTTTCTGGTAGTCTTTGCACATTCTTTTATCAACACTCGCACACCTGCACCTGTGAACGTTTCCCAAGATGCTCCTCAAATCCAATTTCGGCCTCCTCCTTTGTTCTATCCTCGCTATCACGTCGCAGCAGGCCCTTGGACGTGAAAACATTCTCGAACGAGATGGCCATGCTGTCTATCTCTATCCTCGACGATTCGGCCAGGAACAACCCGCTGTCCTTCAGAAGATTCGGGATGCTTGCGGTGGAGCTGTTTGCGGCACCCTTGCCGGTCAGGCTGTTACCCCCCTTCTTGCGGCCCAACCAGAGTGCTCCCAGCAAGATTTGGCCGACGCCATTATTGGTAATGGAGCTTTTGGTTTCCGAATACCCCGTTTATAACCTAGCTTTATTATAGACGCTAGTAAGCAGTTTGACGCTGCGACGGCTGCCCTAATGGTAGCCGCTGCCGTCGAGTACCGCCAGGTTGAGAAGAACACCCCTCCCGTAAGTTCCAAGACGGGATATTGAAGAGACGAAGAATTCATAAATTGTGATTAGGACTTTTCGACTAATCCGCCCACTCTGCGCAACTCCGTCTTCTGCCAGAAGGCGCCCAAGAACCCGGAGCTCAACGGCCTAGTTCAAGCTCAAGATCCTGCCAATGACCCAGACCTCTTTTTCGATCCTGCCCTGAAAGCCACTGTTCGCAGAGGTTCTCAACCTAACACGGCTCCTTTCGGGGGCGTAGCAGCTAACCCGTACGTATTTCTTGTATTGCCCTTCCACTGCCTGTCTCAAGCATCTTGAAAAGCCCTGCTGCTCCTCAAGAACCAGAGACAGAGCCAGTCCTCGAAGAATCTCCGGCTGCAACTGACTGCGTGGTCGGTTGAATTTCCCGCTGTTATTTGAGAGTAGATTCTCACTAGCCGTTTTATAGACCGCGGTAACCGTCACCGTTACTGCTGATGCCGCTCAGGCGACTATCTCGGACGCTGTTACCGTTACAGCGGGCACTCCTGCCGCCACAACTGCTGCACCACCAGCAGCTACCGCTGGTGCCCCCGCTGGTGCCGACTTTGGTAGCTGCACCGTGCCCGAAATTGAGTTCGGTGTCGGATTTGACAACCGCCGTGAGACCAGCTTCCGCCCAGCTGACCTCCGTAGGTGAAGACGGCCCATTTCATGATACAATTGCTGATGTCTTATTCAGAATCTTTCAACCATGGTTCTGCTCAAAATATCGCCATCATCACTCGTATGTCTCCGACGTCTTCGTGTATAGCGTGGATCTGACGCAAGCAACCTAGAATTCATTTGCGATACTTTGACAAACAGCTGCAGGGCTAACCAAGCAGCCAAGGACGTTTGCGCTGAAGCACAGACCGCTGCTCTGGCAGCAACTGCGAGGACAGGTGCCCAGGCCGATGCTTTCAATGCCGTGTTCGGAATCACCACGGTACGTCTCCATGTTTCATTTCACAACTTTTATCAAAGGCTCAGATCGTTTTAGAACTTCGCCGGTGTTGCTGTTGTAGACAATACAGGACGGGTTGTGTCTGGCGGTGCCGATGCCGCCGCTCCTGACACCCTCGTCGCCACTCAATCTGCTGCTGCTGCTGCCTCCACCCCTTCTTCCAACGTCGTTGGCAATGGGGCCACCGGTGCTGCAGGTGCTATTGGCGACTTCGGTCGGTGCACAGTCCCCGAGATCGAATTTGGTGCAGGATTTGACGGTAGGAGGGAAACCAGCTTCCAGCCCGTTGACAAAGGTAGGTCTGTTGTTGTCTTATATTGGGCGCTTAAATTAAGCTGTGTCCTCAGCGTCTTTCAATCACGGATCGGCGCAGAACATCGATATTATCACCCGTACGTGACCGGCTTCTTGAGTTGCGATCTTTTGCTGACACCACCCAGGTTCCATTTGCGATACTTTGACCAACACCTGTCAAGCTGATCAGACGGCCAAGGATACTTGCGCCCAAGCTGCTGCCGCCGCCTCCGCTGCTCCGGCTAAGACTGGTGCTCAAGCTGACGCCTTCAACGCCGTCTTCGGTATTTCGACGGTAAACACCCTGTATCCTCGTCCAATCAATGGTTTATAATCTTCTGCTGCTAGAACTTCGCCTCGGTTGCTGCGATTGACGACCAAGGTCGAGTTGTTGGCGCTTCTACTGCGGTATAGTTCCTTCTTGCGTGTCAGTCATCATTGCCTGACCCATTTTCCTAGACCCCTCCTCCTGCGAATAACGGTGCCAGCGCCGGCAACAATAACGCCAACAACAATAATGCCGGCAATAACAACGCTGGTAATGACAATGCCAACAACGGGAACGGTAATGCCAACACTGGAAACAACGGCGGAGCTGCTGCTGGAAACCTTCAATCATTCAACGGCAACCTCGCAGGAGTTGCGGCCCCCGTCGTGACAGCCCTTGGTGATGGTCGGTTCCAAGTCACTGGCAATGCAGCCTTCAACAACCTCAGGAATGCCCTTGTGCGATCATGGTACGTGTTTTCTCGAGTCGTCCTTTCTGGTGTACTTCTCAATGCACTTTTTTCAGCGATGTACAAAACAACCAGTGTGCAAATGCTGCAAATGCTTCGGGCAACCAAGGCGGAATCAATGTTGGTGCTTGTAACGCTCAGCAGGCTCAGTGTATCGCAAACGCAAACGCGACAGCAAACTAAGCGCTCTGCCTGTCTGTCATGTCCTTCTCTGATACCCATGTCGTCCACGTATTTTAATGTTGTGTCTCCGTTGGATAATTAGTTTGCAATTCACTGTAGCCATATTTCCTGTCCTTAGCATTTCTACGTCAATATAAGCGCTTAGACCCTTGACAGAAAAGTGAGGAGCTTGCATCAGTGCATGACCGAGAGGAGCCGGCCCGAAGAACTTTGACTTGGCCAGCCTCCTCCATCTTCCTCTCCTACAACCAACTCAAGCCGCCTGAATCAACACCACTTCTTTGTCGCAGTCCCTCTCCTGCCATCTGGACCACCCACAGGTCAAGAACTCCATATTTCAATCTCTGTTTGCCATGAGATCAAGTTACATGACGCCACCTTGACCTAAAATGAGCACCAGCGGGATGACTACTGCAGCACTGGTGTTCAGACTTAGCTATCATGATTGCTAAAGCCATATAAAACCTTCCGTTAGTGCGGTCTCTTACTCTCCTGCTTCTTTTCTGACGATGTCTTCGCCCAAGGCTCGTCGAATGTCTATCGGGTTTCCTTCTCTCGTCGACCCCACGGAAGTCGAATATCCTGCCAACCATGTCGTCGGCGCCCCTTCTGAAAGGGTACTGATCTTTTCCGTTGTAGTGTAATCCTATGATTAAATGCACCTTGTCTCCTAGCCTGATTTACTTGGTCATGAAGTGACGCTGCTGTCAGCAATAATGTTGAATGTAGGGCAGATAACAGGGTGCGTAATACCTCACTTCTTCCCGAGGTCATGCTAACACCTGACGGTTGCTTGAAT
Organism: Cyclocybe cylindracea; assembly: GCA_013376435.1. Taxonomy (NCBI): domain Eukaryota; kingdom Fungi; phylum Basidiomycota; class Agaricomycetes; order Agaricales; family Hemipholiotaceae; genus Cyclocybe; species Cyclocybe cylindracea. The sequence goes on from MPNV01003049.1 coordinate 557,999, forward strand.
CAGATCTGGAATCTACTCTGTCCCAGGAGTCATGCTAAATTCTGTGGGGTCTGTGGGCCTCTTGCTGCTTTACTGGGTTTTGGGACCAATCTTTGCATTTGGTATGCTGGGGACACTCCGTTTCCACGCTGACACTAATGCCAGGTATTTCGCCTTCGCAGCTGGCCTCGGCATTTACAGCGAACTAGCTTCAATGTTTCCACATCGCTCTGGAGCGGAGGTTGTTTACTTGGAGCAAGCGTATCCCAAGCCGCGGTTCCTCGTTTCAACAGCATTTGCTGTCACAACAGTCTTGACGTCGTATGTATATTATCAACACCTCTTTCTGTTCACTGCTTCATAGCCTGACAGTCTCGATTAGTTTTAGTGCCTCGAATGCAATCGTCTTTGCCCAATACTCGTTGTCTGCCTTCGACGTGCCCATAACGGACAAATCTCAGACTTTGGTTGCGATAGGCACTGTCGTGTTGACTGTTGGAAGTGAGTTCGCTAGTTTCTCCTTTGTCCCATCGCTAACGAACTTAGGTGTCGCTATTTCCACCAAGTGGGCTCTCCGTGCTGTGAATGTTCTGTCGGTTTTCAAAATCGTGTCTCTCGTATTGTGAGTATACCCTATCGCAAGTTGCCCTACTTGTTGAAATAGCCACAGCATTGTTATGACAGGATTAGCTGTTCTCTCTGGACTAACAAGAATTAAAGATCCTTGGGCTAACTTCCACAATCTTTTTGAGGGAAGCTCTGGGAATCCAAATGCTCTCGCAACGGCCTTTGTGAGTGCGAATCCCTCTTTAAACACGATACAAAGACTTACAAATGGCTTCATTTAGGTTAAGACGAACCATGCCTTCGTTGGATGGCACAACGCTTTCAACGTACTCGCTGAAGTCAGATCCAAGGACCCTGTCAGGACCGTTCGGAAGGCTGGAAGGATATCACTTTTCCTGGTCACGGTGCTATTTCTGTTCATAAACATAGCATACGTTGCGGCAGTCCCTCGAGAGGAAATCAGGCATTCTGGGCAATTGGTTGCAGTGTTATTCTTTCGGCACGTGTTTGGTTCAACTGGATCGAAGATATTTCCTCTACTCGTTGCGTGTAGTTGCTTTGGAAATATCGTGAGTCTTGAGTTGTAACTCGACCCCACTGATGATGAGCCTAAAATGTTTCTACAGGTCGCTGTCGTGAGTTTTGGTTCCCCCCAAGCTGGCCCACTCTAACAGACCGTTTCTCGTCGGCCTAGACAATAGGACAGGTATTAACTTGTTTACTGGTGTTTTTTAAATATTCCCTTCCTCACTTCTTTTAGGCTCGTATTATTCGTGAAGTCGCTCGCCAAGGATTGCTCCCATATCCCAACTTCTTCTCCTCCATCAAGCCCTTCGGAACGCCTCTCGGTCCTGTCGCACTGAAGGGTTTCCTCACCATACTTGTCATTGTTGCTATTCCAGCGAAAGATGCCTTCAACTTTGTTTTGGACTTGGCATCCTATCCGGCAATGGTAAATTACTGTAGCAATATCCTTCAAGTTCCTCATTATTTTCGCTGCCAGGTTTTCAATTCAGCCATGGCGGCCGGTGTCTGGATACTTCGAAAGAGGAGAACCATTGCAGGTCTCCTTCCTTCAACGTTGCAAGCTAGGAACAGTCTCGTTCTTCTGTATCTTTCCTCTTGTATTCTCCTCCTTGTGATGCCTTGGTGTGTTTCTCTTTTTTTATTCATCTATTTGGCGTTGACAGTCTGAATCAGGGTGCCACCTGAACCTGGCCATGCAGATGTTTCATTCTGGTATGCAACGTAAGTTCCTTGAACGGTCACTGGTGCTATATGAACGCTGAGGTCTGATATGCATGCCATTAGGTACTGTGTTGCTGGGCTGGGATTGCTTGCTGTGAGGCACCCCTTCATTTTTCGTCCCTTTGGTTCTGATCTCTCTCTCCAGTGTTGCGGCCTGTATTACTGGGTCTGGATCATTGTTCTCCCCAAACGTGGAGGATACGAAATTGTAGAGGAGATCGAGGAATCACCAGACGGTGCACGTAATACGAAGCTAGTCAGGCGCTACAAAACGATAAGCGACCAGCAGCCCCTCCTGCAATCATCATAGAACTCCTCAATTATCTTCGGAAGATAGTTCACATGCGCTCATATGAATAGACAAGCATTAGATTGACTTCTGGTTTGGATCCTATTCGACAAGACAGTCCTTATAATGAGTGGAGAGTAAATAGAAAGAAAGAGAGCAAGATAATAACATTACAGCTACTGTATACAAACTAGGACTCAGATCACAACGACGTGGTATCCCCAGAATACCTAAGACTGAAAAGCTGACAGTGCTCTCCGCCGCTCCTTCTCCCACCGCGAGAGTTCTTGCTTGAGGTTGTCAACCCGAATCTGATTTATAGGATGCGTTGAGCTCATTATTTGCCTTGCAACCGTCATGGGTCCATTACTAGATTCTTCAGGTTGCCCGTGCTGCCCGTGCCTCGCACATTCGCCGTCAGCGCCAGACCGGTTTTCCCAAAATCGAACAGCATCTCGCGCATCAAAACCTGCATGGGCAAGTATCCTTCACGGGATAGAAGTCGATCACAATCAGTCTGATACAATTAGTCTATAACGAAAGAGAATCATACCTCGCGGAAACCACGTCTGCCTCGATCTCCTGTTTCGCACTCGTGCAGTACTCCGAGATCTTGACGAGTTCTCCGGACCCAACTTTGCCTAGTTGTGCTACTGCGTCGTTTACAAACGGCCCGAAGAGCATTGTAATTGGGAATATGAGAACTCGGATGACGTCGGACACGATGGAGAGTGTGCCAGGCACGATGACATTAACGGATGACAGACTCTCTAGGTGATGTGCCAGGATGAGGTGTGCCATCTCGTGTGCGAGTAGAATGGCAAGCTCCGTGGTCTGCTGAGCAGTAGGCGCTGCATGCAGTGGAGTTGGTTTCGAAAAGAGTCCGCCAAAAAGCCTCGACCATAAGGAGGGTGGTGCCGGTTCCGGGGCTTCCCATTGTAGCGGCATCCTTGAGAAAATATCGTCCAAAAAGCCACTATAAACAACGATGCCGCTTCCGCCGTTTGGTCCGAATCCATACGAGAATGCATTGGACGAGTCGGGTTTCTCGACCACAAGGAGGGAGTATGGAGGGCCAGGTATTGGACCTCCGGGAATTTTTGAACAATGCTTGTTTGTTAGACTTTCGCAGAACCATCGAAGGTACTCTGAACCTCGAGGTCGCGGACGAAGGGGAAAATCTGCAGGTGGGGGAAGCGGCTGCGTTTCTGGGCCGCTTTGCATCCAGTTAGGACACAGCTCGGGTTCACGGGAAAGGACAGGAATGCTGGCCTCCAGTTTGCGAAGTGTATCTTGCACCCATTCATACCTCCAATCGCTACTTGGGATGATCCTAGGAGAACCTTCTTCTGCTAGAATGTCACCGACCGACTTGTACCATCCAGGGCCGGCTAAGTGGGACGCAATTTCGTCTTCTTCCTCCGGCGACAGTAGAATCATCCGCCATCTTTTTGTGAAGAATATTCGTGAGATTTGACAGGATAATTTCAGATGTAACAAACCTTCCGGTCAATGGCGTCCTTTCCAAGCTCGCTATCACAGTTGACCAAAAGAGTAGAAATGGTACAGCCAGCAGAAGTTGCAGTAGCTTGGTGCTAACTCGGATCTTCTTCAGATGCTTCTGCTTAGTCTCCTCCGACGCAGGAACGCCGTGAATGGCGGCATATTTGATCACTCGTTTCGACTTGTGTTTTTTGAACATAAGCCAGGGTATGAGCGTCAATGCTATCCGACTGGCAGTGCGAACAATTTCTAACCCTGCTGAGGCCTGAATTGAACGTCGTTAGCTGGGCATGTGTGAGGGCCATCTCCGGCCGCACCTTGAAGATAGAAGCTAGTAGGGGTATTAGAGGTAGCCCCTGGTTCCGAGGCGTCGAGTGGAATCCGGCACTGAGGCGAGGATGTAATCGAGGGACGAATGGCACGGAAAGGAGAAGGGGAGGGTGGCGATAAGAGGCGCATTTGGGATACGCAGGCCTTGAGGGTTGGCGTAGTCCTGCAAAGGTGGACTGGAGGGGACCAGCAGTCGGAAATGAGAGCGCTTCAGGCCTGGAGATTGTCTTGAGAAGAGAACGTGTCCTGCAGCGCAACATCATTCATGGTAGAATACGAACAACGGAGGACGGCTAGTTTAAATTTCAAACAAATGTATTACGGCTTGCTGCGAAACGAGACGATACAAGGCTTGGCACATGCTTGGCACGTGAATCTCGACTGACAAACCATTTGACTCGTCTCGAACTTCCTCTCTCGGAACCGCGCAGTCATGATATAAATCGTCATTTACATAGCCCATCGTATCGTTGCGTATGTAGATTAGGGTAGATACAGTATTATTCCAGGAAATCTAAGAAATGAACGTTGCCTCGTTGTAAAGATATCCTTCAACCTCTATCCCCGACGAAAGCCCAGGAGACAAGGCATCTGGGCCTGTGAGAGAAAGCTTAGCGGGATTGATCCACTGGGCAAGTACAAGTCAGAATAAGAACGGTATAAGAAGCGGAGAACTGCGGCATACCTGGTAGATATATGGCTTTGTTCCCGCGACATAGTTTACCGCCATTTTGATGACGTAGGGAATTTCTGCGAGCACATCGACCTTCTCAATGAGGCCCTTAGGCTCGCTGACAGTCCCGAGATCAGTCTGAACCTTCCCCTCCACCGTGCCGGGTGCGCCTGCAACGATCGACGGACCCTTCCACTCGAAGACAATTTCTGTAGGTTTGCCATAACCTGTGTCGGGATCATCCTCGGGTTTGAGGTGAAGCGCTCGTGAAATGACAGAACCAGTCGGTTCCTCGCCCGGCCACTTTGTTTCGGTCGTGATGGCGGCGAGTTTATCCCCTATGACGAGAGACCCCACATTTACGAGAACCCCACCGGACCCTGCGCCGCGTTTGCCGTGCGTGTCGACGGTCTTGAACTCCATCTGGATGGCCGATACCCCTCCAAGCTGGTCGCTCTGGAAGAAGGCAAAATTCCAGGCGGACGCGACGAGATTAGGTCGCATGCCCTGGATAGCGTGAACGAACATCCCAACACCTTTGACGGGATCGGCCTTGCCATTGTAGATAAGATGACCACTTGCTTGGATACGGGGCCAGAAGCGATGGATAACATATCCTTCCGCGTTGTTGGTGTCCGTTCCAAAGTACGAGTAACCACCTTTAGGTCCTTTGCCAACTTTCCATCCTGGAACCGACGCTGGCCGCTGTAGCTCCAGAGAGACTTGGAGATCAACACCAAGATTAGCGCGGATGGTGTAGGATTCTGGGAACTCGGAATCCGGGTTCGACTTGTACAAGAGGGAGTACTCGTCCGCTTTACTCGAGCGTTTGTCGTAGCCTGGGGGAGGAGTTACGAAGTTTGTGACGTTGATAGACTTCCAAATCCGTTCCCCCTTTGCTGGGTTCGCGATCTTGCAAGTGAACTGGATAGTAGGATACCAGACACTGCAAGGAGTCGAAATGAGAACAGGCGGTTGAGATCGACGAACAATCCTCACCCAACGGAAGAGTGGATCACTTGGCACATAATGTTGGCTCCATCCTCAGTGGTAACGTAGAACGTCTGTGTCTCGGTAACGAAGCCTCCTGCACAAGCCCATTCCGTGTCCTTGGGCTCGAGTTCACCGAAGATCTCGTTCTCGGGCACATTTGAGGAGACAGAGTGGAAGTTTGGTGCCGTGGGATCAACAGGGGGCGCAGTTCTGGACAGATGTCATACATATCACAAGGTGCCTCACCGAGGAACAGATAACACAACTCACGAAAAGAGGGAGGAGAACATGGTGGTGGATAAGAGAGAACCCCAACAAGAAAGGTGGACTAATAATGCTATTTGTAGTCGTGTTATTTATGTGTCAACCCGGAACAACACTGCGCACACCAGCTGCGTGCCCATCGATGAGGCCTCGAAAAAAGCCGAATTTTACGTTTCGTCCTCGTGTGTGTGATGAGTAAGAATGCCGTACAAAAACTACTCTAGCATGTCTTCAAATTGCAGGTGGTTCCTCACTCCTTGGCCGTTTCCGCGGTCGCCCAGGGGGTAAATGAAGATCACTATTCCACTCCTTTTCCCCTGTGCTCATCGCTTCGATAAATGCTCCATCCCACACGCGCTCTACCGTAAAATCTCTATCATTATCGGGCACATCCAGGCTCCATGAAGCACGGTTAGCGTTAGAGTTATCCAATGATTTTGCTGTTGCTGCGAGAGGTGGTTGAACTGCGGTTGGCTGAGCAGTTGGTTGGGGCGAGGGGGAGCCAGCATCTGCATCATACGCCCATGTAAAATCTTCATCGACGCCATCCCCGTCGGCCCTGGAAGGGCTTCCTCCTTCAATCGCTTCGCTTGACCCCACATTCTGAGCACTGGAAATCTTTTCAAATCGCATGGTGCCGGATTGAATAGCTTCAAGCAAAATCTTGTTCTGGCCGACTTTTAAGCTTGACGGGTTTTGAGCTGGGACGCCTTCTGGCCACCCAACTAAACGGACACCAAAGACATCCAGGCGCTCTGGGTTGGTCCATTTCATCTCTGCATTGCGGATGCCGCTGGCACGTCTAGAACAGGGATTTGAGAAACAGCTTGGTTGGCCAATCTGTTTTACTCACCGGAGGGCACTCCGCATGCTTTCATACAATTCGGTTTTTATTGATCGAGATGGGCCACCTTTAGGAGGAGTAGAGACCTGCGGTTCAAAATCGCGAGTTTGAGCAACAGCTGCTACCCTCTGCTGGGTTTGGAGTTCATTGACGAGGTGTGATTTGAATAACCTGGCCCCACCCTCCCCTCCACCTCTCATGCCGCGCCAAAATTCACGGCCTCGAAGAGAGCCGCCCAAGAAGCCGGCATCCGTCGATTCAAGCGGGTCTACAGACAGTAGAAAAGATTCAACGCCAGATGTCTCGGAGAGCGATTCCAGAATACGTGAAGTATCGCACAAGATGGATCGAACTGATGTCGAAACAGCGTTAACAAATGCACAGGCCAGAAGATAACAAGCATTCACCTTTAGTAGTTCTATCAGAAGCACGCCCTTCAGAAGTCGAGGTTGCAGATGACGGGAGAGCCCCAACTTGGGGCTGGAAGAGGTACTTAGCATGCCATTGAGCGATGCAACGACGAGTCTAATGGGAGCGGAGTCAGAATGCGCACAGCGCCAATGGAGTGCCTCAATAGACCTCCTCGTAGGGTTGCAGCTCTCTTTCAGCGAAAGCCCTTATGTCCGCAAGACACTTCTCCATGAAAGTGTCCAGACGCTCAAGGAACAGCTCGTCTTTGGAAGCGGACCCTGCTGAGCCATCGTACTCAAAGAAGCCAGTAGAATTTGCGCTCATATCAGACGATTATGAGGGGATGCAAAAGTCGTTGCAGCAGTGGGTATCAAGGGAAAGCGCATGCCTCAGACACAGTTGGAGGCAGCAACAGATGCCAATAGACACCGAGCGCCAATGAATATTTGATTTTGGCAAATATAACACGTGATCATCCAGATCTCTTCTCCAGCCTCTCACTTTAGTCTTCATGGGTCGAACGCGAACACAGAAGAAGCCCACACAAAAGTCACCGACCCTCCTGTACAGCATGCTGCTGAAGGCCCCCTCGATACCTTCTCTACTGGAGAAGGCGCAATCATTCATTGTTCAGTGCGACTATGAACTTGCTTTGCGATTCACGCGCCGAATTTTGGAGCAGGACCCAAAAAACGCGGAGGCAAGAGAAATGCTTGGAGTTTGTCTTCTAGAAACCGGGGAGGTTGAGGCTGCGAAGGAAGTATGTCCGATCTTGTCAATGGAATTTGTCTGTCAGAATTGATCACTTCGATAATATCCACAGGCTTTCTTGTCACTTTTGCCTCCAAATCCCGATGCTCCTGCTTCACCACCAGCATCTGCCTATCTTTATCTTGCTCAACTGAGTGATGACGACCCAAAACTCGCATTGCAGCATTTCCAAGCCGCTGTCAACATCCTCTTAGTCCAGTTAAAAGGGAAGGAGCGTGCTACAGATGATAACTCCAGTGATGAGGTCGCAGCAAAGAACAACATCGTGAGAGCTCTGGTCGGACAGGTGGAAATATGGATGGATCCCTTGTATGATCTATGGTGCGTTGGGTCTGAGAAAGCGTCTCTTATATTCTCAAAAGATCCAGTTTTGAACCAGAGGCCGAAAAAACTTGTGAAGATCTCCTCGCGAACGCGTTACAAGTCGATCCAGGAAATCCAGAGGCACTGCAATCGTTAGCTTCAGTACGTATGTCGCAGCAGCGTCCCGATGATGCGAAGCAGTGCCTGGAACATGCATGGTCCAGATGGAAAGACCTCGATCTTGGTATGGATATAAACACATTTTGCTTTGGCGCTCTCAAATTTCTCATCTCCTTCTAGATGACCCCAAACTACCACCCATCCCGAGTCGCTTGGTTCTAGTCAAGTTATTCATCGAATTGGCGATGTATACTCCTGCTCTTCTTGTCCTGCATGGAATAATGTCCTCCGACGATCAAGAGGTGGAGGCATGGTATCTGGAAGGATGGTGTTTTTACCTTATGGCGGAACAAGCTCAAGAAAGTGGAGGCACGCTTGATGAATTGACGTGGCAGGAGTTGGCGAAGGATTCCAGAGATTGTCTCGAGACCTGTCAAGTGGTAAGGAACACCCATCCTCTTCTTCTTGGTCGGCGCTGACGTATCCCCCAGCTTCACCGAAATCAAGAGCATATTGATAAACCTTTACTCGGTCATGTCAAAGAACTGATAGCGAAATTGAATTCACTGGGCATATCTGCATCACCTCTGGAAGACGCCAAAGATGGGGGCGATGACGATGACGATTGGGAGAGTGATGATGGAAGTGTAGATGGCGATGGCGATGTAGAAATGAAATAGGCACCAACTTCAAGGCTCCTATACAAAAGTACTTTACATCTTCTGTACCCGTGTCGCCATTTGCCTAGAACGCGTCTTGTGTCATGCACAATCCCCTGACATCAATATTTGTCGACGTCTAATACCTGGAGGACATGAAGAGATTGTGAGTTACGCGTCTTTGCGCGTTCTTGTTGATCTCGCTTTGTGGTATCTATGATCGGGCACCCTAAGTCCCTTGATCATGCCCTGACTCTTGCCAAAACCATGCCAGGACGTCGGTGAAGTGACCCTCCGTCGGTTGCTGTTTTCCGCTGAATTTTCTTTTCTTCTCGGTCTCCTACTCACTGATACCCTCAACGACTCTCCAGAATGACGAAAATGCGACGCGAACGAGATGACAACCAATGCCCAACTTCACAATATTCCGGCCGGCCTCTACGCATCGTGGCCTCTGGGACTCTCTTCATGACACATACCTTGTCTGTGCCATGCCTTCCTGCCCCATCTACGGTAATCCGAGCTCACTCAGTGGAGAAGTCGCGAGGGGGTTCTGCAAACATGGTATTCCATCCTATCCTTCTCATCCCACAGTGGTCCTGATTTCCTATATTGACATAGGTCCTTTCTGTCCTTGCCCAGTTTCCTGTGGTAGAATCTGTGCTTGTCGCTTCCCTCGGTGGAAACGAGGAAGGGCGTATGATTCTGCGAGATCTGGAGAATGAAGGGATCATGACACAGTACTGCAAAATATGGCGAGATGCAGGGGTTCCTAGTGCATGGGTCCTAAATTCGGGTTAGTCTTCGATAATGTTTCTGCATTGAGCAGGATCTTAGGATCCCATAGCGGAAGATAACACCCGAATGATTGTGAACCACAACCCGCTGCCCGATATCACCCACGAAGACTTCATCTCGTTACTTGGGCCATTACTCGCCCCAGAGAATTATCCCCAGACTACGCCTACCATCAGTCCAACGATACCCACTTATGGATCTTCCTCTAATCCTCCTACGTCTTCGTCGACCCCTCGGCCGTCTCAGTCAGGCCCTCGTCCTCCTGCAAATCCCATTCTCTACAACCCTAATAGTCCGGCCCCTTTCGACTGGATTCACTTCGAAGGACGATCAGTCAAAACGACTTTGAGCAATATAACAGGACTGGATGGACTAGCACGCGAACGTAAATGGAGAAGTCATTGTGTTTTCAGTGTTGACGTTGGCAGGAAAGGCAGACAGGGAGTGGAAGCGGTTTGTGGCTTTCTTTCTCCTCGAACATCACCTCATTCGAATAATTTGGCCATTCATTATAGCTGATACCACATGCAGATATTCTCTTCTTCAGCAAACAGTACGCACAACAAAACTCCCCGCAGTACGAAACAACGCCCCGCGCATTCCTACTCTCTCTTGCTGCCATTGCCCCTCCTCATGCGCTGCTCGTAGCATACTGGGGCAAGGAAGGCGGAGCAGTCCTATCCCTTCCAACGAAGGAGTACTTCCAGAGCTCAGGCTGGGTAGAAGACCGGCCTCCCCCTCCCCCTCAGCCTAGGAATGCCGACGAGACCCACTTGAATGCCACTTTCAACGGTATGCCTACGGAGATCCAGTCTGTCAGAAGCGGCAGTGAGTTTTGGGCGGATGGACGAAGCCGGACACCTTCCTCTCAAGCCTTTACAGCCAATTGGAGCCACTACATGTCTGATATGGGACATGGGAGCGAGAGGAGCCACCTGTATCAACAAGCGAGGAGCCATACACGCCAAGGACAGGGCACAAACGAAAGTACTCAATATACGACAACGGAAGACGACGACAACGATTCCCAGGCTACAGAGACACCAGGTGGACGCGACGCCGACGATGGTGTTGTGGATGAAGTTGGAGCACAGGACGCCTTTATTGCCGGCATGATTTACGCTCTCAGCAGGCGATTGTGTCCTGGGCTCCCTTATACCCCTGCCTGGACTGGCGAAGATGACAGCTCGAGCTCGGACGATGGACGAGGGAGATGGAGATTGGATGAATGTTTACGGTGCGCCTCGATTTCTAGAGACACGGGCTAATACTCACGTAGAATCTGGTCTCAGATTTGCAACGGAATTGTCTGGTAGGAAAGCACGCCGAGCAGCATGGGCTGGTCTAGCGGATGAAGTAACACTTGCCGGTTGGTTTGACAGCTAATCGTTGCCTGTATAACACGACTCTATACCAGTGGGGACAAGTAGCGTATCTAATTACATGATAATCATCTACGAATTAATCTTGTATGTCTTGTTTTCTCAAAACTGTGCTTGCTCTATGCTTGAGGCCTCTTGCAAGGACTCCTATTTCTATAAATAGGTAATCACGCGGTGAGCAAAAGCCTGCCCGAAACCAAATAGGAGGGTATATAAAACACATCCGCCCAGATAATGTCTCTTTGGTATCGATCCCCACTACCTCTGTGTGAGTGTCCTTTTACCCGCCTAAGAAATCCACATTTTCTAACGCATTTACCTTTCCATAGTGTTAGAGTAGTGTACTCCGATTGTGAAGGAGACGAGTCCTCGTGCATTGGTTGTGTCCATCTGAGTCCATTGTTTCGTCGTGGCACTATAGAGTGCCCGCGGTTTGTGATGTTTGGGTGCGTAATCGTTGTTCATTTCCCTCGCTCTTATCTCATACTCTTTTCTGCTTTCTTCCAGGACCTCGTGTATCGTTGTGTATTTGCGTCTGCCAGTATACTCTCGGCTATGTTCCGCCGGTCTAGTTTGACTAGTGGCTTCTGGGATGCCTAGGTGGGCTCCCGACCTGGTGTGAGCATATGCGCTTCGCTTTCCTTGTCAACTATGCTAATGGCCGTGTGCAGCTCTTTCGCCAAATATCTCGCCAGTTCATAGGGTCCATCGCCCTGTGCTTCTCAAACGAGGGTCGGTCAAGGTGGACGCCTGCAGGTTCTTCATGAATCCGTGACTGCAGCACGGCATGGCATGGAGTGATACCTGGGCGTTACGCTTATTTCGCGGCTGGGTCGTTCTGGAGGTTGTGTAGGGGATGGCCGCAGTGTTGGCTTGCTAAGTGGGAGCGATTGACCGGATTTTCAAATCAATTACCCCAGGCCATTTTGGTGTCTCCATGTGCTAGGTCAAATCGTGCATGTTTGTCGAGTGTATCAAAATGCATTTGACTTGAGACGCCTCTATACTTTTGTGTGATAAGATTACAGTATCAACATCCAGGGTCGATCTGAACTTTTTTGCCTCTGCCCAATGAGCTCTCTTCGTCTTTCGGTGCTGCGAGCCGCCCAGTCTCAAGGGATTGCTCGCAACTTCTTTGTCTTCCAACCGACGTGGCATCCCAACATCTGCTGCCGGTTTTTCGCGACCGCCAAATCAAAGGGACCCTCTGAATCTACCAACCCTCTTTCTGACGCGAAATCGAAACCAAAAGCAACAACATCCCTTCGTCGATCAGCTTCGGAGTCCCTACCTATTCGTGCCAATCCGACACCAACCCGGGGGGTCATCCAACCCGTCTTTACACTAGCAACCGCTGAGCGATACATTCTCTCTCGACTGCGTACTCTTCCCGAGCTCCCGGCACGCGCGCAAGCCCTTCACGAATCATGGTGGATACCCAAGTGGGGTGAAGAGGGTAAGGAGGGCGAGGTATTCGTGTTCTCGAACGGGAGTATCGTGTGCTGGGGTTTGGGCGAAGCCGACGCGAAACGCTTCGCAACAGAGGTAATTGACCGCGCGAAGGGTATCGAGGTCGCTCGACTCGCGGAACCGGAGACGGAGGAGCTGGAGTTCGTTGTTGACCCTATCGAGTTAGGTGGTGCGTCTCTGCATATACTTTAAATATCTGACTAGCTTCCTCGTTTTTTGTTTGTGTCATGAAGGCAGACAAGATTGCAAGGTGACTTGATCATCCTTGGACAAACTCCACCTCTGAATGAGGAGGATTTGCTGCCCAAAAGCCTGCCTCCAACGGCGTTCCCTCCGGAGACACTTCTAGCGCGATATGCATTCTCGCAAGCCCTTTCTCGCTCGACTGCCCTCTCGGCTATGGAGGTGTCTTTGGACAAGTACCTCACCTCGATGGCCCTCCTTCCTCATACACTAGCACAGACCGGGAAACCCGGAATGGGTCGCACACAACTCATCAAGAAACTAGGGGAACTCATGAAGTTCAGGCAGTTGTTGAACCTCAATCGGGAAAACTTCAGCGAGGTACCGGATTTCTACTGGGCAGAACCTGGGTTGGAAGGTGGGAGAAGTGTCTTTTTATGATGACTTGCACGCTGTTTTGACCTCGAGACATGATAGGTTATTTCAACTCCTTGAGCAATGCTCTTGAAGTGAAGGCACGGACGGCCTCGGTCAATGACAAGATCACGTACGCTGCTGAAGCACAGTCAATGCTTCGTCAATTGCTGACAGAGGTTGGTACTCTTTATTCTGCATAACGCTTTTGCTGACACCGCCATCTATTCATAGTCGTCGACGCATTCCATGGAATTGATCATCATCGCTCTCATTGCCGTTGAAGTCGTTATCGTAAGTACAATGCTCTGTCCGCTAGTTCCTGAGCTTGATATCCTTTCAGGCCCTCATTAGGGATGGTCCAGAGCTCTGGCACATGCTCGTCGGCGAAGAAGAGGACAAGAAACCAGCCCATGCCTAGAGTGCCTTGCGTCCTCATTGCGCCACTTCCGGACACTTGAATACCCTCCACTCATTTCACATAAGTATGTATCTCATTGATAAAATAATCTACTCATATGCTATGTACATCACTCTCTAGAGATAGTTCCCCTTCCCCAGTAGACGCATTGTGGTTGAACACACTTGTTTATCTACTGAATCCTTTGAGCAAGACGACTCTCCAGCCATCCTCCAAGGTATTCTTCAAATAAGATCCGTGGTTGACACATATTCTTCTCTATTCCTCCCGCAAAACAAGAGCACACCAGGGAGAGCGTTGACCAAGGCAGCCTTACACAACTTCCGAACCGAATCAGTTGCATCCAATGGCTTCATCTCGAGTTTATGAAGCCTCCAATCCGGAAAGCTCAGCTGAGACAGCAGAACAGAAAACTGTTAGATGTAAGGCAGCTATCAGTCTCGAAAAAGGCCAACAAGGACAGGAAACTACTCACTGGAGACCCAAATCCAGGGATGTAGCATGGAGGCGAAATCTCCTTGAAATCCAGGTCTAAGATCTCAAGGGCTGGCAGGTGCTCAGCAAGAGCAGAAAGGAGCGCAGGGCCGAACGTCGCTACAGCCATTCGTAGATCCCGTAACCTTGAGTCCAACCCAAATCCTTCGAGCAGAGCCAACACACGATGATCAGGCCAGAACTGCCCTTGCAACGTCAGCGAGACCAGCGTCTGCGCAAACTGGTGTATATATGGGATTATCCCCCCGGCGTGGCCTGAAGGGAAATGAGCCAGGTGTATCGAGAGGTGCTGCAAGATGGGTAGGGCCAATGCGAAGCTCTGGTGGGAGAAGAACACCTCTGGGGTGGCGTGGTGCGTGAACGTCGCGTTCATCTTCAGCGAAAGCGACGTAAGGTGCTCGTTGTGTGCTAGGAGGAAGGCGTGCAGCCCGCTGAAGTCTGTCTGCTCGGTGCTAATGAATGGTCGAGCTAAGAAAAAGGAGGACAGGAAGCGCATGCGGGTAGGGGGGAGGGCGAGGGAGGAGAGGAAGGGTGATAGGTTCGTGTGCTCTTGCACGTCGAGGGCGAGAGAGCGGAGGGTGTTTCGGTATGTTCGGAGGAAGGGAAGCACCGTCGAGCGCAGGACGATCTCCTCGTTAGTAGTCAGCGACGCGCGAATGATGCTCAAACTGACTTTTTCGAGGCACTCAAGAACTACCCCATCCTCAGGCAAAGGGAGGACAAGCGCGAGGTCCTCCAGCGGGACACGCAACTCGAGCACCCGCAAGCTTCTTCCGAATGCTTGCCAGCCCGCAGCGAAGAGTGCCGGAACGCCTGCATCGGCACCAGAGTTGGTAAAGTACCAGTAGTCCTTGCACGATATCTCAACGTGCAGCTCGGCGAGGCCGGCCATACCGCGCATGATCGACATGACGCGCTTGTATGTTTCAGATGCGGAGAGGGGTGGTGTCGCTGGTTGGGGTGGTTGGCAGTGCTGGAGAGCATGTGCATAAGGAGAGGAAGTGCGGAGGGGGATGTTGGAGGTGTGGTTCCGAGGGCGAGTGTGAGGGCGAGCGCTGGGTTGGGAAATACGCATCCCAGAAAAGGCGTCCACAAGCTTGCGCTCATATTGCTCCTCGAATTTGCTTTCCTCAGATTTGCTTTCCTCGTATTTGCTTTCCTGGAGGAGCCTGCATAGATCGCCGGGCTTGAAGATGAAAGTGCGCACCCGTCGGGCGACGAATGGGTCGCTTGATATTGCGAAGGTGTCGTCGAGGGCCAGGCGTCATCCGAGTCACAGATGCAATGGCGTATCAAGTAGGGCAAGTACGACCCAAGGTCAAATCGGTGATAGCACCCACACAAATTTGAGATCAATGGGTGCAATTCGAGGGATAGTCCGAGAGTGGCAGAAACTGTTCATTAGCCGCCAAGCCTAAAAATACCCGCATATATAGCGGGTCTGCCGCAATAACCTTGAGGAAAAGTACTCACGTCAGGCGGGCAAGAGCTCTCTTCGTGTCCCGGTGGGCGAGCGGGCCGATGAACCCCGTTCGGTACCGCGCATCGAGGGCGATCTCGAGTAGGGCGCTGTTGGCGGGGTAGAGCGTCTTCAGCTGAGATAACGGGAGAAAGGAGGTTATGTGTAGCCAGATATCGTATGGAAGGTCGGGAGTTGGTGTGGGAGGCATGGTGGATTGGGGTTTGAGGATAGAAGGTGTGGCGCACTCGATTTGATTAGGCCAAGCTCTCAGACTTCTGTGTGGGTAATGGGAGTTCTGGAAGGAGTTTCGACGACACACACATACCTAGATATTACGGAGCTTTCGTAAAGATTGTGGGCGATAGGTGTTCAGGACATAGTTGCAGACGAACGTCGGACCATCAGGACGGCTGGTGATTGATTTTATTGACTCAACGCGGCCAAGTCATACAGAACAGTCGGATGCGAGGAATTGGGCTCAGTGTTGAACGAGACTTAGCCTACGTAGGAGACGACCAACTCGAACCAGTTCCCAAATCTCGCCCCTCTACCTTCTCGCATCTCATATCTACTATCATGCCTGCTGCCATCGACATCGCTCAGCACGGCGCCGCCGACGACGACTTCAAGTCTGCGGCCGACGAAAACCGCTGGGCGATCTACAAATCGCTGTAGGCATCCTCATCCTCGGCAACCGCCGCTACGAATCCTCACTTCAATGGCCGTCGCACGCCCACGCATCGTCGGCCCCTCTACGGGGCTCGAAAAGCCCTATCCCCTGCAGATGGAAGGTAGGGTAATCAGCGGCTTCGGGCGTGGCGCCAGAGATCTCGGCATCCCCACCGCCAACCTCCCCGTCGACGACGAGCTGACACCATGGATCGCCAATATCAAGTCCGGGGTGTACTTTGGCTGGGCCTCCCTACGCCTACCGTCGTCACATCCGAACCAACCTGCAACGACATCATCCGGCACCACTACGACGACAACCATGGGGTTCAGCGTACATCCCATGGTGATGTCGATCGGGTACAACAACTTTTACAACAACACGACGCGGTCGGCCGAGGTGCACGTGCTCCACAAGTTCGACGCCGACTTCTACGGCGTCGAGATGCGGCTCCTCGTCATGGGGTTCATCAGGGAGATGAAGGACTACCCCGACGTGGAAGGGTTGATCGAGGACATCGAGGTAGACTGCGATGTAGCGCATCAGAGCTTGGACCGCGAGGCTTGGGCATTGCGGGAGACGGGCAAGGGCACGTTCGATGGGAGTTGGTTAGTGCGAGAAACAGTAGAGGCAGAATAGGCCGGTGGTATAAGCCTTGTCTAAGGTGCAGCCGATTTGCTGCGATGATGCCATATCATATCGTCCGACGCATGAATCCAAGGGCTATCTCACAGACAGGGAACGAATGTTTGTATGACAATATATTGTACAAGGAGTCCAATCTTTCACGCCAGAACGAGTTTGCTCTTTGTTATCCCATTCCGAGGAGCTACTGCCGCGTAGAATCTTACTTTAACTCTCCCGTTTCTCCTCAACTATCGAAATGACAAGGACTCGACAGGTAGAAACATGCACGGCGCACTTACCATAACGCGATACCCTGGTATTACACCGAATGCTCCACCCTACGCAAATGTTAGAACGAGTAAGCGGCTACAGGCAAGACGCATACTGATTTCTAATGTCGGCCTCATCCAAGCTCATGTCGGAAGTGCTCTTCGTGTCGAAAGGGCTCTTCCTGCAAAGTCGTTAGAACAGTAAGGTTCATCATAGCTAAGCGACCAACGTACCTCCCACTCGCCTCACTGAACGGCGACGAAGTTTCTGGATAATGGAAAGGGAGCTGGGGGAGAGTACCGTCATGAGAGATATCTTCCCTACATAGTCGTTAGAATAGGAAAGACTATGCAGACAAGGACGTACTGAGAGCTCTCTGGCAAGGGTCGCATTTTTTCTTCGAGCATCGTTTCCCTACAAAGCCCGTTAGAATGGTGAAGCCTGTACGACTCGGTGACATACCCGATGTTTTCCTCGTCGATATATGAGGAGACTCCCGTGTTACGAACGTCGTATGAGGTTGAGGTGGTAGAGGCGGAGTCGGATTTTCCTGCATCAGTTGTTAAAACAGCAGTGCCAGTGCGGAGAACAGGAGACATACCGAGCGATGTTGTGAGGAACCGACATCGTAAGTGAGCTCCCACTCATTCTATAAGGACGATGGATTAATGATAGCGCCCAAGGCTCTAGAGACGTACATGAAATGGGCATCCACATCACCCGACTTGCGTTCCTCCTCGCCGCCCCGGTTCCCTATCTGCCCACTCTTCTGTTTCGCTCCCGCCCGTTTGTTGGATATAGCCGGGAAGCTGGCCGACAGGGCAAGAACCTCGAAGAACATGAACTGCAGTATGGGCAACTGCTTCAGGCCGAAGACAAGGCCGAAGACCAGCACGAGCGTGGACGCCACGGCGCTGACGAACAAGGTCCACGTTATCCACCACCAGTGCATTCTGCCCTTCTTCGCAAAAGCCGTCTCCGTCTCGTCCGGATTGCGAAGGGCTGGAGTTCGGCGCTGACAGAAGAGAAAGCCAAAGTGTAGCCACAGCACGATGCTGGGCAAAGCCCAGATGAATTGCACCTTGGAGAGGAGGAGGGCGGCTGTTGTACCGACAGCATAGAGAAGTACGACGGCCAGGAGGAAATAGAGGATCCAGTGACGCATCTTCCGTCGGGGTGGACGAATCACTAGGCCATGGCGTGTGGACAAAGGCCCAAAGCCGAGTAATGGTCTAGTATGCGGGAATAGAGGCACCAGGTACCGACCGTCAAAGCCGCCTGAATAGATCAGATCATTCGGCGACAATGCATCCG
This sequence comes from Cyclocybe cylindracea, assembly GCA_013376435.1. Classification (NCBI taxonomy): domain Eukaryota; kingdom Fungi; phylum Basidiomycota; class Agaricomycetes; order Agaricales; family Hemipholiotaceae; genus Cyclocybe; species Cyclocybe cylindracea. The sequence continues at coordinate 576,459 of MPNV01003049.1, forward strand.
AAGCGGAAGCGCTCATGCGCGCGCCTAGCGGAGGCAAATTTGACGAGAACAGACGAAATTGACCGCGCGGCGAAAGTCCTTCGGGATGAATGTCTTCCAACGGACGAAACATGTTTTAACATGCTGTGAGCACGACAGATCGGCGTTGGCAGCTGCTCCGCTGTTGGTATCAAGAAAAGAGGAAGGTGATAAACGCAGCATAAAAGATGTTGGACGGCCTTCCTACCTCGGTCTCGGGACTGTGCACAGCTCTCGAGGCTGCACCGAGGAAGGCATCTCCGTTGGAAGCTTGCATCCTTGAAAGCGCTCTCAGTTGCGAGTTGGATAATGCGGCCATCAGTGAATAGGATTGGCTCTTGGGATTCTCGGTCTCGGTCTCGATGATTGCTTGCTCGAAGATCGAATCTAGACCGGTCAAATTTTGCTCATTCACGCCTGAGACTGTGCCGACGGGATACAAGGGGCCCGCTAATCGATGAAGAGGGACTGCAACGCGGACCGTGCGTTGGAGAGGTGCATTGCCGGGAGAGAGTATTGATAGCCTACGGAAAAGTTTGAACGCCATTTGTTTTCGCAATTGGTTGCTGAGTGAAGTTCAGCAGGACCCGGAACCGCTGTTCAAACTCCGCTCCCTAGCTCGGTCGAGTGTGGACTGCTGGTGGACATATGCTCTCGGAGCTTGGGTGCAGAGTGTAGTGCAGGTGTCGTGCAGAGATAATTTATTTTAAAGCGCAATGCAAATGAATGCAGTGTGTGTGTGCAGGGTAGCGGGCGTTCAGGGTTTCCGGGGGGCGTGACTGTTGAAGTGTTTCGATCTCTGGGCGTTGGACGGAGGAGTATTCTCGTCGTCGTCACTGGCTCAACAGGCTGCTGTCCGATATCCCTTTTCTTCTCACACGAGCCGCTCTCTGGCGTTGAGTTACGCCCCACGCGACCTGTAGCTCGAATTTCTGGTGTCTGGACAACCTTGATTTCAACTTCTCGTTTCTTTCTCTCTTTCTCTCTTCTTTCTTCTCATGGCCTCTGCATCCCGTCAGTCAAAGGGCCCTAGGAAGGGCCAACCAGACCCAGCAGGCACAAGGTAAGTTCACCGTCATTGCCAGCGACTATCAGTTCCCTGACCCGTCGCAGGCGCACTCCAGCATGGGGTTCAAATGCCCGCGCTTCGCCCACCTTCTCGGCCTCAGGAGCCCCTCCACGCCAGCAGCCAGCTGCTGCTGCACCTGCACCTGCCCCCGCACCTGCCCCCGCGACCCAAGGCACATTTACACCACCCGCACAGACCAACGGTGCTCGCACGGACACCCCTCGCGACCGCGTCCTCCAATCTCTGTCTGGCTTGACTGTGCGTCGCCACACCTTGTCTACTAACCTCCCACCTCCTCATTATACCGCCTGAACAGGGCACCACCATTACTCTCGCTACCAAGGCTGGTCAACGATATGAAGGTGTCATCGGTTCCACCACGGCCGAAGGTGCTGCCGCTGGTGTCACCCTCAAGGACGTCAAGGAAATTTCGACCCCTGGCGCGCCTCTTAAGGACAGCGTGTTTATCGCATCTACCGAAATCGACACTTGGTCTTCTGGTCCTGCTGATGCCAAACCTACTAACGGCGATAGTGAGTCTCGCATTCGTTATTTTGCGCCGATAACACCTAACGGCATTCTTTTCTAATCAAGCTTTCAGAACCGACACCGACATCAGCCAGAAGAAGGGCCCAGCTCGCGAACGCGAACTTCAGGCTTGGGTACCAATCTCAGACGCACATCCCTCTCTCACTGGCCTCGTCGGCGATGACGACACTTTCGGACCTGGCTCGAATGGCACTTCATGGGACCAGTTTGTCGCTAACGAAGCCCTCTTTGGTGTCAAAGCTACTTATGACGAAGACGTCTACACGACTAAGCTTGACCGTAGTGCACCGGACTTCAAGGAGCGTGAGCGCAAAGCACAGAAGCTTGCCAATGAAATTCTTGGGGTAAATTCTGTTTCGCCGCCTATCCTGGTGCTCGAACTTATTCATTTCCTCCCAGACCACTACCAACAACCCGCATATTGCTGAGGAGCGTGGGATTTCTGTCGATGACAATGGCGTCAACGAGGAGGACAAGTGTGTATCTATGGCTCCTCAAATTATTTCTCAGAATTCCAAACCTTACGTTATGATAGATACGGTGCCGTCGTTCGTAAACAGGGCGCCTATGTCCCTCCTGGTGCACGCAAACAGGGTCCAGCTTCGGTACTGGCAGCAGCTGCCGAGACTGCTTCAAGTACAGGGCCTAAGGCAGATATTCCTAAAGTCTCTGTCAACGGACCAGACGGCGCTGCTGTTGCAGCCCAAGGAGCATCCAATTCTTCTTCAAAGGCCCCATCGCCTGCCCCGGCAGGTGCGGCGCCCAAAGTCAGTAGTTCCCTCCTCCATTCCGGGTTTGAAATAAAGAATAGACGCTCATCCGAACCCCTTATAGCCGCCCGCAGATCCGCTTCCTGCATTCCGCGACTTCGTCACAAACGAGAAGCAGCGGCTGACGCAGAAACGACAAGCTATGGTGAAGAACGACATGGACAAGCGTATGGCAGATCTCGTCAAGTTCAGTCAAAGCTTCAAGGTGTGTCAGTGTAACTTAGTCTTCGAGTCATGAACTCACCGAGCTTCTCGCAACTAGCTCAAGAAGCCCATACCTGAGGATCTCGTGCCAATCCTTGCAAAGGATGAGGATAAGCAGCGTCAGATCAAGGAAAAAGCTTTGGCAGACGCAGCCTCTCCTCAGGCGCGGGCCATCGGCCCATCCACGCCCGCCAACGCCTCCCGAGGTGTAGCCGTCGTTGGCGCTAAGGTCGCTGCGAAGCCCTCGGCCCAAGCTCAGCCATCCGCCGTCCTCGCCTCCAGTGCTACACAGAAGACTGCTGCCACCTCGTCAAGCGCCGCGAAAGCGGCCGACTCGTCGGCTCCTTCAACTGGAAAGAAGACGACTATGGTCATCCAGGCCATCCCGCCGTTCAAGGGCCCGAAGAGCAAGACGACTGCTAACACGCCTTCGGCGGGCCCGCCGACCGTGAACACGAACGGTGCGGCGGCGAATGCGAGTCGGGCGAGTGCGAGCCCCTCCGGTGGTGCTGGACCTGTCTCTCCGAATACCGCCGCTGCGAACCGGCTCAATGTCAATGCGTCGTCGTTCCGACCGAACCCCAAGGCAACTGAATTTCATTCATCTAAATTCCTTATGCTTTTTAATAACCAATCGACTTTGTGTGTTTAGGTCGCTGCTTCGCCCAAGGTTGGTCCTGCTAGTGCTTCAAACTCGGCTTCGCCCAAGCCCAAGACAGATTCTGTGAGTTGGGTTTATTCTTATTCTGCCTTGGTCTTTTGGGCAGTAGTGTTGACACTGGCATTCGCCGCACTATGGAAGGCGCCCGTTCTACCCAACCCGTTCTTCGGCACACGTCACATCAAGAAAAGTACACCAGTACATGTTAAGGACGATTTTAATCCCTTCAAACACAACAAGGTCGTTGATGCATCGCAAGTTTGTAAGTTTTAACGTCTGCCAGCCTTTTCAAGGTCTCGACCGGATTCTCACTTTCATTTTATTTTTGTGTGATCAGCCGCTATGTGGCCATACAGTGGCAAGCGGTACATGCAAATGTTCCCTCCTCCTCAACACCAGCCCGCCCAACAACACCCAGCACACATGGCGCCACCCGTACCCCCTCCGATCCCGCCCCCGTCCTACGAAGAGGATTCTGCTGCACAGCAGGCCGCCTCTCGCGGTTATGTATACGCGTACCCTCCTTATGGATACCCTCCTGTCCGTGCCTTTTTTATGCCTGTTTGTAAATGCAGAGTTGGTCTAATCGTCTGTGTTTTAGCACATGATGCCCGGTATGGCTCCGCCAGTTCCGCCTGGCGCATATATGCCTGGTCCCTACATGCAGCAAATGCCATATCCTCCTGGTATGCCTCCTCCGAATGGTACGTCTTTCACGTCGAAGCATTTAGGCTAGAGTCTCACGACCCTCGTCATAGCTATGTACTCGCCAGCCATGGGCCAGATGCCACGTAAGTTGCTTCATGCTTTCGGCCAAAGGGATGCATTCACTGACACGACTGCTTCGAACAGCGCCACAAGCCTACATGCCACCTCCGCCCCCAGGCGCCTACCCACCACCACCCAACGGCGCCGGACCACGACCATCGATGCCACCAACACCCATTCCCGCTCATGCCCACCCGTACTACCACCAGAGCCCTCAGCGTATGCCCCCATCTGATCAGTACGATGCAAAAATGTTTACAACGCCTATGTATACAGTGCAGCACGCGTATCCGATGATGATGCCCCCGCCGCCCAGCCTTCCTCAACATGGGTACGACGGTGGCCCTGCGCCTCCTGTACCGATGGGAGGGCATGCATAGGCGGCGGCTGCGGGGCTCGTCCCAGCATTCGGAAGTCGGTGCATTTTCTCCTTGTAGTAGGCTTTCTCGACTCGTGGAAGGAGGGCTTCACTTTACCTTCGTGCTCATAGTCGTCGTCGTTGTCGTTGTCGCCGCCACTGTGTTATTTCCTGCCGCTATCAACGCATCTGTCGCCGTTGTTGTTTTGGATCCGTGATCGCCACCATCGTTCAGCCCCCTCGTCATCTCTCATTGTCCTCGTGTAGCTAGCTCTTCTTACTTTTCATTGTTGTTGTGGGTTCTGCAATACTACGTCGATTACGGATGCGTTTGTATTAGCCTTGATGACGACGACACCATGAGAAGAAGTAGTATGATGCATATTATACTCGAGATTTCCATGAGAGATATGCCACGAAGGCCAAAAAGAGTAAGTTTATACGTACATGGTACATATGATGCAGAAACGAAAGAAAGGGATTAATCTAAGGGAATCCTATAACTTATAGCATGACAACTCGACCTTCTTTAACAGTCCCTTCAAGGTGTTACTTGTCCTGTTGCAATTTGACTGCAACCACTGCTCCATATCCTTTCGCACCGATGATACGGCGTCGCAGACCGGCAGATCACCATTTGGCCGTACAAGCGTGGGGTTCAACAAAATATCGAATAATCTGTTCCAGAGTTCCGTTTGCCAATATCGTTTGAACGGTGTTACGATCTTATGACGCTGTGCACCATCGTCTACATATGTCGTGACCGAGCTGGCTTGGATGTACTTGCCAAAGAGCATGCAGTAGATGATGCCAGCCAGACCAAAGTAATCCGTTTGGTATGTCCATGATCTGTTCTCTCGAACTTCGAAGCAGTCACGGTCATCCGTCGCCCAGTCAGCAGTGAATTGCTGGCCAAGTGGGAAAAGTCTTGTGTCGATTGTCCGTCCATAGTCGATTACTTTGAGGCCTTTGTAGCTCCATCCTCCTTCGCCAGAAGGCTGGTACATGCCTGACCATGCTGCCGCACCTCCCGGAACATCTTCCAGCCTCAGGAGACAGTTGTCGATCTTCAAGTCGCCGTGGATGATGCCTGCTCCGTGCATGGCTTCTACGAGCCGAAGCAGTTCGATGGTGAAAAATATAACAAGGAGTTCATCGAGACATGCGCCTGCTTGGGAGACCCCTGCAGAAACAGCGTTGTTGACGATGTTGAGAAGCATGCCTTGCGGGCAAAGATCAAGAATGAGGTAGCTCTCGTCGTCGTATGCATATAGTGCGTGTGGAAGGATGACAGACCGACGTAAAGATGGAGGTAAAGTAGAATGCAGTCGTCGAAGGACGTGGTATTCCCAGACGTTGCGTGGCTTCACGACTTTGAGAGCAACCATAGAAGACATATCCTCGTCCTCATCATCGAGATCTTCGTCATCATCGTCGTCGCCCACACGCATACCTACATCCTTCGCTTTGAACACGGATCCAAAACCACCTTCGCCAAGTTTCTCTGTAATCAAGAACTTATGACCTTGAAGCAGCAAAGGGAAAGACTCGCAATCCAATACACCACCGTTGCTGCCTGAACTAGCCTTTCTGCTCTTCTTCGCGAACCGTTCAAGCTCGGGCAACTTGTTAGCCTGTTCTGCTCGCAGGTCATGGAAGTGGGGATCGGTGGGGATGCGAGAGATCAACGAAGAGAGGATAGCAGGGTCGAAGGGGTTGCAGGGGTTGCTTGGTCGGAATTTGGAGCTTAAGGTCAATGTGTCGAGAAGGCTGAGCGAACCCGTTCTCTCCTCGAGGATGACGATCTCAGCAGGATCTACCTGAACAGGTGGCGGCTGATCTGCTGACAGACGGAGGGGTTCAATTGGTTGGTTTTCGTCGATCTCCTCATCACTTCCCTCCTCTTGGAGTTCGGCCGCCAGCCGCCCTGCCGCAATGGCTGCCTCGTACTCCGCTTGTTGAGGATCCTCTTTGTGAGCAAGATACCTTTCACTGGGGGTCATTCTGCCTCGCGTACTCGAAGTGAATTCAAATGTCCGTTCAGTGATGGGTGTCATCACATTGAACTGGCCAAAGCGCCCGCCCAAAGGTATTTCCTGGTATGACTCGCCATCTTCATATTCCTCTGGAAGGTGCTCCGGGGCTAACGGCACGTTATATTGCTCTAATTGGGAGTCCTCTTCTTCGTAGTACCGCTCCTCTTGGAGGTGTTCAAGCTCCTGTTGCTCTATTGTTTCCTCGCTTCTGTCCTCATCCTCGTCGTCTTCAATTTCCACGACGTTCTGGACTGTCTGAGGGGGCTCATCCAGGGACTGGGCCAAATATGGCTCTGGGAGTGGAGTTGCATCTACGAAAGGTTTGAAAGCTGGAGCATCATCCTTGAAAGGCGTGAAGGCTGGAGTTTTATCCACGAAAGCGGTAAACGCCGCGGAAGGCGTCTTCGGCGTGAAAGCGTTAAAGACATTCTCCCGGTCAGGGGGTCGACTGAAGACCTTGAAGGGCGTTCGAGCGTTTTCATCCTTAAACGGCATAAACGCTGAAGGTTTTGCGGCATCTTCTGGATGTGGTGGCAGTACGTCATGTTGAGACTTGGCTCGTTCGTGAGTAGGAGCCGTCTTAATCTTCGGAGTCGGTTTTCCATGATCGTCTGTGAATACATCACGAAGAGGAGCAAGCCGCACCCCTTTTGTCGCTGGAGTGAACACTTTGGCGAAGACAAGATCACTACCTTTCTCTTCCCCCTTGCCGCGTGGCGCATTCTCGTTACGTGCGTTAGAGGAAGCATGAACAGTATCTTTGACCGTTAAGATGGCACGAGGCGTAGTCGATGCAGCCTTGAGTTGATCTGAATCAACGAACGGTGTAAACTGAGAACATAGCACGTCAGCCTCCTGAACAGACAGCAACACTCCAATAGACCAAACCTTCGCAGCTGGAGTTCGATTTGCGCTGGGCTGAACGTTTTCATCCGTAAACGGCCGGAACGCTGAAAGATTGCCTATGAGGACAAAAAGTTGACTCAGAAGAAATCAAATGGCACAGACCAGGTGTTGGTGTCTTCGCACTCTGCTTATCAGAGTTTTCGGCGTCCTTTGAAAATGTTACTCTAGGAACTACGACCGGCGTAACGGGTTCAATCTTCTTGAGGGGCGCGTGCTTGCTACCAGGAATCGCCGATTTGGTCGTCTTTTCGGGCGAATTATACATTCCGAACACGTCCGCAAGAGCTTCCTTTGTGTTAATCGTGACCGTCGGTTCAGTTCCGCCCATGAGGCTTTTACGCCCAATTGCCTTGAACCGAGAGGACTTGTGGCCATCGTCGTTGAAATCTACAGCGGCTAGGGATGAAGAGGAAGAGGAGGAAGATTCCGAGAAGCGCATGGATTCGGACAGAGGTGGAGGTCCCCACTTCTTGCCAAGCAGGCCCATTGATTTCGCGCGAGCTTCCTGTATACTGTATTCTACTCTTTCATCCGTGAAAAGTAGCGACATATTAAATCGCAGCTTCTCTGGACGCTTTCCGGGGGCGGGAGGCGCAAGCATGAGGGCATATCTTGATTCGGGTGTCGAATTGAATGCTGTAGCATAGGGAGCAGAACTGTGCTTGGATGAAGCAGGGGATGAAGCTTCTGTTGTTGATTTCGACACATCTCTAGCGGGCCTGGACGAACTTGACACAGAGGAGCTGGTGGAAGGAGGTGGTGCAGAAGATGGAGCGCCGCGGCCTTGGAATTCCCGATATCTTGTTTTTAGCCTTTCTACAGGTCGGGCAGACTTCTTGATTCCATTGCGGTATATTGAATCGGCCTCTTGCCATCTGACGAACATTTCAGTCAGGTAAATTAAGGATCTTGTTTCACTACTCACCGACCGGAATATTCTAAGAGGTTGGCGTAGTCTTCATAGAGTGCCGAGTAAGATGTTCCGATATCGTTCGCAATCAAATATGCATAGAGAGAAATTGCACCTGCGGTATCCATCTGCCTCGCATAAAGCGCCCATATTTTCAAATAGCGAAGGTCCGTCTTGTAAACCGAGTCTTCTTTGAATTGTGAGGTTGCTTCCTTGAGGAGTTCTACAAGCCCGGATGCTGGGTCGCGTTCTCCATAACTCTTCACCGTCCATTGGACGAACTGATGATACGCCGCAAGGGGGTCATCCTCTTCGTTCAGAGCGGTGGCGAGGCGTGCCCTGTATTTCTGTCGTTCGCGTTCACGGTCAGCGGTGGATCCGTCATTTGTACGTGGTGCCATAGATAATGAACGGATGGATATCGCCTGATGGATACCACGAGGTTGAGGTCGAAGTTCAAGATCGCATTAGGCCTTGTTTAGTCCACTATCGCGTCGCGTCTTGAATACACGTGATCGTCAGAAACCTTCCAAGTCAAAGCTTGCTACGCTCGCACTCGGCCATCTTGAGACCCTGTACGCCGTTCCCAAACCCCATCGATTGTTGTCAGTCCCCGTCACCATCGCACACTAGGAGGTTTTGTCAGCATGAGGACGGAGAGTGAGTGTAAGTACATCCTGACGCGTCACATATCATTTGATCTCGTACATATTACTCAGTGGCGACCGATGCTGGCGCCTCAAACCCGTCAGATACTATCTCACTCACCGAGACGCGTAATTCCTTGGATCGGCAAATTTCAGAGCTTTCGGGAACACTTTTCTCTCTCAAGACCCGTCGAAATGCGCTCTCTCCCGTCTTCAAATTGCCTTCCGAGATTTTCTCCGATATCGTCAGTCGTTGCCAATTCGACAATGGTGCGGCGACCATGGGGTGGATGAATATTCTTCACACGTCTAAGTGGTTGAGAGAGATGGCCCATAGCTGTCCTTCTCTTTGGACACACATTTCCTTCAGATTTCATCCTTCCTGGATTCAAGAAATGATCCAAAGATCTCAGGCTGCCAGTCTCGTGCTCTATATCAAATCTCGTCTCCCAAAATTCGATTCACCGGAAATTTTCAAACAGCTGCAATGTGTCCTCAGAGAACACGGCTCTCGCCTCCGGGAAATATACTTCCAGAGAGTTACCACCGACAACCTTCGAGCCTTATTCAACGACGATATGTCAAGCATATCTGCAGCTAGATTGCACACCGTTTCAATGTCTTCCTGGTGTATGCAGAACGCGGACGTCTGATCAACGACCCCCTCTCTTTTCTGGAGAACTGGCTGCATGAGGCCCCTGTTTTGAAGCGTATTGAGCTGCCTTGTGCACCGCAACGTTGGACATCGAGGTTCCTCCAGGATCTCACGCATCTCGATGTGGATGATTCAACCGACTATGGTTTCTCCGATGTCTGCGAATTGCTGCAAGCATTGGCACGTATGCCAGCTCTGCAAGTTCTGCGCCTTGTGAGTTCCGGTATTCTCAGTCGAGGACCGCGTCGGCCTTCCTTAGTCCTTCCCGATGTCCACCTTCCCGAGCTACAAGAAATAGAGTTCTTCGACTCTCAATCTAATTTAACCGACCTCTTAGTGCATCTTCTATTTCCCTCCTCCACCCAGATCACACTGACTTGCCATGGTGGAAACGGCAACCATGTCGATTTTTCGGGCATCCTCTCAGCTCTGAGTAGCAGCTCATACTTCTCCCAGTGCAGTGCTTCCATGAAGACGGAATCCCCACTTGCTACGCGAGCCTTGCGAATATCCCCCAATTCTTCTAACAAATGCGGAAACAGGATCCAATTTGAAGCTTGGCCAGAAGACCCTGACGCATTGGAGGACCTCCAACCTAAAGCGCTGCGTCTCGCTACAAATCCCAGAGTTAGACTGCTTTTCTATTGGAATTTGCCTCTGGCAGAACCACACATCTTTCGGGCAGTTACTGCTGCTGTCAAAAAGGCGTTGTTTTGTCAAAACTCGAATCTCATGACTCTCCTGGGTACCACAACGACTCGACATGAATGGATGCAAGAGAGATCAAGCTATCTGGCTGTCTTGAAAGAATTTGAGACATCTCCAGCATTACACTCGATTTTCACCTCGGGAATGTACATGGAACCGGTTCTGACATTGCTGGGTTCAGCAACAAGTCCTGACCAAACCGGTACCGAAAAGTCTTTCCCTGCTTTACGCAAGGTCTGGATTCACGACGCGGATTTTACAGGATACGCCGCTGGTCGCAGTTCCATCATCAATCCGCATTCTCTCTTGCAAGTCACTGTCAAAGGTCGGTCGTTGGACGTTCTGTGCATTTCTTCCGCTTTTGGCTGGACTAAGGAGCACACCAAACTCGTGCAAGAGTATGTGGCCAGGCTCGTTTGGGATGGGGTGGAAGGTGAGGTTGTGGCCTGCTAAGTCGCACCGTATGTCGTTTGACACCCCATCCGCTAGAACTCTTGTAAATCCTCTACTTAATTCTATTTACATAATGCCATGACATATGGTAACAAATCGAACGTCTAAGTTTCGATCGAATTCATAGTAACAGCAGCAGTCTGTGTTTAAGGGCTTGATGAATTCTATGCAGTCGGCATGACTCAGTGTATGACGTTACCGCCTGCATCTCGTCGCAAAACACCTGGCAGTTCGGACAGAGAATATGATCATGACTTTGCTTTATTGTGCCTCAGCTGTACCTAGATGAGGTAGTACAGTATCTATCATGCCACACCTGTTGCCTCGTCGGACTTCCTGAGGAGATGAATCAAGGCAGCTTGCTCAACCGTGGTCGCCCAAAGCTGCCTTTTGACACTATCTAGTTCCTCCTTGAGCTGTTTTCGCTTCTCTTGAGCACGCTTGATGATGTCGTCTTTCCGGACCTTTCGAAGAGAAGGCTCTGTTTTGGATGGTATGCTTCCACTTCCGCGTTCAAGTATGAGTCTTGACGATGCTGCCACTGACGACGGAGGGAAAAAGGGTGCAGCAGGAGCGGCGGAGAAAAGTTCATCACTCGTCTGAAGTCCTAACAGGTTACGGAAAGCTTTCTGCGCTGCTGAAGACACAGTGGATGGTGCCAGCGGAGTCGACGCTGGAGTCAGCTCCACTTCCTTGCCTTTGCCCTTATCCAACGACGTTGGTGGTAAGCTAGGCATTCGCATATCCTTCTCTGGCGCCGGTAGCTCCGTCAGAACTCCGAAGCTATCCGGATCGTGGTCGAGGTCCATCGGCGTTCTTCCACCTCCTACATCAAACAAGCCCATTTGAGTCATTCCATTGAAGCCATTCCACATGGTGTTGCGCCACATACCTTGTCCACCAGTGTTCATATCACCATCACCGATGAGAATATCAGGAAAAGACGTATCCCATGCTGCAGAAGCTGGCGTAGCAGGGTCCAAGCTGCTGCCGGTGAACGAACTCGTTGACGCGATCGGTGATGGCGCCTGAAGTCTGTCCAAACACAAGTTCATCATCGACCCAAAATCAATATTGGTCGCGGAGTCGGTGTTATTATTGGAGATTGCTAGGAGGTCAGGATCAATCAAGTGATCCGTAATTATCGATGGCAAAGGCTGCGACATAGAATCGAAATCGTTCATAGGCAACGAGGGCAAAGAGTTGTCGATACTGGCATTGAAATTGGGAAGGCATTGAGAGGTTGATTGGTTGAGCATTGACAAAAACGCGCCTAGGTCATCGGACGTCGAGTGAGTAGGAAGATCATCCAGCATAGGCGTCGAACAATGGGATATTGACGGTGTTGGTGTCGCCTCTGTGATAGTTGCAGGGGTCATCGTCATGTTTGAGAAATCCAGACCGGCGGTGGGGTCGAATGGCATTGGGAAAGCCTCCAAGAAGTTCATCCAAGTATCAAATGCATTCTGGTCGAAGGGTTCAGGTACAGAGTTGTCTGCAGGAAGAGAATGAGCGGTTTCAACTTGCTGAAGTGGTTGGTCGTCTGTGAGGTCGATGCCCTGTGACACCGATGTCCCAGCTTGTGGGTCATGCAGGGTGGTGAAAAGGTTGAAAGACGATGTCGACATGTCAAATTCTGGCAATGTAAAAGAATTCGCCGAAGTGGACGGCATCCCCGAAGACATCGCAGAATTTGCGGTAGAATGGGCATTGGTAGCATTTTGAGACGAAACATGGCTCTGAGTGGGGTCAGCACTTGGGCCGGTTCCCTTTCCAACGTGGGTGGCGTTACTTGCATCTCTCAATACATCATTACCGTCCTGCCTTGTTGTGCCCGTCGTAGGTGTGGCCTTGCCATCCGAGCCGTAGGTGAAGGTCTCCGGTCGGTAATAGCTCGTGCGTCTAGACGTGTCCGGCGGCCTCCCACCGGCACCAAGCCTCTCGGGCATCTCTCTCCGCCCTATTTCCTGCTCCGCGAAATACTTCTTCGTCGCCGCCTTGCGCGCTGCAGCCTTGATCAATTTGATGAGTTCAGCAATCAGTCGCTTCCCTCGTTCGCGTTCCCATGTCTTTTCATATGCTGTTGGCCCCTCGCCTTTTTCGAACGGATAAGGCACATCCCAATCAGCAGCTCCTGCAGGCACCCGATTCAGGCGTCGCTTCTTGACAGATTGACCTGAGTCTGACGAAGTATTTGTCTGCGACAGCACCTGTGCTGGACGACGTTCGAATCCAGTGGGTGGTGGCTGTGAGTTGGATCGAGGTTTTGGCGTAGCCCCCATGATGAGCTTCAAGATACTTTCAAGCACCGGAAATATATCCTTCTGTCCAATTAGGACTTGCACGATCTCTTGGTTAGTTGGCGCGGTAAGGAGAGAAGGATCGATGTAGGGTTGACAATTCGAAGGTTCTCGTGACTGAGATAATTGATTACGACGGCCAATTATGGGGGTATCGTCGTCATCAACAAGGATGGGATTGGAAGGGGTAGAACCGCGTGTGTGGGTTAATGTCGAAGGCTTGACTCCGCCCACGCGACCTGCTTTACCAAGAAGGTTATCTTGATTACGTAGAAAGTGGACGGGCGGGGGTGCTGTAGGATCTGGCAGTGTAAACTCAGGTTCTCGAGGCGTTGTAGACTCCTCTTCAGTTCGCGAGGCTGGTCGGGGCCGTTTCTTTCTCTTCCCCATCGAGGTTAAGGCACTGGGTGCCGCAACGGGAGGCGGAGACGTCGAAGTTGAGGCGATAGGACCGCCGTCTGATTGTGCACTATTTCGTCGCGAGCTCGCTTGTGGCCCTACAAGGTTTTGAGCTACTCGTGTTTGAGGCATGGCCGGAGGCCGAGAAACCACACCGTGGTTCAACGACAAGGCTAATGGGTTGATTGGTAGTTCAGAATGATGTTGGGAACCAGGAAGTGCAATGGTCCCCACGTTTTGTGTGCTAGCAGCGGCGCCTATCGGCGGGCCCGTCCTGCTGGCATCCGCACCTTGACTGGGGCAGGCGCGGGGAAGAGCCAGGACTGGAGACTCTGGCCTACCTGTCAGTTGAGGAGAGGGAGGAGGAGACCCAAAAAGAGAGTCTTGGTCCTCATCGTGCTCCTCTGGTCGGTTGTCGACGACCATAACGCTCTGAAAAATGGGGAAAGGTCGATCTAAGTCAACTGCGTGCATGTTGGGTTTGACAAAGGAGTACCTTGATAGCGGCGGTTGGATTGAGGAAACGAAATCCAAAACGAGTAGTGCTGAGAAACGAGGAGCGCCAGTGTGTATGAGAGAGGGAGGTGGTTTGAGAATAAGCTGTGTTCGGAACCGCTGACTGTGGGTTGTGAACTTTGTCGTGACTCCTACAAAGATTCGTCATCAGAAAACATCAGGACACGCAGAAAAGGCAACGAACCCGAGGGAGCCTTGAAAATATGTTGTAGGAACTCGTACGAACTTTGCTCGAAAGGAAAGGAAAAAAGGATGACGATGCGATGTCGCGGATAGAGGCAAAAATGTTGCCCTTGCCATCACCCGTTTTCGGGCGCGCCGAGTCGCCTGCCCATTTTCGGAACCTCTGCCGTACATGCCATGCGGGCTCTCTCAGTTACGCCTGAGGCCCTGCCCCCGCCGCCTCGTTTCAAACTCGCTTGCAGCGCTTTCACGCGCAGCCCAGAAAGAAAGGCCGCCCTCTGCAGTGTTGTCTGTCAATCACCCTTGCATCGTCCTATTTCTGTCCAGCTCCTTGGCACCCGGCATCAACTAAACTTGTGGATGTCTCCCCAGGTACTGCTGCCGTATAAGTAACTCAGCGCTCTCTTGTCAAACTCTTCCAGCTCTCTGTCGCACTTCTTGACTCTTAGGGACCTCCCACCATGCACCTCACCGTAAAGAACCTCACGAACGATCCCATAACCGCCCACACATATCCCACACCCCATAAACTCAATTTACTTCAGCGCAAGAAGGGAGTGGCTCAGTCTGCCGACGGTTTCACTCTCGAGCCCTCTGTAGACTTCTCAACGACCCTACCGAAGGGCTTTCGTCGAGAAATTATCCTCCGTCGAACATACCAGCCCGATGCTGCAGAGCCTGCAACTACTCCTGGCTTGGAAAAGAAGGAGTTGTTGGAGAAGGAATGGCATATTCATCCTGAGGGGTTCAAGATTCGCTTCTCGATGACATTCTCCGCATCGTGGCAGGTCGTGCCAGTGCCAGCAGAGTGCCCGTGGAGGGTATTCACAAGTCGGGTATGTGGACCATCTTACCATTCGGCAACATTCAATTGAGCTCTATGTTCAACGTTTAGATTTCGCGAGGCCACCACAAGCTGGTCATCTTGTCGAGGAGGAACCTTGCTTCGTTCCTCTCTGAACTACCCAATCGCCTTCCGCTGTCCTCCTTGTCTCTTCCAGGTTGGTATTCTCAGACATCCTGCGTCGAGCAGAGTGTTGATCAAACGTAATGTCTAGGTACCCATGATACGTATGTCTCTTGCCAATCTTTTCGGATATAACTCCCAAACATTTGCTCTCAGAATGGCATTCTATGGTTGGCCGGTTTCCCAGTGCCAAACTGTTCCATTAAGTACACAACTGAATGGAGGAATCCGTGTACTCGACGTTCGGCTCGCCGTCATACCTCCGCCGTCCTCGAAGGAGGCCCCACTGACGAAAGACCAACAGCTAATCGCATACCACGGGTTATGGCCCCAACAGACGCCCTTTCTCGCCATTCTGAACGACGTGCATACGTTCCTCACCTCGCCGATCGGGTGCATGGAGACAATTATCATGTCAATTAAACAAGAGGACTTCGCAGTCACCCCTGCGCCCCTCTTTTCTCAGCTAGTGCGAGAGACGATAGTCCAGGGTCCAGGTGGATGGGACGACTCGCAGCCCAGTGATTCGGGCGTGAATAGAGGCATGTGGTTCCTGGAGAACCGTATACCGACCCTCGGCGAAGTCAGAGGCAAAGTGGTAATGCTCAGTCGGTTTGGTGGGAATGGAGCCGGTTGGGAAGGAGGCTTGGAGGGCTTGGGTATTCACCCCACTACCTGGCCTGATAGTGACCAAGAAGGGTTTGAATGGGAGTTGAAAGGCACGCGCGTCAGAACGCACGATTGGTGCGTAGTAATGCTCACGAGTCAATTGTGACTTCTCAGACTGACTCACTATTGTGCTACAGGTATAATATACCTTCTTTCTTCAAGATTCCGGAGAAGGTCGAACGAGCGTCTGATAATCTGATACCACCAGCCGACTCCCCAGGACCTGTACTGCTTATGACTTTCTTCTCTGCTGCTTCCTTTCCCCTTGCCCTCCCTCCAACCGTGGCTAAGGGCTTCGGCTGGCCGAAGTGGGGTTTTGGAATTGAAGGAGTTAATAGCAGGCTCGGTAAATGGCTTCTGGATCAGCTAGGCGGTGATACTCAGCAGGTTGTGAGGATAGATCTGGAGAAGGGTAAAGATGCTGGCAGCGCAGAGCAAAAGGAACCAAGGATTCGTGGCTGGACTTTTTTGGACTATTATTCAGAACCTGAGGGAGGCGAAATTGTTCCTTTGCTCGTAGAGTGCAACTTCAGGGGGCGGAAGGAGGGTGAAGAAGGGTGGTGAAAGTCAATCTTGGTGCAGATCTCATCCAATTTATATGCGGACTCGAGTTACCACTTCATGTACAACACAACCTGGTCGGTGAAGAGGATAATAGATTCAAAATAACAGGAACAAAATATGTGCAGAAAGGGGTGACAGGCTAGTGCATAGGGAAACCTCCATCAGGGACGCCTCTCATTGGACTAGGGGACATATTCATCCCCATTCCCATACCACCCATAACGCTGGGATCAACGCCCATGTTACCCATATTTGCCATCCCTCCCATACCGCCACCTCCCATGCCACCTCCCATGCCACCTCCCATACTGCCTCCCATACCGCCGCCTCCCATACCGCCGCCTGCCATATTACCTCCCATACCTCCCATACCTGGTCCCATTGCCCCCATATTAGCCATGCCACCACCACCACCCATGGCTCCCATACCCCCAGCTCCCATACCACCTCCCATTGGCATGCCTCCAGCACTCATCCCACCACCCATGCCGCCCATTCCAGGTCGCATTCCGCCACCCATGGGGTTGATACCACCGCCACCCAAGCCCATGTTTCCCATTCCTGGACCCATCCTCATTGGCGAGCCACCACTTGTGGGATCACCACCGATAAACTGGCCTGAGGCAGGGTTGAACGGCGGTCCACCACCACCACCCCCTCCTCCAGCACCGGGACCAGGAAACGGCCCCGGCCCACCACCAGGAGGACCACGCATACCCATGCCCATGTTCATGTTCATGCCCGGCGATCCGGGGTAGTTGAAGTTGCCTGGTGGGGCGCCAGGCGGTCGGTGTGGCGAGTGCTCGCGCATGTGAGATGGGCCCATAGGGTATTCACCCATGTCGCGTCGGGATGGTGTGTGGTGACGGGAAGGCATGGAGGGTTGTTGCAGTTGGAAGGGTTGTTGGTGTCCTGGGTGTCCTGGGTGAGGCTGCGATGAGGATTGTTGTTGAGGTTGTCGAGGAGCGTCCTCGCTGCTCTCGTCGTCTGTCAGTTTCTTGACAGCAGCGCGAAGTGGTGTAGGGTCATAGTAAAGGTCAGAATATTTGTCAACGAGGAACCTATGGTGAAAGTCGAGGTGAACACGATTCGTGAATGGATTAGAGAACACAACGAACTGTTGGGTCCCAACGTCCCATTGCGGACCTCGTTCGGCTCTCGCTGTCATAAGCATGGAATTCCATTCCGATGCACTTTCCTACGAGAAACAGGCACAGCTGAACGAGATGGCCATAGAGAAAGGCAGAGACCACTCACGATAGCTTGTGTTAACCTGGAGCTTGGCAACGCCGTATCCACGGAGATCCCCAGGTCCTTCGCCTGGTTCTTCACCTCCACACTCAGCTTCGCGTTGATTCTTTGGGCATTATGTCGAGGAACGTTGAGCTTGATATTCTTGGCCGGTTTGGTGGGAGCCATCCTTTTCGCGTTGCACTTGTTTTTGCAGGTCGTCCCGATTCCGCGACCACGTGGTGCTTAATTGACACGATGTCTTCGAAGTATGTTTGTTGACTCGCGTCTCCGTCCTACGCTGACACCTTTGTCACGGTCCAGCCTTTTCTCTTTCATCTGAACTGGCAAATGTACGCGATATATATGCAATTCTATTTAAATGCTCATTTTTATCTCTGAAAGTCCAGGAATTACCGGCCAACCTAGAGCTTCTGGAAGTTGTTCCTCCCTTTGACATATGTCACTACGCCGTGGCGGGACACCTCTGTTAGGCGCAGGTCCACCGTCTCTGGAGGCCTCCAATCAAGCGCAAATTGACGATCTTGTCCAACGGAACCGCACGCTCGAACACCTCAACCAGAAACTCACAGCCCAGATTAATGCGGAAGCAGGACGCTCCAAAGAAGCCGTGCTCGCGATCCAGAAACAATGGGACGAGAATCAACGCCTTTGGAAAGAAGGTTGCGAAGAGCTGCTGGTCTCATATCGCATTGTGCAGAAACGCCTTGAAGTCGACCTAGAGAAGGAGAGGAGTGCGGTCATCAAAGAAATGGCCGTTGCCCGTGAAGAGAAGCTCCAACGTTTGCAACGAGACTTCAAAATCAAGCTGTTCCAGATGAAGGAAGAAGAGACAGATCTGAGAATGGAGGAGCTGGAAGAGGAGAAGGCTAGAATGGAAGAGGAGTATGAGCTGGTGGTGCAGAAAATGAAAGACAAATGCGCGGATTATGCCATCAAGCTGAAGGACACGCAGGCAGCTCTCTCACGGAGCGAGAAAGAGAGGGAGGAAAAGGAGGTACGTTTCTGGTATTCTATCGCTACTGTGACTTATTTGAGGTGCGCAAAAGGCGAAACACAACAAACTACTCGAAAAGCACGCCAACCTTGAAGGTCAGCTCGCGACGTCAGGTCCTACGCTCGAGCGTACGAAACTCCAGCTCGAGGGTGCACAGCACAAGGCTACAGAGCTCGAGCGTACTGTTGATGAGCTCAAACGAACCAACGCAGACCTCACGCGTCAACTTGAGAGGTGGCAAAGCCTGGATCTCAAGGAAGGTGCTGCAACCGAGAGTCAGCGGAAACAACGGCTCGCTCTGGAGGCAGAGAACGCGGAACTCAAGGAAGAGCTCGAGAGGAAGGAGGCACAGCTGGACAAGTCAGAGAGACGCGTCGAGAAGATGAAGACAACGACGCACAATTGGGAGGTGTGTTTTGTTGCGGCCCTCACTTGATGGCACTCGCTTATTGTGTGGCATAGGCGGAGTGCAAAGCGCAACAGCAGGCCGCCAAGACCTCTGAGAAGCAAGTAGCAAAGTTGGAGAAGCAGATCCAGAAATTGAAAAGCGATCTGGAGATTGAACGTGCCAGAGTGCGACCTCCTTCTCCTCAAGTACGTTTTATTCTTCTATGTTTGAAGGTCTCGTCACTCAAAGTATGACCCCTTCTTTCAAGAAGCGGCAACCCCCTCCTCCAGCAGACGCCGATGTCATCGATGTAGATGCGGAACAACAAGACGAGCCACCACGCAAGCAAGCCGTCAAACCTGAGTCCAAGCCGTCGGCAACGGTAAAGCCGGGGCTTTCCACTCAGACGAAAACCAGGCGCTCTGGGATCGAAGGACAAGTTGCGAGGAAGAAGACTGGCGGGAAACCTCCACAGCCGTCGCGAGGCAGGAAGGTCGCTTCTGCTCCGGCACCTAAGAGTGACAGCGATAGTGAGATGGAAGAAATATCCGAGCTTGAAGTTCCAGACGAGCCCCCTGAAGAAGATGCTGCCACGCGAAAGAAGAGGAAAGGAAAGGCCAAGGCCGCAGAAGATGACGCTGAGGAAGAACCACCAGGGTCTCCTGCCCAGAAGAGGAATGGTAAACGAAAAGCGGAGAAGGAAGACACAGGTGGTGATGAACCGGAGGTTGTTGAGCAACCCAATCCAAAGAAACGGGGTTCAAGGGCTCCAAGCGTGATCAAAGAAACAGCGCCTGCACCGACGAACCGTAGATCGAAACCTCCCAGTCGTGCTCCCAGCAAACAGCCTACTGCCAAAACGCCAACCGAACAAGCGGATGCGAACGACGATGACGACGACGAAACTGTTCCAAAGAAAAAGAAACGGAAGCTTGTAAGCTTATTCCCAGATAAAAGTGCTGGCCTTCCTCAGTTTGCTGCTGTACGTGCCATGAATCTTTTTGCCTCTCCTGAATGCTTGCTCAGTGCTCTTCAGTTTGGAAATGGTTCTCTTGATATCCCATCGGTATTATCTCCGCTCAAGCCCGACGAACGCGTTCCACAACGGTCAACATCCTCCAGTTTGGTAGCCAGCCTTGGCGGGTTAATGAAGATCCCCTTCGGACAATCAAGACGATGAGGAGCTTTACTTATCTATCGTATATCTTCGGAGTAATATTTGTACCCTTATTTTCCAGGAAGTAGCATCTCTTTCTTGCTTTCTGTCACTTTCCCTCGGTGTGCAAAATTCTACGCCCCATACTGTCCCTCGCGCTGATTTTTTTTTTGAAAAATAGTAATGATATATTGACTGTAGGGATCTAACATGAGAGTACAGTAGACTGGCGGGTTTTGTGGAAAGGTGTTGCCGTCATCATGAAACTCCTCTCAACGTAGAATGAGCGCGATCGGAGCGATTAAGGAGGCCGTTTAGTCTGTCCACCACATAGCTACTAGGTAGCGCACCGCATCCACACCTCATTGCGAAGCAAAACGCCAGCAGGAAACGAGGAAGTGCTGTGGTGGAAACTTTCAACCGGGTTCATGGTGAAAAAATGAGGTTTATAAAGAACATCATATTCCCACGATTGTCGTTCTGCGGCACGCGTGCCAAGGCGGCTGCGATGTTGTTGCCTTCATGGGCAAAATTATGGCCACTACCGCGCGGCAAGCATCCTTGACAGCGTTCTCCGACTTTCCTTGTGACTGCTCAAGGTCCGAACCCCATCATGTTCGCTAAGCTCAAATCATGGCTCGTGGCATTCAAACCCCCTCCTTCCCCTCTCCTCTACATGCGCGTCGGTCCAGTGCGTAAAGATGCCAATCCTCTCATGGTAAGCATCGAACTTCTTTGTGCTCTTTCTTGTCAGAAGTGACGCGACTTTACAGCTCCAATTCTTCACTTGGGATACCCTGCATGATAATATGAGCTGGTGGAAGCATTTCGAGACGGAGGTCCCTCGCTTGGCTAGTCTGGGCTTCACCCAAGTCTGGCTACCTCCCCCGAACAAGGCCGCTGAACCGGTAACTTATTTTCCAATTATGCTCAACCGTGTGCCATGCCACTCAATCCATTCCAAGCTTGGTCGAGGCTATGACGCATACGATCTGGTATGTTCAGACCAATATTCATAACTTTACCCTTACTGAGGGAGTTCAGTGGGATTTAGGTGAATTCAACCAGAAAGGGACAGTCAAGACCCGTTGGGGGACACGGGAGGAATATCTTCAGGCCTGCAAAGTGGCAAAAGAACATGGGATAGACATTCTAATAGACGCCGTTCTCAATGTGGGTACCTTCTCATGCTGCTGATGTCTCTTCTGATGCCGTCTTGCAGCACAAGTTAGGCGCCGATAGAGTGGAAACCTTCCAGGTTGTACCCGTTCAGCCAGACAATCGTTTGAAGGACGCTGGACCCACTCAAGAGATCGAGGTAACATCACGTCTATGCTCTTTATTAACCATCTGGGAGCTGAATATCCTTTTCGACGCATTGATGACAGGGGTGGACGGCTTTCGAATACCCTGGCAGAGAAAACAAGGTGGATCATATCTTACGGTCCTTGTTACCTGATATACTGATCGTCTCGCAGTACGGCGGTATGCGTTGGAACCGTGAACACTTCAGCGGTGAATATCGTCCTAACTCGTCGTGAATCAATGCAACTCATCTATCTGGATTTAGGCGTCGATTGGGACCATAAGACGAGGACTAGAGGAATCTATCGGATAATTGGCCCTGGACATAAAGGATGGTCTCGTAATGTTGACTCAGAACTCGGGAATTACGACTTCTTGCTTGGAATCGACGTAAGTCCCTGTGCTGCCTGTAAACTCCAGATGTACTTAATTTCTAGCTAGATTGATCATCGGCATCCTGCGGTGCGAGAAGACTTAGCGAACTGGGGCCAGTGGATCATAGAGGTGAGCCCGAAACGGATGATCATTCTCGTAAGTTTATTTCTGGCCTGCTTGCAGACTACAGGCGCCTCTGGCTTCCGACTGGACGCTATTAAACACATAGACCGGAAATTCCTGCTCCAGTGGGTGAGAATTCGTCGGTCAATTACTCTGGCCGCCGCTCTCACACATTTCATTATGGACAATTAACAGATCCAAGAAACGCGGCGGAGAGCAGGCCTTAAAGAAATGTTCGTCGTAGGTAAGTCTTAAGCTCGATGTTTTCCCGAACAGTGAATGTCCTGAATGCCCACATCCAGCGGAGTACTGGTCGGGAAAGTAGGTGCCTATGTGATCGATCAAGATAGACGTTAACACTCCACCTAGTCTTAAATTGGTTCTTCCTTACATTCGGGCATTCAAAGGAGAGGTCGGGACCTTCATTTTCTCCGAGACGGCACCGGAAATGACTGATTGAACTCTGCTATCTCTAGACCACATTTTTCGATGTGCCTTTGCACATGAACTTCAATCAAGCAAGCAGAGAGCGGACGCGTTACGACCTCAGAAAAATTCTCCGCGACACGATCGTCCAGGTCAAACCAAACGACGCTGTAACGTTTGTGGACAATCATGAGTAAGATGATTCCTCTTCTTTGACGGTTGCCATCTTAATGACATTTTGATCCTCCTTATTCTCCAGTACGGTAGAGTCGATCCTTGCTTCTTCGTCATTCCGAACCTGATTGGCCCTAAAGGTCGAAGGGCAGAGTCTTGAAAGCTGGGTACGTGCCCTTGCGTGCGGCCTTATTTCCCCACATTGCTAATATCACCGTCGTGCTCTTCCTCAGGTCGGAGACAACTTCAAGGTCCAAGCGTATGCCATCATATTACTCCGAGGTTACGGCCTTCCGTTCGTTTCTTTGTTTCCCGCTTATCTCACATTTTCCTTGATGAGTTGTTCATCTTTTCACTTACCGGTTACCTACAGATGTGTGTTTTATGGCGACTTGTACCCCAATCGCGAATGCTACAACGAGAACATTGCACGCAACATCACTCTTTTGATTGAGGCACGGAAAAACTTCGCGTATGGCGCAACGGAAGACTATCTTGCTGACAGAAACTGCATCGGATTTGTACGTAAAGGCGATGCCACCCACAGAGGCTGCGCGGTCGTAATCAGTAATCGAGAGGACGGGTATGTCAAGCCCTTTTTGCTCGACCGTGCATTTTCTGACAAACGCGCACGATTTGTCGTATAAGGTCCGACTCATTCGTCCATGAACTTCGTATGAATGTCGGCATCGTGCGTGTTCTCTCCTGCTACTTTTAAGGTCTCCTCTGGTCCTGACATATGGTTAATTAATTGCGACAGGAAAATGCGGGGAAAGTGTTTGGTAGCCATATGACACAACACGGACGAGTTGAGATCGATGGTAGTGGTTGGGGAACATTCTCCTGCTTTGCAAACAATGTCCAAGTTTGGACTCTGCTCGCGGCAGAAGAGGGGTCATAATCTACTTCTGAAGAAGTCTCCACTCCCCATTAATTACTACTGAGTTAGTAGTTCAATGTAAGGGCAGGGCATTGCCTGTTGGTTTACAAGCGGCTCCGAGATCTAAGTGTTATAAATGAATTATAACGTACACTCAACTTCTCTGCAAGAGAATCAGCGCCATTTATTGCTTCATAGAAGGTAATTCATTTCAGCAAATTGCATTACAACAAAGTCCATTATGAACAACCGTTATACAGGTAAGAAAGTCCTGGTTTTTGACCACGTACAATGCCCAAATCGCAAGGCGATAGATATTGACATACACAAATGGTGTCGTGGAGAGGTCGTGACATGAAAAGGAGGAACGAAAATGGTTACATCGCCCGTCCTAGAATTTCTGTACTTGAAGCCGTGCCATCTGAGTCTCGATACCGCTTCTTCATCTCGTAGTATTCCTCCCTTCTGTCTTCCACCGTCTTCTGTTCACATACCTCTTGTTCTTGGAGCACCATGCCTCTGCTCATTCTCATCGACATTTGCGCTGCCTCACCAGCCATCGACACCAAATCACGGGGTTGCTCTTCGCCGTCGAATAGGGCCGCTGTTTCTTCGAGTGTACGTCCTGGAGATAGATGAGAATCGTGGCCGAGGTAAGTAACAAACGGGTTGACGTACCCTTCGTCTCGACGATAAAGAAGAATACGAAGGTCAACTCAAAGACGAGCCACCCGCAGTAAATCACGTAGTACCACCAGTCAATTGCATCAAGCGCCCATGGATTGACAAATTGATTGAAGGCAACTGTCGCCATCATAGTTAGGTTCTGAAAGGAGGCATTAGTCGTATTCAAACCTGTTGCACCTAGACGCCACTTGCCATGATCGCAAAACCCTTCGCACGAACCCGGAAAGGTAGAATCTCGAGAGCGTAGGCGATGAGCATTGGCGTATACGCCAGATCGTAGAAGAAGTAAAAGAGGAAGATGAGAGGAACGGTAGCCCTGGCAGCAGCAGCATTGTTGAGATTTTTGTATAGCGCAGTGGTGATTGTCCAGCAAGAAAACGCTAGGATAAATTGTGTCAGTGTTTCTGTCGTCGATCAAGAATAGAAATAACGTACTTGCAAGCATTCCCGAGTTAGAGACTATGAAGAGAGGTCGACGACCAGCGAAATCCACCAGCATGGCGGCACCCAGAGCGATAACGAAATTGAAGATCTAGATGTATGCATATTGAGCGCTCGTCCAAACATATCAAGGAGACGCATACTTGTAGACAACCATTAATGATGGCTTTCGTCTTCGTATCAGTGACCCCGACACCTTCGAGGACAAGATCAATGTAATACGAGACAAGACCATTGCCACTATTGAACTTTGATCAGCCCTGCGTGGCGCACGTCTGGAGAAATCGACGCACCTCCATTGAGAGAAGACGGCAATGCCCAAAATAATCCGCATGCGCTTTCGGTTTCCAGGCGTCTGAAAGAGGGACCAATAGGAAGTGCTCCTATTGATTTCTTCCTCCATCCGAATCGCGTGGCGGATTTGAGCCATTTCAAACATGACGAGAGGATCTCGCTCGTCGCTCCCGTGGGCATGGTATTTCGCGAGAACAGACGCCGCCCGAGATTCCTGCAACATTCCATTAAGCTCGAGTCTGGGGAACTGATGCCGTACTTTTACTCACCATTCCCTTGGAGACAAGCCATCTGGGAGACTCGGGCATGAACCAGACAGCAGCGATCTGGATGACGGGGCAGAACGCCTGGACGAGCGTTGGCACTCGCCACGACCATTCGCTCCCAGAGGCGTGATCAAAAGCGCCGTAACAGACCTTGATACCGAGGTCGGAGATTAGTTTTGACACCTTCCAATCGTAGCTATATTCGAAACGTACCCAGGCTGATATGATACTCCCGAAGTACCAACATGAGTTAAACATGGACGTGATTTTACCGCGCTGTTGCCGTCGGGGAAAGTCAGTCACAGGCTATCACAGAGGCCTAGGGAGACCATGCCTGGGTGGGGTACGAAAGTTCAATGAGGAGAAGAGGGGAGGCGTTCTGGCAAAATGAAAGTCCGAAGCCAACTGAATATTCGCATGCTGCTGTCAAAGAAGGGCAGAAGAACAAAGACAGAAAGACTTACTTATGAATCTAGCACCAATAAATAGCGCCATGTTCCAAGAGGCAGCCTGGAGTGCTACACCGACACACATGATTACTCCACCAAAGAACAACGCTGCTCGACGACCAAAGATGTCGGACACAAAGGGTGTAAATGGCAAAGCTATTAGATTGCCAAGGAATTGTGCGGAGTTGAGGAGACCTAAGTTTATTCGACGGCGCCGATGAGGATGGCAGGTTCCATGAGGTCCACTGAAATCGACTTGCCTAACGTCTTCCCTCTCGGTTCATTGAAGTATCTTTGCCAATCAGGCAAGATCTGCAGTCCTGAAGGGAAATAACAGAGTTAATGGGTATGTAATTCATTAAATCAGGGTTCAATACCATTTACTAGAGATGAATCTAGCCCATTGACTACAGACGTCATCAGGGGAATGAGGAGGAACACATTGAGCAGGAGGATGCCTGGGACTACGCGTCAGCCGATTGAGCTCTCGAGAGACTCAAGCCACCTACCCCGATTGTTCCACCAGTACCCCGTGTGGATGAAGTCGACGACAGACCAGTGGGACTCATGTTGCGGCGCCATTTGTCCCCATGCAACTTATAACCCGGGCAAGATATGTAGAGAGGCCTCTGGAGGTTTCGCGTCAGAGGGCGGGGCGGGGGAGATGCGGGGAAGGAGAAAGGGAAGAGGGCCGGATGAACTAGAAAATAAAGTCGGGGGAACCATCGAATGTTATAGGTCTGCGTAGGCTCAGCCCCTCTGGCCCCGTGTACGTACCACAACGATCTGTCTGCGATTAAGCAGGCACGGAATGAGAAAGTGGATTATAGACCCCGGGGCATAGAGTTCGACCTGGGCACCTCCTTCCGTCAGTGGATCTGAACGATCATGGAAACATCAAGATGCCAGTACCTGCATATTGCCACCCACAGGCAAATGCCGATTCCGCATGGCGGCCCCTCCCCAGCCCTCGCCCGGACTATCTTCGCTGCTTTCACTTGTCAAGTTCGCGCAACCGGGGAAAGTGTGGGGTAAGTCAAAGGGGCCATCCCACCGACGCAGAAATAAGCCGTCCGACTGCAGATTCCAGCCGCATCATGAGACCTTCGACGGGTCCGCGCAAGACCATCTTCCGGAATATCGAGGGTAGAAAGACATGGAGGAACGGAAGAGAAATAGACGCAAGTGACCGGCTAACAAGCGCAAATTGATTCCGCCCACCGGCCCTGTCGGCTGCCGGCTTCTGTAAGTGGCGACTACCCGCGGCGAGACTTGCAGATATGCTAAGTCCGAGTTTCCCATTCCAGAGAATATTTGGTTGGATATATTTCCAGACAAATAGAGTATTAGTCGATTTGAGAGAAAGACTTGTTCTCCAAGCCTAGTAGCTACAAATATAGAGTAGCTCGCAAAGTCTGTTTGAATCTGAGAAACTTAGACAAGATCTTGATGACGGGCCGACGTAGGTAGGTTGACCAAGAGAGTGCTGTTCCCGTGAGCTGATCCTGGCGTAAATTTGGGGCGCATAAAAGAAAGTACTGCAAAAGTTGGCATTATGGTTGCTGATATCCTACCGATTCAGCCCAGCTCCTCAGATCAAGGGGTTGAGGAGACACACTCGAACGCCACTCCTCAACGACGATTGACAGATGAAGTGAAGAGAGGTAAGTACCTTCAAAATTCCGTCAGGAAGCCTGAATACTAGCGCTTTTATCGGGTCTTCTCCCGACCGCCCGAGCAGGTAGCAGAATTTTTTGCTGAAGGGATGGAGACTCACCCAAAATCTCATCGGACTTCAAGAAGACAAGCACTCCACCCCGGGCCAACCACTAAATTGTGGTTTCCATCACTGATTAGGCCCTCGAAATGTGTTGCCTCTGGTCCCTGAGTCCTTTTGAGGTATTCTAAAACTTCAATATCATTGCTACCAGGTAATTTCTTCATGCTAATATTAGGAAATCCACCTACTGCAATTGATATATATATATATATATTTCGGCCTGTTTGAACAAAATGCAGAAAAAATATCTCCAGATCCCTCTTCCTCGACCCACCAAAGCCCACCAATCTCCCTCCAAATTTCCAAAATGTTCCTTTCCTTTGTAGTCCCATAGTCGATAGATCATGGATCATAGATCAAATGACAAACGCATGTTACGCATCTGCCATCACAACTACCATCGAACGACGCCACATAACCAAAAGCGGCTCGGCTCGCCACGCGACGGGCCCGATCGCGAACACGACAGAGTCTTTTTTCTATTCAGCATCTTGCGGTGCGGGGTGCGCTTCCATCAGGCGCCCTTCGCTTTCAAAATGAAATCGCGGGGTTGAAGGAAGAGGCACGTAAATATGCGCAAGCGCACGATGCAGCTGACGCGCTTTAGTCGTTGCTGGCTTAAAACTACCGGACCGCGAGCATTGGTATGAAAGGAAAACAGAGCGGCTACAAAGTGACCGCTATGAGTGATAGTCAGCTGTCTTGTATAACAACGATGAAGGATCACTAAAGCTTGAGATAAAAGGCACACTGAAGTGACTGAACTCACCACGACGTACCTCGACGTCCAATCCCCGCTATCCGGCTACCGGCTACCGGCTTCACATTGCTCATCTCGACATCCTGGGCTTATCGAGGAACGGAACAATACTGAACAGAAATAAAGGTCCTTCGCAAGCGATCAACCTCGCTTGAAGTGTTGAATACCTTTTGACCTCTTTTGACACCTCAGAGAAGATCGCTTGTGTCCGAAGCCAAATGTCGATCATAGAAGGAGATGGCTATCCTAATTCTTTCACTGGTGTTGAGCGGGTCCTCGAGCCCAGCCAACGCTGAATTCAAGACTGGAGTTATGCAGAGAAGGATAAACTTGGCTGAAGTTGTAGCTAGTTGTAGCCGCATGATTTGCCGTCGGGCTGTACTCAACCGAGTTCAGGTTGATCGACGAATCCAGATCTTGTCTCGAGCTTTCCAGAGACGTCTCGGTCTAGTTGTGTGTTTGGCGCTAGAGACAAGTTTTCCTTGGGACAGCATAACACTAGGCGGATCTCAACCGTCGTGAAGCTCCTGAAGTTTTGTCGTTGTCAACGCAGAAATATTAGATGTAAGCTGGGTATGTACAATGATTGGAAAGGTCCAAAAACCCTGATAAAACCCTCTACCATGAATATACTACATCTCCGTATGTACAGGGGAAAGGGTTAACGGAAGGCAGTAGTGGCACATGAAGACGCATCGTGTGAAAAAACGTTCATGAAGGGGTCCAGAACCAAGAACCAGAAAATCAGTAGCAGAAGGCAAAATGACACAACAACATTTTGTGGAGAGGTATGGATGAGGGATATTAGATTCGAGGCGGGAGAACAACGTATGAAACAGTTCACTCGTCGAGGAAAGAAGGAATGAAAATGACTCGGCTGAGCACGTAGGAGAATTCCATCGAAGCAAGTTAGAAGTTCTCCGCGATTGTTGAGTGTTGTGCTTAGGCCAGTAGAGCGACTAATATAGCACCAATGGCACCCGCGAGACCGGTCTTTGCAACAACGTTGTAGGCCGCGTCAGTCGATTGCGCTGGGGCCCCGGTGCCAGAGGTTGTAGTAGAGGGACTAGTGCTGGTACCCGTAGTGGCACCGTTAGTGGTTGTGCTACAAGGGGTTGATGAGCAAGGAGGGCGACAAGACGTAAATGTACATACGCGCGAGTCGTGGTAGGAGGAGCTGTGGTAGTGGCGCCGGTAGTGGTTCCGGTAGTGGTCGTGGCTCCACCACCGCCTGTGGTGCTGGTGGTAGAACCGCCGTTGAGGCAGCTGGTGTCGGCTATAAACGGCGTTGTGAGATAGGAGTTGACGTAAGCTCTGACTGTTACTCACAACCACTCTGGACGGTGAAAGGAGCGGACTGCGAAATAGCGCCAGTGCTATCGCGGAGGGTCAAGCCAAGGGAGGTGCCTTTACGACAGTGAGGACGAGCACGTGAATTGCGTGAGCGTGATTACGCACCAGCCGTGATGTTAACGTTCCAAGAGAGCTGTGTGGTGGTGAGAGTACCGAAATCGAGGATGGCATTAGCAGAGGGTTCATTTCCGGGAAGCAACCTGCCACGGAGTTCAACAGAAAGTCAAAAGCGTATGTGGGTCGATACGCACCTCTATATGGGCAAAGAGATCACGAAGGAGATGTCAGAGTAGAACCTATGACGAAATCCGCATTACGACGAACCAGGAAGTAGGGGGCTAGCGACAAGTGTGAGCAAGTGAAGTAGGAAAAAGACGAACAGCGACGTACGAGTTCCTCCTGTCCAGGTGATCAAGAGAGGTTGGCAGACGACGACGCTCAGGCTGGGATGGTGGCGATAAGGTATTTTCCGGAAGCGAGAAATTTGGCATACTCACGGGGTATTGACGGTGAGCTGCTGAGCGACGGCGCTGGTCGCAGCGAGGAGAACAGCGGCGAGGGGAGCGAAGACAGACTTCATCGTTCGTGGGGATGGGCGGTGGAAGGAGGGCGGGTGAGCGAGGGGAGGTGAGAACGTGGAAGAATGAGGAGCAAAGTCTCGCCATCAAATTTATAACGCCTTCCGTCGCCAGAACGGGCACCAAATACCCGTAAACACACAGCTGATATCATTCCACATGCTCCAGACCCCGACACCCGCCATCCCAGCGACAAATTTCCTCTCTCCTGGCTGCTCCGTTCTCGCCACAGCCTCTGGGGAAGCCGCTCTCTGCCTTTTCGTCGTTTTCTCGCCGTCCGGGACACCGCTGACCACCCGCAGCACCTTCGGAACCCATTCTTAGACCCCATGCGCAGCATGCATCCGTTTCCTTGGCCGGTTGACGTCAAGCCTTCATGGCTGCCTTCCAAGAAGCTAGCAGTCTCCCGAACACTTGCTTGCCCATATCCCCTTATCGTCATTCAAGGCTTTTATTTCTACTAGTCCTCCAAGAAGCTGCCGGCATCGGTGCCTTTGCGCTAGATATTCCAGAAATCCGCTTTTCGTGAGCGTTACTAAACAACTAGGAAGACCTCGGGCTTTGGTTGATTCTGTCCTCCGCGTCGACGTTGGTGTCTTCGGCAACTTTCTCGAAGCGTTTAGGTGTTGCCGTTATAGCTCTCAACGGTCTCGTGTCGATATAAATACTAAAGCGACCGTTCTTTCATTCCCCCTCTTCCCTCGTCCCCTTGGATTTTTACCTCTGTCTCCAGATTCCAATTATCCGACTAATAAGTTGAGGAATAGAGGGTGTTCCAGAAGCCACTTATGCAGTCAGGTGTAGGTTTTCTACCTGTTAACTTCGGTGTATTAATTCGCAATCTTTATCCTCCCCATGTGCATGCTCTCGCGCGACTTGCCGCTATCCTTGAGGAAGAAATAGACTCTTCACTGTCGACGCGGCCAAGGTCGTCCTCAGTGTTGTCTCGTATCGCACATTCACATTCGCTCCGCCAACAAGCAAGAGTTCTTCTAGCCGGGACCCTTGGCGTTGGGCGTTGATTGTGATTTATGCGCCACAGTGATCCTTCCCTGAATGACACTTACGCTGCAGCAATGACATGAGGACGGGCAATTCAGATGAACGCGACCAGAAGCACGCAGAACGGTTCTTCTGAATCTCATATCCAATTCATAATTCAGCACAAAAGCTCCAAGACTAGGTGCAAAGAAAACAAGCGAAATGAAATGAACGCAAGGCCATGGAGGAGCATAGTAAGTAGAATGTGTACAGTACGTTTTGATCTGGCAAGTGAAGACATGTAAGCAAAAACACAAAAACCCTCACAGAACAATTACGCCGAGTTTGAACGAGGCTTCCAGAGGCGGAGAGTCGTCTCCAACCCGTAGTGGTCACTAATCCACATAGCTTGGTCTGTTCCGTCCCAGATCTTCTTGCCCACGCCGATGCGTTTAGGTTCATCCACCTTGTACGCCATGCCGGGCAAGTAGAATATTTTATCCAGTCTGCCTGCTGGCCAGTTCCCTTTATTCCCTTGGTACCCCCAGGTCTTCCCTTCATCGATATCGCCCTTCCTCCATGCATCCCTCAACCCAATCTGCTTCCCAATCATGGCATCCTTCGGCCCAATCGCATTCATATCCCCAGCGATGACACCCCCATGCACACCCGCGAGCCTCAAAAACCGCGCAGACATCTCGAGCTGCTTCGGTCGTGCGATCTCCCCTTCAGGCAAACTCTCCAAATGTGTATTGACGATCGCGACAACGACCTTCTCCTGGGTGCCGGGCACAGTCAGCCGGATCTTGACGCACAGCGCCGCGCGGCCCATACGGGTGAGCCCGAAATGCAGTATGTGGCTTTCGGCGATGTTGAGCGAGCGCGACACGAGCGTGATGCAACCATACGGCGCGTCGTTGGGCCATTTGGCGGGCGTGTGCGGCGTTACGACGAACCACCGGCGCACCCACGCGTCGCGCAGCAGGTGCTGGACCGTGGTCGCCCGTATCTCTTGCAGCAGGATGCAGCACGGCTCGGGTGCGCTGCCCTCGTCGCCGTCTTTACAGTTGAGGACGTCGCGCTGGATGTGCCGCAGTGCGGCCGTGAGCCGCTCCTCCTGGTCAGGCACTTGGAAGTCGATGTTCCAGGTGATGATCCGCACTTGCGATGTGGGTGGCTTGCGCTCGTCGAGCTCCGCCTCCCTCTCCGGATCTAGGCGCATGCCCACCGTCGGGGCATGTTTCCACGCGTCCTTGGACGACCGGTAGCGGTACACTTTGAGCTCGAGCAGCGTGTTCGGAATCACTGGGCCGCCGTCGTGGAATTCATGTTCATGCGAGTCCTCTTCATGTTCGTCCTCGCATCCGGGTGGTATGAATGGCTTGAAAGGCTCTTCCTCCACGGGAGGATGCGTTGGTATCGCTACCAATGTGTCGGTGTTGTGTCGCGGTCGCCCGAACGGCGGGATTCGCAAATAGTTGAAAAAGTGCGCCATCTGCTATTCGTGGATGAGAGTCAGATGTCGCGCGTGAAAGACGGGTAGCGCAAAGGCTTGGACCTGTTTAATGATCAGCTAGGGGAGAAGAGTGTAAGATATCGCAAACAAGGCGTGGAAGGCACTGCAGAGGTCTGGGTAATAGCATATATATGTAGAATGAGTAGGCGCCACAGAGGGGAGTGGACTGTGGGTACCAAGCTAATACACCGAGACCTCCTCACCCCCATCTAATACGACGTTGTACTCGGACCTGGGGATCATCGATACCAGATGGTATGTCCTCAAGGCGTGGGTCGATCACGCGTGGACCAACACGAGGCGCCTCTTGCCACTTCTAATCAACGCAAGGCAATAGGAATTCACAGTTTTCGATCTCAAAAAAGCTGCCGTGGTTCCGAATGGGTTATAAATATGGCCGTCATTATCTTGAGGGGTTTACATCGCTCCTACGGAAACCTCTTACAGCTCGGACTCTGCTCGCCCGAGCTTCTCCTTGGCTTCAGCGACGCGCTCCTCGAGGAACGACTTCAGGACGTTGGCCTTGATTTTAATCTCGTCCAGCTTCGCTAGTGACATGTTACGCTTCTCCAGGATTGTGGCCAATCTGCGTCAGCGGTGGTGTGATATTTCGGAAGGGCGGCGGAGCAAAGCAATGACAAGGGCAGGCAGGCAGGGGAGCGATAAGCCACGAAACACGACCGCACAACAGCAAGGGGCTTACCGCTTAGATTCCTTCTCGATATAGCCCACCGAACCGTTGGCTACCTTCTCCATAACACGGATGTAATGTTTGGACAGTGCACCAGCGCTTGCGGCCAACTTCTGGGCCTCCTTGTACACCAAGTCACGGGCGCTACCTGATGCCTTGAAGAACTTATGGGCTAGAGCGTCAAATTCTGCATGGCGGCCGGCCTAAACGGAAACATCAAGGAATGAGCTACCCAGGTTGAAAGGAGGTGATACAAGTGGACCAGGATAGAGGAGGGAATGGAGCTAAGACTTGCCTCATCGTTCAATCCTCCACCCACAGCACGTTGAGTTCCACACTTCTCATTCAGGTAAGCAACAATATCTGCTTCCGTGCGGCCACCTTCATAGTCGACAGGGGTCTTGTCGCTCGACCCCTTTGGGAAGAACTTGATAGTGGGGAAACCCGTCACTTCGTATTTACGGCTGATATCAGCGTTCTTCTTGTCGTCGGCGTCAAGGTTCGCGACAATGCACTGCAGACGGGCCGCTCATCCGTAGAAATATAGAAAATAAAAGAGGTATGCTTACATTCTTTTCAGGGCTGAATGTCGTAGCAACTACGGGAGGTGAGTCGTGTGAAACGTGAGGTCGTCGAAATGGACACACCCTTCTCGTAATGAGGCTTGAGGTTCTTACAATGCCCGCACCAGGGAGCCTGATCGTCTATGGTTAATACAATTCAATTGCATAGAAGAAAGACACACGGTGAAGGTGACAAGAACATCCTTAGACTCGTCCAGCGCAATTTCGTTGAAGTTGTTCAGATCGAGAGTGACGACATCAGATGGCGGAGGAACGGGAAGAGTCGACTTGACGCCGGTTTTCTTTGTGATGCTTGAGGATGTATGACAATGCTCAAGGTCATCACGGCGGTAAGTAAAGTGAAGGGCTCACTATTTTGATAGACTCTCGAGGTCACGACCTTCTTCGTAAGTCACCTCCTTACCCTCAGCATCAAACCATTTGAGAGCTTGAAATGAAAGCAGGGTCGATTTGAGAACACTCAAGGAAGTTATGACCAAGCAAACGCACTTGGGAATCCTGTTACTCCAAATCTCTTTCCCAAAGGCTTGCCAGCACCATCTGCGTCGACCTTGGCGACGATGACTTTGTTCTTAGCATGTGAAAAGACGTCTGCAAGTTGTTCATACACAGGTGCGAGGTTCTGTGAAGGTCGTTAAGTCCCAGTAAAACATTGAGAGATATGACACTTACCTTGCAGTGGCCACTAAGAAGTGCATTTGAAAGGTTTGTTCTGCGCTTTTCGTGTATATAAATGGACGTACCACCAGGGTGCAAAGCTGATGGTATGAGTGCAGTCAGCCAAAATATCCAACCATCGACCGATTATGACACGTACAACTCCACCAACGCTGGTGTCCCCTTTCCAATGATGCTGTCAAAGGTTTCTGGAAGAAGCTCCAGGACATTGGAGGCGCTGACGCCAGCTATCAGCGCCGACGCGAAGAGAGGGAGCGAGAAGCGCATGGTGGTTAGATGACAAACGCGTCGACGACTGACGTGGAGATGTAGGCTTATATTTGTTTGGTAATCCTCGGGTCGCCTTCGGCCATTCTCCTTCCGAAACTTTACAACCTAATCATGAAAGGCAGAACTACTTGATCTCATAGGAGAGACCTCTTTGCCCACACCGCCGCTTTCAGAGGAAGACTTCGAGCAGTCTTTGGCAGACCCTTGGTCGGCAATAATCCCCGGCCCGGTCCAAGTGTGAGAAGCCTCCTCCTTCCCGATATGGCGCTGTAGATTTTTATTCACCGCCCTATCTGTCAGCGAGCAGATTGCAAATCCCTTTAGGCATTACTCAGCAACCTTCTTATAAGCATCGTGTCTACGTTGAGGCCCCGTACGCACGTACACCTTCAAATGGCCTCAGGAAAAGCCCGAGCAGAAGACATCGATCTTGAAATGGAAGACGAAGGAGAGCAGTTTATCACGGAAGATGACATCTTGGCGGAGGTTCAAGACGACGGCGACGCGCCCATGGATGAGGATGACGAGGAGGGAGAAGGGGAGGATGCCCTGGGGGATTTGGCCGAAGGATCTTCAAGTCATGTCGAAGACAACTCACTTCAACACTTTGCGATCCATGCCTCTTCTGTCTTCACTGTTTCTTGCCATCCGACTCAACCTCTTGCTGTTTCTGGGGGAGAAGACGACCTAGGATACATTTGGGACATCACAGATGGCGAGGTCATCGTGGAATTGACGGGCCACACTGATAGCGTGACGAGTGCGGTATGGAGTACGGATGGAGAGTTGATCGCGACAGGGGGCATGGATGGTAAAGTGCGCGTATGGAGAAGAGTTGGAAAGGCAGACTATAGAACTTGGGAATTTTTGACTGAATTGCAAGGACCAGATGAAGTCATGGTGTGTTCTGGCGGTTTTGTGATGCACCCCCTTCATGCTGACCTCAGTTTTTGTACCTTAGTTTTTGCGATGGCACCCCAAGGGTACCGTTCTATTAGCAGGTGGAAATGATTCTACTCTTTGGCTCTGGCAACGTACATTCCCCACTTTATATCTTATATTTTGCACATATTAACAAAACCGTGGACAGTACCATCGGGAACTACAATACAGGTGCTCGCCGGACATTCTGGTCCAGTAAATTGTGGCTCTTTCACCCCAGATGGTACGCCTGCTCTTGAGCCTGATCCAGGCTCCTTATTTAACGCCAAATTTCAGGCAAGAGAATCATCTCAGCGGACCAAGACGGAAACCTAATATTCTGGGACCCGCGCTCCTCCACACCACTTTTCAAGCTCGGGCCTGACGACGCGCGATTCAACCTCGACGGAATCACCTCCATCGGAGTGAATCCTTCATCTACTCTCGCGATTGTCGGTGGTGCCGCCGGCGGTGTCCGCGTCGTGAGTTTGAGCAAAGGTGGCGTCACTGGCACGCTTGGAGGCCATACGGAAGGCGAGAGCATCGAGGCGATCGAGTTCGTCGAACTAACAGGAAGCGCGAGTACCGGCCCGGGTGTAGTCGCCACGGGCGCTACAGACGGGAAGGTGTGCATATGGGATCTCAGTACGATGCGTCTTCGCGCGACGTTAGAACATGAGGTCTGTCTTGATGATTTTTTTTACACCTCCCTGCTGATTAATCATGATGCAGGACGCAATCACTACACTGCTCGCCCACCCTACGCCAAAAGGATATCTCCTTGTCTCAGCATCTGCTGATAGGACACTGAAAACCTGGGACGCCCGTAGTGGTACCCTTTTGCGTACACATACGGGCCACAGGGGCCCCGTCCTGGGCGCATCTTTGGGTCTGGATGGGTCAGTTGTTGTCAGTGCAGGGGATGATGGTCTGTGCATGGTATACACAACGGAGGCTGAAGAGCAATGAGGAGCCAAGCAGCCTCGAGCGCTCATCATGGATTATCTAGATACTCTACTCTGTTGTGATACTAGCCCCATGGGACATCCTTGAGGAGTGTCTGGGATGTGGGAGTCCTATTTTTTGTTTTGTCTCCTGCAGGCTTTAGCAAGTCCAAGTACATCGGGTTATCCAAATCGGGCCGTGTGGCGCATCAGGGAAAAGAGTGACCCTGGTTTCATGGACCCATATTCTCGGCCCAGGCAATGTTCCACTATCGGGGTCGCCAGTTAGATGGGACCATCAACTGTTACAAACACTTTGTTGACCATTCCACACTAGAATTAGTGCATCTAGATGTACATTCGTATCAATTGCCAACAATTACTCAACGAAAGCTAATAGAGTAGATCGCATAATACATCGCGAAATGAAAGGCCAGGTAGTGTTCATGTCCATGAAACTGCATCATGAATAGCTTTACATATCCCAATCGTCCCATACCGAGGGCGAAACTGTCGTCGAGGGTGATATAGGCGATAAAGCGCTGATCTCCTCCGTCTCCATCAGCTCGACAATCTTCTCGCTCACTCCGTCCTTATCGTCCTTGCTCCCACGCATCGCGACGAGCACTGGGTCGTCTTTGGTAGTGTAAGGGCCTGAGTAAAGTAGCCGAATATCCTGGCCCTCGATGACTTGGACAATACGCCCGGTGGTGATGTTGCGGACCTCGATGAATTCCGGGGAAATGAGGAGGACGTGCCCGTTGCGATGGGCGTACGAGACGGCTTTGGTCTCCCATTTGATGTAACCCGAGCGTCGAGTGGGAACGCCGTGTTTGTTGATGTAGCAGCCGAGCTCTGGCAATGAATTAGATGAGTAAAGAAGGCGGCACACAATGGTAGCCAGTTACCATCGTAGACGACGAGAAGTTCGTTGGGGTCAACTCGAACGAACCCCAGAGGTTTGTGTCCCTCGAGGTGCGATTTCAAGCTTTCCATGGGCTCGTTATCGCTCGTCTCCGAGAGATCTGGTACAACTGCCACCGAGGACTTTGCTAGACTATTGAGAATGTGTCCATGAATTCAATAGCAGCGTCGGGGTAGCACAAGCGACATACTTCGTTGGATCTGCGGTTACGATTCCGCCACTCGTGCAAATACCTATGGTCTTCGCAAGAGCAACAACGTCGTACGCATCTTTGGGCACGTATCCTGGCTGAAAATAGCATTGAAAATCAGCGAGTCAGTCAAGCTTTAGACCTGACATATCGGAGGGGATAAGCAGGCGAGATCTCCAACGTACATCACCGTAACCTCTAAAATTCCGTATCACAGATGATGTTTTGCTCCTCCCTGGTGAAACGACTTGTTCTGTCGTGTCAACCGCTTCAAGGACCTGTAGAGTCATCGAGGAGCTCAATCTCCGCTTTGTTGCACAGACGACTGTGTTTCAGAGGGGTTAGATACGACCCATGAAGCTGACACCGGCCACAATCAGAGTCGATAAAAAACTTACGTAGAGCCCTGCCTCCAAGATGGATGTGTTTGCAGAAAACAATGTTCGCATCACTTCCGCCGATACGTTCCAGTGATGCCTCCAAGGTTTGACGTGCAGATGATCCAACTGCTATTCGGGCGAGGATATCGAGCGAGTAGGTCATGACCATCGAATCGGCATGCACGATGAGCCGATTGAAGGTCTTGGTTCCCAGCGTGGTCAGTGCAGATAGCGACGTCGGGTTCTTGTGCTGGAGTATCCATCGATACTCTGCAAAGAGTGTCAGACTCGTCTTGCCCGGAACGCTGAGATCGACGTACGTTCAGAGTTCACTGGGGCAACATAAATTCCGGGAGCACAGCCCACAACCAGAAATCTCCGATTTCCATGCACTACAGGACTCAGATGAGAAAGAGTAAAGTCATCGATGTGCTCAAGACTTACTGAAGGGTACCGCACAAGCGATCCGTCCAGTCACCTTCGATACTCCTCCGTGTTGCGCCTCCATTTTGGCTATTCGGAAAAAGTCATCGGTCAGGACTTGAGGACTGAACCACTAAAAACGAAGGTTACGGCAGAAACGTCAGATATGCCCAGTAATACAGGAAGGCAAAACATACCATATTCGACTCCTGGCGCACGCGATGCACTCCTATAGCGTCCACGAATGCATTATACCACTTCTTCCTCAATGCCTCACTTGTAACGTGGAGGGTGTATCGTCTCGTAGATCGACTTGCTGCGTGATAGATCGTGAATGGGTATATCGGCACGTTTTGGTATCGAAAAGTGTCAAGGAGTCTTCCCTCCTCGGATTTTTCTTTTCGCGTGTCTGGTGGCGAATCGAAGGGCCCTAGTCGAAGGAATGACAGTGGCATTGGCTGGATATTGCGATATTTTAATACATGCTCGCCAACACTAAGAGAATGCGACGTACTCGCGACATCAGTAAGCGTTTAATCGAACCGTTGGGGCGCTTTTCTTCCCTCATGAGAAGCACTTCATGAAAGACGGGTGTTTAGGCTGGATGGACGCATTAAATACATTGCTAGCTCACGATAGTTATCAAGAAGGGCGGCGACGAGATCCGTCCACTTCTCAGAGAAACCAGTGTCCGATTTGGCACGCCTGATCACTGGGCCAGTATACACCAATGTTCGACTATCGTCGTAGAGATCCATGTCCTACAACAACATCATCAAGAATGATATCAAGAAGGAAAACACGATGACGAACGATGATCTCTCCCTTCTGGAAGACCAGACTTTCGCAAAGCGCCCAAAACTTGACTTTGCTTTCCGCAGCTTCTATACCAGGTTGTGTGCTCTTGATACAGGCCTTCAGGATGCCTATAATTATAGGAAGTGTCTCCAGATCCGGATGGTCGTATTCTTTGTTTGTCAACTTTAATATTTGCTCGAGAAGAAGATTAAGTCTAGGCAGTCGCGTCACAGGTCGAGAGAGGAACGTGATAAGGTCGCGTTTTCGTATTCGAGGGTCATTAGAAGCGGATTGGCAGAATATCTCATATGCACGATTCTGCTTGAGCTGTTTTCGATGATGTGATTCGGCCAGCGGATAGTGCTTGATGTATGTCTCGTATGCGGAACGGAATTCGGATTTTAAAGTCGCTGAAAGGTATGAATAAGAATGATATGTGGAGGTAAAGACGTTTGCACTGACTATCCAGTAGTAGATCCGCCACGGATTGAATTAAAGGATGTTGGTCGCGTTGACGCGCGAATAAGGCAGCCAAAATACGATTATGATGCGAGAGAATTTCATTGAGGTTCCCGAAAACTTCTTGTATAAACCCCGTCAGTGCGGGTTCTTGGATAATCGGCGGCGATGCCTTCCTCAGGCCGTCGACGAATAACTAGGGGAAATAAATCTAAATCAAAGTGAATACGAGAAAAAATAGAAGCTGCGCACCTGTTGCACAGCTTCTAGATCTGCAACATATTCCCTCTCGGATTTGACGACTTCGAACAGAACAGATTGTCTTTGGACCTCTTGCTTCCCCAGCGCCTCCCTGGCTTCTTCTGGGACCAAACGATGCCACTCTTGGTCAACTTCGGGTAATTCGCCTGCTTGAAAACGACGCAATCCTTCTTCAAATCCTCCTTCAGATTGTAACCTACAAGCCTTGCGTTAAATTGGGATAACACAGAAAGAAGGACGAAAGGAAACCCACGACAGGTCAGAGAGCCCCCGCACGACATCTCCGGCGTCATCGTCAAATCCCTGAGCCAAAATGGGTTCAGTGGGCTCTTGTGACAAAAGCAGCGAGTCCGACACACCTCGTTAGAGCCAGAACCCCAGCCAGTCGCATTGTAGGACGATGCCAGTGAAGAGACAGAAGGATTATGGTGTAAGACGTTCAAATTACTTGTTGAAACATGACTGAGATCGCTTCTACTATGGTGGTGAGTGGGCCGTTGCTGTGTTTCGAAAGTACTGGGAGGATAAGAGGGTGGGCGGTAAAACTGAGGCTCGGGGAAGGCGATCCGTGGTTGGCTTCCAGAGTCAAATGGAGGTTGTGAAGGTTGCGGGCGGCTCGAGTATAGGTGCTGCATCGATTGTACCCGAGGACGGGGGGTAATGTATGAATAAGAAGGCCCAGGGGGTTGAGTATCCCATGGATTGTCGAGGCGATTCGCTTCTTGATTCACCGGAGGCGTGACTTGGAACGAGTACGGCGCGTATGCTTGCTGCGGAGAACTGGGGATTGTTGGAAGCTGTGCACCTGGTGGGGGTTTCCTCAGGTGATTCGTGCGATGGTCATTGTACATGGTGGTAGGAAATAGGAGGACCGTCGATTAGGATGTGCAGGCTCGAAGACCCCCATATGTCATCACTTGTTTGTCGCCTTGTGTCTCCATGTGAGCGCCCATCTTTTGCTTCGGTCGTAGCGCTCAGAGCTCTGTCGTCGTATACATACCCAAATTAAGCTCATGGCCATGCAGAGGGCAGTGTCGGGGTTGTGAAGACTTGGACAGGGGCTGGCGCGGAGTCACAAATAATTGCAGGACTCATCAACAGCCCTGCCATCATGCATTGATCATGCCGTGACGCGCACGCCTTGCCTTTGACTGTCAACTGATTCTTGAAGTGAAGCACAATACCTCCGAAAGTCATATCTTCCATGGCCCGAGCGACACGAGCTCAAGCGAGACTAGCCCCTCCTTCCGAGACACCTTTTAACCTTCCCAACGATCTACCAGCCCCGTCTACAAGTCGAACTCTCCGCCCACGGTCGCGTGCAACTTCCCTTACTCGCTCCGAAGACGCTGGATCGCGCTCAAGGCCGGGCTCCC
This sequence comes from Cyclocybe cylindracea, assembly GCA_013376435.1. NCBI lineage: Eukaryota > Fungi > Basidiomycota > Agaricomycetes > Agaricales > Hemipholiotaceae > Cyclocybe > Cyclocybe cylindracea. The sequence goes on from MPNV01003049.1 coordinate 617,849, forward strand.
GTGCTTCTTCGATGTCATATGGGTACTCTGCGTCTGCCTCGCGTTCAACCTCCAGAATGACATCGCCGGCACGTCTACCGATGGACCAGGACATGTCGTCTGCTGGTGGCTTGGAAAACAATCGTGTCGAACCAACGGAACAGCCTGGAGGCAGTTCTGAAATGAATGTATCGCTGTCCTCCCCAGAACAATTCGTGCAAAGAAGTACAGTCAGACGCTGGTCTCCCCAACCGTACGCAGCTGTAGAGGCTGCATGGAATGCCGCAGGCTTTACAGGATTCCCTCCGCTGCCAACGAGAGGAAACGAAGCTCTGTCACCCGCGGGTTCAAATCACTTCTCATCCGCGGATGCTCACATCTGGGAGCCCAGTTCGTATCCCGCACTGGTCGCACCAGGTAGCGCTTCGTCTTCGTCAGGCAAAAGGAAGCGAGAACACACATCCGATAGTGAAGACGAAGCGGAGGCAGCGTTCAATGTCGTGAACTCGAACGAAGGACCTGCAACAGGGCCGTCATCGCTTTCAACAGCACTCCACTCTCCTGCGTCAAGCTTAGGAAAACGAAAACGAGACCCCGACTCTGACGGCGAAATGGATTCGATTCCCTCCGTCCCTCCCTCTCAAGAACCCGCAAACCTTTCTCAGCAGTCTAGTCATGCTGAGTCGGAAAGTGAAATTGCGCAGCAATTATCACCGGATGATGGCTATGCCTCTGGACCCCATGTTTCTGACCCTGGTACGTGTGCCTCTCTTGAGCCAACAGCACCCAAGTTGACCCACCTGTATTTAGTGGACGATGCTGGAGGACACTCGAGTGCGGGCAAAGGCAAGAGGAAAGCAAAAGACCGTAAAGGGAAAGGAAAGGCGAAAGCACCTGAATCTGACAATCTAATCCAAATATCCGATTCGCCAACGATATCAGCCCTTGATGAATCTACAACGACGATGGCAGTGGACCCTCCTGTCCCCAATAAGCCTCCACCCGAGCTCATGTCCTCATACACATGTCCTATCTGTTTTTCACCTCCAACAAATGCTACTTTGACACCGTGTGGTCATATATGCTGCGGCGCCTGCCTGTTCACCGCGGTGAAAACAACGATTCAACGCGCAACATTGAGTACTGTTGGGCCTGGAGCCAGCGATGCTCGGTGAGTTTTGAGTTCATGTATGCGATTTGATCCTCAACTTTACATCTAGTTGTCCTGTCTGTCGTGCGATAATTACAGGATGGGATGGAAAGGGAGGAGGTGTTATTGGGTTGAAGGCAAGGGCAATATTTAGGCTGTGAAGGAAAATATCTTGTTTCCACAGTAACTTGCGCATGAAATCTTGCATTCTTTTACCAGTCAACTGTACAGGAATTAGATTTCGTTGAGGAAGGGAGGTAAATGCCAAGAAAAGGCAAACAACGCGTAAATAAATAGTCGCGTCGCGTCGCGTCACGATTCGGTGGTATCCTAGCCTCATCCGCTCACCACCATCTCGAAAATGTCTGAAGAAGCAACCCAAATCCCTTCGGCCCCTGGCCCTTCCACACCACTCAAGACATCTTACACTTACCACTCTCCAACGCCGACAGCTCCCGGCCCGTACATCCTCGGTGTCGATGAAGCCGGTCGCGGTCCAGTACTGGGGCCTCTTGTTTATGGAATCGCATACTGTCCAGTGTCGTACAAAGAAAAAATGGAGAAGCTTGGGTTTGCAGGTGAAATATATTATCTACCAGGTGCCCTGCCGTATTCTCATTGCTTCTGCCGTTCAGATTCCAAAACGTTGAATGCGGATACACGATCTTCACTTCTTGATATTTTGAGCTCTGACCCTCCAAACCTGGGGTGGTCTGTCCGCGTCATCAGGTGCGCATGAAAGTGGTTGCTAGGAAATTGTATCCTCACGAATCTGCAACAGCCCTCAGGCGATTTCGAGCGGAATGTTGCGTCGCCCACCGACAAACTTGAACCGTCAGTCTGAGGAAGCAACGATCCTGCTCATTCGGGAGGTCATTGCAAAAGGTATCCAACTATCAGAGGTACACCTCCCGCTTTACATCTCAACCACTTTATTGAAAAGATAGATAGGTGTACGTCGACGCTCTCGGGAACACAGCGACGTACGAGAAGTATCTGTCATCTCTATTCCCTGGGATCAGCTTCACAGTTACAAACAAGGCCGACTCAAAGTTCAAAATCGTCGGTGCTGCTAGTGTGGCAGCCAAAGTAACGCGAGACGCCTGTATCGAAGGATGGCACTTTGAAGAAAGCGAAGGTCAGACAGAAACGAAATGGAGTTCAGAGCTAGGTTCTGGGTATCCCTCAGGTAATTCCCCGTTACCAGAATACTTCCTGGTGGCCACTCCCTGACTTTTTTTTAAAAGATCCTAATACTCAAGCTTGGTTGAAGACAGCCACCGATCCTGTCTTTGGCTTCCCTCAAATCGTGCGCTTTTCTTGGGCAACTGTAAAGGTTATCTTAGAAAAGAGTGCCCACGGGGTGAAGTGGTACGTTTGTTCCATGCACACCCGCGTCCTGTTCTCTCACTCTGTTCCTGGTACGCTCACCTCAGGACGGATGAAGGTCAAGCATCGTTGGTGAAAGCATTCGAGTCTGGGAAAGGGCTCGAGAAAGATAGATGCTTGGTGACGAAAGACCTGCATATCAAGAGCGTCTACAGCCTATGATGTAAGACGAAATCTTCATACCCTCCCGTGAAAGTGGACCTGCAGCGGTATGTGTAGCCGGGCAGTATCGCGGTTAGTGACAGGCGAAGCGATGGCATTCCACTGCTCGTGTGGTTCTTTGCCAGCCAGGATTCGTCATCCTGTTTGGACAAAATGAATCTCTAGTCAACGAAATGCCTACGCGGTGTAACATGTACATACGAATTAACCAAGGCATCCGTAAGAGCGTTCAGCTACATCTCAGGCTTCCCCTCGAGAACGTCCGGCTTCGAGATGTCGCAATTCCTATGCGATCCAACATCGGACAGATATGAAAATGTTTATACCATTTGGAACCTCAAGCTACGCAATTTCGGTACCGTCGAGGCTTTTGATACTTGGAAATCGAGTCTTCTTTAATTTGTGAAATTTTTGTTCGTCGAAGAAAAGCATCAGAGCACGCGTAGCGTTGAGAAGGACCACGGACTGAAATTCTGAGAAGATGATGAACAGGAGCACACGAAATTGGATAATTAAAGGGCCTAAGTTGTTATTGCAGAGTTGTATGGTGTGGTGGCAGCTGGTGGCAGCATAAGCTGCTGCTGAAGTCGACCTGTTGGTTCCGAGTCAGCCAGCAATTTCGTTGAGATACATTTACCCAGCTTTCTGGGCTTTACGAACCCAAATTCTGGTAACTCCACAATTCTGAGCCGGGAATTTGCATAAATAGGATTCAGAGAAAGATGATCATTAGAGCAAAACCAAAGCAAAGTACCAAGGAACACTTTGGGGTGGATCCGAAACATGAAAAGGGAACTGTCTGCAGTGTGTGATAACGCTCTGTCCGTCTGGCGCCAGAAGAATGAAGAGGTATATATCATGCTGTGCTCGAAATAGGATCTGTACACGTTTAACGGTATGTACGTTATTAATTTGAACATGAGGGGTCGTTGCTCACTGTGACAAAAATTCAGATTTGCAAAGCATAGAATGACTCGTATAAGCACTCACAAGGAAGTAGTCAGGTACACGGCGCGACACAAGAGGTTCCCCGGCCCGCGGGGCAGGATCAAATTGTAGGCTGAAGATAGGAAAGAATTAGCTATTGCAATAGAAAAGTAAAGGAGGAATGCACAAGCTGTAAGATAATTTTTCGTCTATCTCCATGATCGCGGCTTGATTACCACATCGGTAGCAGTAGTTCGGTGCACTAAAGATTGTTACAACATTTCTATCTTGACCCCAACTGTAACCTGGTGATTAAGAGCAATATGGTTGAGTATATTGGACATCGACGAAAACACCCAGCATGCCCGGCATCCCAAAAGACGTACCTTCCATAACCAGTTGATGCGCTCGAGCAACGAGCGTCAGTCCGTTATTATGGTTGAATGCCTCTGAGATGTCTTGGCCGAACGTATACCCAGCGCCGCGCGGTGAGATACCCCAACCGCAACGGTCATCTGGATCGGACCACAGCAAATCGCACATCGGGCCTTCGTGTGGTACTTCTTGCACTCGATCGATTGAGCGGACGTGGTCAAGGGTGTCGATAGATGGTGAGAGACCGCCGTGTAAGCAGAATATCTAGGGGTAGGTGTCAGCACAAATACGACATCATAAAAACAATCCAGAATGATAGTGCGGAGCCAAAAACTTCTCTGAGATGTCAAACTGCCCATCACACGACGAACCGCACTATTGTTCCAACCTGACAAAGAAGCAGGATAAGGGTCGATGAAGAGGACTCACTTGATTGTCAATAAGGGCGGTGAGGGGGAGGTAGTCGAAGAGGTCGGTGAAGAATCGCCAGACATTGGCGTTGCCGTATTTTCGAAGACATTCATCGTAAAAGCCATACACTTGCGTGATCTGTCGTGATTCGTGGTTTCCGCGGAGGATAGTCACTCGATCGCTGTATCGTAGCTTGAGGGCAACGAGTAGCGTCACTGTCTCCACTGAATAGTATCCTCGGTCGACGTAGTCACCCATGAAAAGGTAGTTGGTGTCTGGCGAATTGCCGCCGATACGGAACAGTTCTGACAGATCGTGCTGATAGTCGTCGAAGGAGTGGACACGATGCATTGAGGCGAGCAGAGAAAGGGGAGAGGGGGGGAAGATATTATCAGCACAACATATTGGCGCCTCGCGGGGAGATGAGTGAAACAAGACGCACAAATTGGCCATGAATATCACCACATACGGTGACTGGACACTTCACAGGTTTGACATTCCCTTCGTCCATGAGGATCTCCCGCGTCTATAGAAGAAATGAGAGGAAAAATTAGCTCCTGAAGCGCCGACCGGCTACGCATCACCCGCAGCGCCCTCCGACACAAGTTCTTATCCGCATACCTTGTCGCAGAGCTTTTTGACGTCGGCTTCTGAGAGTTGCTTGCATTGGCTGAGCTGTTCGATCCAGCCATCGATTTCGTGCTCCATACGTGTCGTATGATTTCTATAGGGGTGGAGGTTGTAAAAGAGATAGAGAGATTGTCTGGCGGAGGTGGTGGAGTGATTGCGAGATGGCAATGCAGCCCTTGCCCTTGACAAATCACGCGTGACGTTGTCACATCTCAGGCTCTCAGATTGTTTCGACTCGCGACGACGCGTCCTTCGATCCTCTCCCTCTGCCCCTCGTCTCACGATGTCTCAGTTCGCAGTGGACCCGAACTCGGCGGTGTATACAACGGACGAGGTAAGCATCGTGTTGTCGCCAAGATGTCCACCCAATGCCTGCGCAGTACGGAAGACCGTTCTCATCCTCAGGGAACAAGGGAAAAACGAGACACACGGAATAGAGGCATCAAGTATGTTTTCGTAACATTCCCACCTTGTTTTATCTAACCCCCCCCCTCTAGGCGCATTCTCGCTGCTCGAACCGTTGCAACATCATCGAACGTCTCTGGTCCTCGAGTTTGTTAACAAGGCGTTGATTAATCGGTTTGAAATTCGACCATTCTTTCTTTTCTTTTCTCCTTAGGCCTTGACAAAATCCTGATATCACCCGATGGTGAGATCACAGTGACGAACGATGGCGCCACAATACTGGGACAGATGGAGGTGGAACACCAAATCGCCAAATTGCTCGTGCAGCTCTCGAAAAGTCAGGATGATGAGATCGGTGATGGCACGACTGGTGTTGTTGGTGCGCGGTTCTATCTTGTTTCCTTTTTTCCGTTTCCTTAGCTATCCACAGTGCTGGCCGGCGCTCTCCTCGAACAAAGTGAAGGACTCCTCGACCGAGGCATCCATCCTATCCGTATCGCGGATGGCTTCGATCGTGCATGCGCAGTAGCAGTCGAGCACCTCGATCGCATCTCAGAACGCGTAGACTTCTCACCAAGCAACACTGACAATCTATTAAAAACCGCAAAGACAAGTCTAGGCAGTAAAATGTACATTTTTCTCCTACACGCGATGGTCGTTGGAACTGACCGAATACGCCCAGTGTCTCAAAGGAGCACACCCAGTTTGCGCAAATAGCTGTGGATGCAGTTTTGGCTGTCGCCGATGTGCACCGTCGCGATGTTCCGTTTGACCTAATCAAAGTCGATGGCAAAGTTGGAGGTTCCTTGGCCGACACCAAACTCATTCGAGGAGTCCTCCTTGACAAAGATATGTCACACCCGCAGATGCCCCACACCGTCAAAGATGCTCGCCTTGCCATCTTGACATGTCCGTTCGAACCTCCTCGTCCCAAGACGAAGCACAAGCTGGATATCACGAGTGTGGAGGAATACAACAAATTGCGAGCATACGAGAAAGAGAAATTTGCAGATATGATCAAGAGGGTAAAAGACACGGGGGCGAATTTGGTCATTTGCCAGTGGGGATTCGATGATGAGGCAAATCATCTTCTCATGCAGAATGAGCTCCCGGCAGTTAGATGGGTCGGGGGCCCAGAAATCGAGGTAATATTTAGTCACGGTATTCAATTTCTAAATAGGAATTAACGCCTCCAACAGCTTATTGCTATCGCCACGCACGGACGTATCGTCCCCCGGTTCGAAGATCTTACCGCAGCAAAGCTCGGGAAGGCAGGCATTGTTCGGGAACTTTCTTTCGGTACCACAAGGGATAAGATGCTCGTCATCGAAGAATGTGCCAATACTCGGGCGGTTACCGTCTTTGTACGAGGAAGTAATAAGATGGTATTGCCTTCGCCATTCCTTAAGTTTCCAAGCTCACGTCAGGGCCGTAGATTGTTGATGAAGCCAAGCGAGCTCTCCACGACGCCCTCTGTGCGGTTCGAAATCTCGTTGTCGACAACAGAGTTGTTTATGGGGGTGGATCTGCCGACATTAGCTGTGCCATTGCAGTTTCAAAGGCCGCGGATGAGGTACCTCTTCCTGATTTCATCATTCGTGTCACGTCTGACCATTGTTCTCCAAGATCCCAACGATAGAACAATACGCGATGCGCGCATTTTCGTCAGCGCTTGATGCCATCCCACTCGCTCTCGCCGAAAATAGCGGTCTATCACCTATAGAAACTCTTACGGAAGTTCGCAGTAGACAAGTCAACGAAAAGAACTCGCGGCTGGGAATTGACTGTAATGACCGAGGAGAAAATGGTGAATCTGCCCCGTGATATTGTGTCGATTTATTACTGATCATATGTTTTCCAGATATGAAGAAGCAATTCGTTTATGATCCTCTGATTTCGAAGCGCCAGCAATATCTCCTTGCCACGCAGGTAGGCCTTCTCGTTTGTTTATTATCCTACCCTCCTGATCCTTATTCTTCGCAGCTCGTCCGCGCAGTTCTCAAGATTGGTAAAGCACATGTCAGATTGTCCTGTCTGAGCGCTTCATTGACTGTTTTTCTTTTCGCAGATGATGTAATCGTAGCTGGCCAGGATGAGTAGACGACAATGCCCCAATAGACCTCGAAACCAATCATTAATATAGGCTCATTTTTAAACCATGCGAAAATATTGGCTCTCTGAAACGAATTCTACTATTCCCTGCGACATGGGTTGCTACTGCATATAGCCCCTAATCACTCTGCCTCAGTCAGTCCCAATTTGGTTGCACGACTTCTATATGGAGTACTGTCAGTAGGATCGGTAAGCCGGCGGCGCACGTGCACTGGGCAGCGTTTTCATGAACGTTCTGGGTTGGCCTCGTTCGCTTGAACGCTTACTTGATTTCTAGCCTGCAAACTCGTGTCATTTTTCTTATCGCCGCGACCTAGAACAGAAGATGATCCCGTGCATAGCAAGGGAAGGTGGTCCGTGGGAACCATGAACTCTTTCAGTCATTGACGTCATTGCTTACAATTGGAGAAGAACAAATGGTTAAATGAGACTCCCCAAAGAGGGCTCGTCTTTCCTCCTCTTTTACTCCGACCGATTGCAATGTTCTCATTATCAACCGCGCGCTGTGCCATCCGCGCGTCGTCAGCGCGCATGGTCGCCTCTGCTAATGCGCGCTACACCAGCACAAGGTAAAGACCGTGACATTGACATTGATTAAGTCCCAGTGCTAAGGCTGACGTATCAAGGCCGTACTCCAGGTTTCTATTTTCTGAAGTGCCATGCAATGACTTTCTGACGCTTGCCATCGCTTGTCAGCACCATGCACGACAATGACCCAGAGGTGTGCTTCTTGCTCACTCGACAACCCTCAGGACTAACCGTATGAGTTAGGTGCTAGAAAGAGAGAAACATAAGAACTTGACAGGAAAGCAAGGGAGATCCGCTCCGCATGACCATGCGCCAGGCTGGAACGAAACGCTTGCGACCGCTTCCGAAGCCGACGTCAAGGTGAGCACGAAACTTGCCCTCATGTGATACAGGTAACATCGTTATGCTAGGCCGACAAGTCTACCGGATCAACTGCAGAACTACAGGCCAGGACCATTGAATCGCTGCAGGCGCGCCGTTCTGAGATTGAAGGAGAGGACGGCACTGGTTCAACGACTGCTTTCTACGCGCGAGACGAGGTTTCAGGCCCTCTGTCAAGTGTCCAAGGCAAAGAAGAGGTGACCATCACTAAACGCAAGATTCATAAGGAAGATGGCACCACCGATATCGTCGAAGAGATCGAAGATTTTCAAAAGATGACACCCAGTGAGGAAGATGTACGTCCGCTACTTTCGTTGATCGTCCTTTGACTTTCTCCTCACGGATGCGGCCTCGTAGGTGAAGGCAGACAGAGGAGAGATATAAAATTTCAAGATATTCTTGTTCATCATATGCTACTCCCAGAACCGAATTGTGACTGTCAACGCGATTGTGCCCTCAATCTGTACCACTATGCAGTGCCGACACCTATGATTATTTCTTCTTTCAGGTCTGTCAGCACTCTCTGAGCATGTCGACGTCGGCAGTCAAGAATGGTACTCGTGAAAGAGAATCAAGCAAGATATACCATATATGCATCATCTTGTTGAGGCTTCTGGTCTGCTGTGCTGGTTTTTCACTCGAAATGATAGATCAATTTGCGCGCTGCTGCTGAGTGAATAAAGAGGTTATACAAAAAACAATCTGTTTATGATGTGCATACATATGTCATAATTTGTCTCCTCGCATCATCATCATCTCGTCATGGTTGTGCCCCACCTAGTTGACACCCCTTTTAAACGTTTAATCTTAATGCCCTCGAAGTATGCCGTAATTTCGTATGCTTGGCTTGAAATGTAAGCGAGGCGCCTACCCATCCTTCGTTTGAGACTCTTCATCACTCTTCCTGTCCTGGAGGTCTTCTGGGATGAGCCCAAGGCGGCGGAAGATAGCATTCTGGCGCTCCTGGTCGGCAACGGCGAGACTCTCAGTCGCCCCAAATACTTCGTCCATCTCTTCGAGTGTCAGACCTAGAATGGTGTGCAACCCATCAGCATCGTCTCATGGCTCTCCGAAATCCTGACGATCGAACCTTTGGTCTCGGGCACCTAAAGTCGAAGAATGTCAGGAGGATAAACTACCTGGCAGCAGACAGGTTACTCACAAAGAAGATGACAAACAGCCCTCCCAGCAGCGAGAAGGCCTGAGTGACGTCGGTCAACCTATCGATTCAAACATGGCACTGGTTAATGAACTTACCCCGAAAAAGATGAACGTCCCGTATGTGATGTGCTTGAGCATCGATGGCGTAACCTGACCGACTACAAATTGAACCATAAGCAAAGCTGGTGGCGTGGAGGACACGAACGACAAACCGATGAAGTTGTTCATCCAGTTCGATGACGCTGCAATCGAAAGTCCCTTTCCTCGGACGCTTAGAGGCCAAATCTTTGGGACATTATGATATGTCATGGAAGCAGCGACATTCAAGAGGAATCTCTACCTCGGCGACAAGAATCCAGGCACATGGCCCCCAGCTATAACCGAAGCCTGCAACGACAAAATGGTGAGAAATACATCGGAAGGCAAAGGAAGCAGGAATTCCTCGTACCAATCGCGAATATCCACACGAAGACACATGCAACCCAACCAGCAGCTAATGATGGACATCGGGACATCAGGATGAGGGTGATATCATCCAATGCTTTCACATACCCGAATGGCTACCCCACGAGTCCTGAAAGAGTCCAGTCAAAATGGCGACGATGAAATGGCACCTTTAAAGAAAGGAGCTCATCGTCAGTCTGGTGTTCTTTGAGCACTCAGAACACACTGCAATGCACCCTGCCATCAGGAACGCCCCAGATATTAACACAGGCTTGCGTCCGAGCTGGTCGACCCACAGGACAGCAGGGATGGTCGCCAAAAACATGCTAAACACCGAAGACAACCATCAGTGCTCTGAAAAGAAGATGAAGCGTAGGACACGTACGCAATGCCGACAACGCCTGTGGCGAGAAGGGGGATGGTGTTGCCCGTGAGGCCCAACGACTCGAAGATGCTCGGTGCATAGTACAGAATGGCATTGACACCGGCTAAACAGAAGCGTTTTGATTGCGTCAGAACGGGCCTTCCGAGTGGACCGGAAAGCGCATTTATGCAGGCAGAACTCACTCCATTGCTGGAAGAACATCGTTCTAATACCCAAATCAGCACGATCGATAGGACGAGAAGGAGATGACTGACAAGGTTCCGACGGCGACTCGGTACAATAGATCTGGGTCGAACGAGATGTGTCAGACTTCGTCGAAGAGCGGCTCTCGGTGATGAGACGGATCGATAAGTGAACGCACTTTTCTCGCGCAGAAGACTGACATAGTCGAAGAACCCCAGCTTGAAGTTAGACGCAAAACTGCCGTCCTGGTATTGCGGGAACCTGATCTCTGCGGTCTCCTTTTCGAAGAGGTACTGGGCTCGGATTTCTCTGAGAGAAACAAGGCGAATAAGAAAATCGAGAACAGGAGGATGCTAACAGCTTACAAGAATTCGATCTGGACCAAGTCTGCATCTGGGGGCAGGCCTCGCGCGCTGCTGAGCACTTGCAAGGCTTCATCGTCGCGTCCTTGGTTGACCAGCCAACTGTCCCAAAGATCGATCAGCTTAAATGGTCTGACGGGTTTGACAACCTGACACACCGAGGAGAGAAGGGCATGAACAAAATCCCTACACCCAAAACAACAGCTGGCGCGAGCTGGAGGCCCAGAGGGATCCTCCACGCCGCTTCGTGCTGGCCCTCTCCCGTACCTCCAATGTAATTGGTCCCTACCCAAGAAGAAAATCTTTCATCAACAAAGACCTAGGACAAACAGCCATACGCACCAAAGTCAATCCAGAAAGAGATCATAATCCCAAACGTGATCGCGAGCTGCTGGAGCGCCACCAGGCTGCCGCGCACCTCCGGAGGGGCGATTTCCGCATTGTACAGCGGCACGGCCATGCTGAGCGATCCAACTCCAAGACCTGTGACGAATCGACCTATTCGGGGGTGGAAGAACTGTTAGATTCCTTATTGTGCATCATCTGACGCGTCTTGGGACAGAGAAGAGAAACGAGGCGATGGGGAATAGGAAGGATAAGGAGAAAGGGATGGAATACGGAAGGAGACGGCAAGTACCTCCGAAGATTGAAGGCGAAGCCTCGGCGGCAGTCTGGACGACGACACCAATGCAGAATACGACGACGGCTGTGGTGCAATGACGGACACGCGGTCAATCGACTGGAAATCGAACTCTGAAAAAGATGATGGAGGCGCACCTAGGACAATCGTGTACTTCCGCGACAATTTATCGGCGAGATAACCTGCGTTGAAAATCATCAGCAACTTAAGTATTAATGCAATCATTGAGGTAAAAAGAGACTCTTCAAATTTAGTCTCTCAATCGAATCGTACCTGTCATCAAGACGCCCGCCCAAGCTCCCAACTCGAGGATGGCGACGAGCCAGCCCTTCTTCCCCGCATCCTCCACCGCATCGCCCATCCGGTCCTTGAAGGACTGCATCCTGTGGGTGTGGGCATATTAGCTTTATCTCCATTCTCCATACACCCATTGGAGATGGGACGGAGAGAGGAATGAATGGGAGGCCTACGCGAGCACGCCAGAGAAGACGCCCTGCGGAGAAATTAGCCGTGCCGGGGAAACGGGTTGGGACATGCTCATACCTGGTTGTATCCTGGTGCAGGCGACCTTGTTAGCGGTCAGTTCGTCGGGACGTTGGAGGGATAGACGTGCCATATAACCTAGGGTAAAGAGTTAGAAAGGTGATCGGGGAATTGTGGAGAACAACTTACAGTCCTCCGAGAGACGCGAAGACTGCGATGGCGAAAACTTTGCGATTGTGCACCAGTCCAGCCTCGATCCCGGGTTAATTTCTTCGCTCGCATGAGCTCGAGGTTGACCTACCCATCCAGATTGACCAGCTAACGCCTTACGGCGACTTGCTGTTAGGCCTCCGGCGTCGACAGTTGCTCCTCCGCCCATTACTGTTGGATGTGAGAAGAGTGTTCGAAAAGCTCTTGCTCGACCATCTTCGAGGCCTTTATACGAGGGTACATATGTATCGGAGGCGTCAGATCTCGTATTTTTGTCGGCAGGATCAATTCAGCGAATGTATTCTTGCGGTATTCCTCAACCCCAAGAAGCGCTGATAAACGTTCAAGAAGTGGAGAAAACGGCCCGGCGCCTTGTCGGACCACCTAACCGTCCCCATTGCAGGAAGGTCTCACACGAAAACCTTGCAGGTCTTCCCAAGAGGTTAATGGGTTCTATGGTGAGGTAGACTACTTTCATGTCATGAGGGGCACATGGTGAAATATTATGAGTTATAGATAGGTGCAAATGATAGAAGAACCTCAGCTTGGGGAAGCAACAAGAAGTCTCTAGATCCATCTGATGATATGACAACAGTCCGTAAGAAAGTCCATAACATGACACTCTTGTCGTAGCACCGAAGGAAGTTTAATCTAGGCGAGGAGGGCAACAGCGGCAGCACCAACGACAGCAGCGCCAACGTTGGCGACTTGCTTGAGGCTGGCGTTGGATGTCGCGGTGGCAGCACCGGTGCTAGTTCGGCTGGCGGAGGTGTTAGCAGCTGAAGTACCTGTCGCGGTGTTGGTGGTGGTGCCGGCGCTACATCAAGATATGAGCTCTATTGTCACTATAAACGAAACAAGAAAACACACGAAGCGGAGGTGTTGGGGGTAGACGGCGCGCCGCTGCCGGCGCTGGTTGAAGCAGTTTGACCAACACAGCTAGTATCACCTGCATGGTACATTGAGTAAAGGACGAATGAGATTCTTGAAAAGCAAGGCGTACCACCAGCAAGAATATTGAAGGTACCCGATTGAGCAAGAGCGCCAGTGCTATCACGGAGATTGAAGAAGCCAGAGGTGCCTGCGGTGGAGTGAGAAGCCATACCGTGCAAGTGGAAGGCATGAACGCACCAACGGGGAGGTTAGTCACCCATGTGACCTGGGTCGAAGTTTGGGAACCGAGGTCGAGCAGAGGGGTAGCAGCGGGTTGGCCAGCAGGTAGGATACTGCGTGGAACGCGTCAATGCCAGAGATACGCGCCAGCGGGCGACAACATACCTCTGAAGAGATAAGCAAGGGACAACTGGACGTTAGGGGAGCGCTGGAGTCAACAAAAGGAGCAAACAAACCAGGAAGTAGGGTCCTAGAGGATGTTTCAGACCCTGGACACTGCACTCGAGAGTTGCGGGGACTCACCGACGCCTCCTGACCAGGAAATTAGGGTGGGTTGGCAGACAACGACATTAAGGCTGGTGGGAGAGACGATAAGCATTTGAGACGTGGCGGTAATGAGAGGACAGAACGGACGGGGTGTTGATGGTGAATGTCTGTGCAATGACAGAGGTGGCCGCGAGGGCGACGACGAGGAGGTTTGAGAAGAGAGCGACCATGGTAACGTTTGTACGAAGGGCGTGAAGGTAGCAAGTAAAAGAGAGAAAGAGAACAAGTGGGGCGGAAATTTGCACGCGGCTTTCTATAAGCCGTTGCTTAGGTACTTGGCGGAGCTCTCCGTCCGGCGCCATCACTTCTTGATCATCTTCCTCTTCAGCTCCAACACCCATTACATCCGCCAAGCTCGCTCCTCCCACACAGCCAAGGTCCCACCTCGACACCTCTGGCCCGTCTGGCACACTCCCCGACGGCCATGGGCCCCGCAGAGCACTCGCTTGTTGCAGCGACGCACCCGCCCTATTTGGCACAAATATCTAATTATAGGATTGGTCCCCAATAAAGAATCGCTAACCCAAGTTTAGTCATTCCTGATGTTCGCGCGCCTTGTTCGCCCTCCATGCATGCGGCCCATCTCAGCAATGACAGAATGACAGACGATTTCGACGCACGGAGTGGCGAACCGTGCCGACATGCAGGCAAACCTTTAGAAGGAACAATACACTACGTATAACCGTCCAAGTATACGTCTTCTTCCGGTACTTCGCTTTGCTGCGGCCTAGTCCTTGAAGCGCTTGAAGCTTGAGGCTTGACTCCGTTGACACCCTGTTACGTGACTACAAGTACCCTGTAACCCCCCGAGGGCGGGCGGAAACCCACATGTGCCGCTCTCTTCCAAGAGCTATGACCTCATTCGGCATTTTTGAATTTTTGTCGCCTTATTTACAGGCCATCCGCTGCCATCCGTCAAGACTCAGAACGAGGCAATCCCATGCGAGATGTTGAACGTCAGAGTCGGGTTGGGTATCACAGGAAGTTGTCCTGGAAAGCTTGCAGAAATAAGGTCGGCGACCATTCTGTAAAGGAAAGGTAAGTGCATGCACAATGCATACCACAAAGATTACTGACCTGCCGAAGACCGTGGTCCCGTTGATGTTCAGGTCTGCCAAAGCATACGAAACGCGAGAAATGACGTCAAGACTCAAGGTCTCGCCGTCGGGAAAGGCGATGAACGTACGGGTATTATCCTCCGGAAGTCTGTTCAGCCTGTGCGCTGCATCAGGACCTATTGCTTCAACCTGGCGTAAAAAGCAGTGGGTATCGCCTCTCCTCCGCTCAGAGATTTCCTTACATATTTTATCGAGGCGGCGTGCAAATCTAGCACATGCGTATTTTGCTGTTGCGCAATCAGGATCGTTTCTGCGCACAACAGATTCAACTCTCAGTCAGCCAAGTTCACAACCGCAACCACATTCCACCGCCTTGCAACCAGGCGCATATACTCGAGTCCTCAAACTCTGAAAATACTCACCATCAGCCCAAGGACCCAACGTATCTGCCACGGTCCCATTCGACCGGAACGACCGCCTCGTCAAGCTCGTCACCAGCACAGGCTCCGCGCCAAGGGCTCGGACTTCCTCCACCATCGCCGTCAGGTTAGCGTCCATCGACTCGGGCGGCGCGATCTTTTGGTCGTTGTGCCCGAACTGGATCGTCACGTATGTGCGCCGGCCTTTGGCTACTTCGCCTTTGATCGCAGCGACGGAGGCGTCCCAGAAGCTACAGGAGTAAATTTTAGGTCAAGAAGTCACTAGAGAGGGACGAAAGAAGGCGCAGCAAGTTGAAGACGCACCCGTCAGCAACAAATGTCCCCGTCGTCGCGCCGTTACGTGCTGTGTTTATGCACGGTGTGCCAGGAGCGAGCGAGGCGGCGTTGCCTGTGATCGTCGAGCCACAGAATCCGTTTCCCCAACCGCCACTGTTGGGTGTCGTCCTTTGATCGCAAACGGAAGCCCCGCAGAATTAATCCTCGTCCTCGGCAGGTGAAGACCAACTCACCCGTTCGCCGTTGTGCTATCCCCCACAAGCACGAAGGACGTGGGCGGGACAGTCTTCACTGCCAACGCCAACGCCGAAGGCAGAACGAAAGCAGAAGCAGAAAGCGCAGAGAGAACGAGGTTACGGGTGAACATCCGAGCCTTTTTAGGAACGGGTCTTTTCAGCAGCGTTTCGTGTGGATGTTGGCGCACACTCAATGAGGGGCTTGCAGTGGCTTAGATAACTTTATGGCTTCTAGCTCCCCCCTTCATACTTATACATATCCCACCTCGCACGGCGCCCATACCCACCTCAACGCCTGTACCCGCACCGTGGCCAGCGCGTCACAAGGGCGATGAAGAAAGCGTCCCGGCAGGCAGTGCGGGCCGAGCGAAGTTCGAACGCGGGGGCGCGATGGCTAGTGCACGGTACCGGAACCATCAAACTGCTCCGAAGATCATTTACCTACCTAGGTCATTTGAGTGGGGAAGATGCTCTAGGGTGAACCTCGCTGTTTCTTCCAGACGAAGGACCGTACGTGTCAGGTGCTCTCTTCGAACTACTCTAATTATGTTCACAAGCCTTTCCTTCGTGTCGCTGTCGTATTCTTTTTTCACGGGAACGAAACCGAAACGAAGATAGACCTGATCACGTTCTCTAGTGGCTGATTTTGAGCAGGCCGTGCAAGCTGCGCTTCGTCTTATTTTTTGAGCTTGCTTCCAAAAACAATCTTTGGAATGCCTTGAAAGATCGAATGTTCGCTTTGTTGATGCGGTAGACAAGGAGCTTGCTCAAGGTCGTCTTCTCGTAATGTTCTCTTCCTGCTGTTCTCAGTCTTCTAGGCATACTTGTAGATGCTTCCAGTCTTGACGCGAATAATCCGGTGGCTGGAAAGCAGTACCCTTGAAACATATCAACAAATCGAACAAATGAATCAGCACAATTGCTCACCATATCACCCTGAAAGAAAAGCATACCATACTATCAAGAAGTTTGTTGCAGACAATTTCAATATTGTAAACCAGCTGCCACACAGCTGGGCAGGCAGCACTGACTGATGTCGAACTTGTCAAAAGTTCCGTGTTGGCAGCCGTTTATCCGTGCAAGGTTTAGCCTTTGCCAAAAAATGCGTTGACATAGAACCATCGAGGACGTCGTGGAAGCATGGTGGAATAAATATACAAGGTGTATAACGGCAAGGTCCAGTGACAGTCAAGAGCCCTCAAACCTAAACTTATTCATAGATAATAACGATCGCCTATCCGAGAGTCAACGTTACTATCTTCCATGGAATGAGAACCGTGACACTTACCGATCTGTCCCATACCCGGCTTCATGACCCACACTTTCCGCCCTCTGCCCTCGGGGTTGCCCTCGCCCTTGTATCCCTCGAGCCAGCCCTCTTGCATCTCGTCGTCTACGCCACCGCAGACGATTTTCACCCCAGGGAATGCGCGCCGCAGGACGGAGACTCCGCCTGCGCGAGCAACGAGGAAGGTGATGAAAATGATGCGGTCTTCACGCACGCCGTGGTCCAGGAGGATGCGAATCGCCATGAAGGCAGCAGCTGCGGTGCCGATCTGTTATTAGACAGGAGCGATGAGCTGAAGGCTACGGTGGGTAATGTGAGGTTGTTTATGTACCTGGGCGTCCATCAAAAAAACAAACGTCTCGTCTGCTAGATGTCGGAGCTTGATGTATTGAGGCAGGTTCACCTGGAGAGCCAGCGCTTCGCCAGACTTGCTATCCGATTGGACAAGAAGGGAGCCAACTGGGACGTCGTTTATGACCCTCCTAAAGCCCCGTTCCAAAGCACCCCCTCTGAAGCATAATCTGTTAGCACACAGTTATGTGTTGCCCATGTATTGCAATACGTACGACCGCAGAATTGTCACTCCACAGGTATACTTGGAAGAAGGGATTAACTTCTAGGAAAGAACTGCGAAACAGCAAGGCACATACTTGGGCATCCATCTTCTTCCCATGAGGTTGCTCTCCAACGGGAGTTGTGACAATCTTGGGTGCGTAGGGTAGGTGCTGCAGCGCATGCTCCACCAGAAGGGTGGCAAGACGATCGATGAAAAACACGAAATCTTGACGGCCTGTGGTCTTGTCCCGAAGAATCGTGAAGATACCCTATCAGAGAATGATAAACGAGGCCGAATCTAGACAAGGTTGAACTCTAAAGTCAACGAACCTGGACCTGAGGTGTTTGGGGAAGGATCGTCAAATCCAGATCCTCGACTCTACTTTCTGGTGTGCTCGCTCCTGACTTGGAGGACAGATAACGATGTGGAATAGCAATCTTCTGCCTGAACTTGTTTGAACGCTCCTCGAGCTTCTCGCGAATGTGTGTGCATATCAAGTCGATGGCCACCGAGTTGTTCGATCCAGGAACGATCTAGAAAGGAAGGTTAACCAAGGAGCAGAGATACAGGTAATGAATGACTCACGATATCCGCATAACTGGCAGTTGGACGAACAAAATTGTCGTAGGAGGGCTTGACATACCTCAGGTACCTGTCGCGTGCCTTGAATCAGAAACAACGCTTGTCGGTGTTGAAGGATGCCCAAGTTCTTACTGGTCAAGGATGCCAGATACGTCCCTGCCTCTCTCTTTGACATCCCTTCGGAGGCGACGCGCCAACATTAAATCTGAATCACACTGTACGTACACCTGCGTCCATGCTGTCAGCATGGTTCCTACACACACAAAAGCATGTTCCAACCTTGAGGTCGTATAAGTCGCGCAGTGCGGGGTCTACCAGGGCCATGATGCCCTCCGCTGGTGACAGACCATCAATTGTTGGTGGGCAAGTTAACGATGAGATGAATAAACTTACCAATGATTATCGTAGCTCCGTAAAGATATTTCGTCTCTGGCAGCCTCTGATGCTGCTCAAAAGAGTACATCGGGATATTGGACTGCTTGCATGCCTTGAGGTCGGATAAGCACTGTTATATGTCGTTCGCTTTATTGAGTGACCCATAATTCAGCTAACCGTGTATCACGTACAGCTGCAAAAATTGGCATGTCCAGAGCATCAGGGTGGTCGAAATCGAGCATGTTGGCATGTGCGAGCGCGAGTTCTTCCTCATTGTGGAACTTGTAGAAACTGTCCTATAGCGCGACGCAAATCCGCTGCAGATAAGCTTCGAGAAGCAGCGGGAACGTCGAAGACTAACTTGCGAGAGGATAATCACGGTTGGGATCGACCCAAGCTTCCGAATAATCTCTCTTGCAACGTGTGTCTAGAGATACGTGTCAGTCCGATAGCATATACAATGAACTGGAAGGATAAACACGCCTTCCCGCTGCCCGATCCACCTGAAGCGATCCAAGAGAGATGTGGTCACCTCTCCAAAACGGACTCGAGGAAGCCAAAAACAAACCCGCTACACCAATGACGAACGCGTCTGAAGTTCGTTGGCCATCCTCCGAGTACCTATACCACAGAAATAAACATAATGAGCGCAAGTTCGACGCTATCGAGAGGCAAGTTGCGCCTTACCAAGGTGGCCTTCCATGTGAGACGAGGACCGTGTTTTTCTTCGGCTGGATAGCGGGAAGGGGCTTCTCTTGACCGTCGACCTTCTGTGTTTCGTTCACCAACGACTCAGTGATCTTCACGAATTCATCTGGCATCGTCGAGGTGGTCAAAAGAAGAGAGGCGGGGAGTGCCAGCTAGACGATGGGTGCAAAAGGGCAGAGCATATGAAGAGGGCTGTCATCAGGGCTGCTGGCGATAAAAATAGCCGAACATCCTGGCATCTTCCCAGCTATCACGCGAACCAATCCACACGACCACGACCGCCCCACAATGCCAAAATATGCGGTGTATATAAGGGGTCTCGCGGTAGATATTATACAAAATACGGTACGAAATAGATAGGGCCGTAATGTAAGAAATACTGCCAGATGCCATAAAGACAACACAGCAGGCTAATGGTGGACAACACAACGGGTCATGGCCAACGCCAAGAATGATATCCCTAGCACTTCACGGAGACGATACGTGCCCTCGCATTGTCGCCGAACGGGATAGGACGCTTGGATTGCCAATTGCCGGTCTCGATGTCTGTATCATCATCATCATCATCGTGCTTGGAACGATCGGCGAACCCTTCCTTGTCTTCGTCTTCTTCAGAGCCGTCCTCATTGCCTGCTAGGGGTGCAAGGTCGCTTTGTGCAACTCCACCAACGATAAGCGCAGTCAGTTGCCTTTCATACACCTGCATCATTACGTCTCAGCTATCGAACAAGTATTAGGAAGGGTGAATCCACTTACGCAACCTGTATCGATCCCAAACGACCACCGTTTAACATCTAGGCCTCTTGAAGCTGCATGTCCATATACGACAGATGAGGGGTAGCACGGCAGGCGGTACTTCTTGCCTTTCTTTTTCCTAACATCGACATCTGATGTCGAAAGGTCGCCCTTCTCGTTGCTGTCATTGACATGACCCTTTGCGTCGTAGCCAACACAGCTCTTCATCTGCTCGCGCCACAAATCCGCCCATGGCCTCCCGGACTTGCTTTTAGTGACTTCCCCATCGACTATGCTCCGCATATTCAAGGTAAGCCAGCCATCCGCGTTCTGAGGAATTTGAAGCAGAAGGCCAAGTTCCTGGAGGTTCCGTAGAGCGTGGACGCGCTTGTGAGAGCTAAGAGAACTGAAGTTCTTTTCTATGTCGTGTATCAAGGCTTGAGTAGTGTTGGAGCCGTTGTCGTAGACACGATGTCGCGAAGGGACAGGGACCCGTGCCAGGGGTTGGTTCCTCTTGTCGTCCAGAGGATACTTCGGATTCGCAGCGAGCATACCAGCGTGTGCGACGAAAAGATGGGCACTGGGGACGTATAACCGCAGAGGCAAGTTTAGGAGATATTGGTACTGAGCCTTCGACATCTCTCGGGCAAGTTGGTAGTGTTCGGTGAAGAGCACCCATCCTTCTGGAATCAACTTCCACCACTTCTTATCCGATTTCGAGCTGGAAGTTCGTTCGTTGTCCATCCAGAATTCGAGGTCAAGGTCATCGTCGTCTTCTTGTGAATCAGACCACTTCTTCTCCAAGTTCTCCAACCAACAACGGCCGCCTGGGAGGGAAGAGATCCAGTTGAGCCATCCTCGCCATTCTATAATTTGCTGATCGTGGTTTCCGCGGACGCCGGTTATGTTATGTGAGGCCAAGTAGTGGAGCACGGCCATGGAGCCAGAGTGGGAGCCTTTGACCATAACATCTCCGACGTGGATGAGCAAGTCCTTCGAAGGAGAGTAATCGACTCGTTTCAGGAGTTTCCTGGTGTGAAGCAAAATGAGAATGAGGATCTCTCGTGGCGGTATAAAAATCTACGCACTTGAAAGGCTTTATCATGCCATGGATATCACCGACAATAATAACTCGTCTTGTGGGATCGTCTGGAGAACGTGTCTACAATGAGTAAGACACGCGGCGAATGTCGAGAGAAGACACACCGAGAGGAAATTGGCCCTCATCCAGAGTCTTGACTTGTTCGTAATGAGTGAAATCAGGGATCGACACTGGCTTATCTTAGTACCTCCACATTAATCTGGGGGGTTCAGGAGACTCACATGAATCATCTCCAGCCGACTCTAAAGTATTTATGATTCCCCAGGCCCGCTGCACTCCTTCTGGATACAGGCGCAAAAGAGAGTCTGCGATGCCGAACGAGAGAACGAAGACGAGGAAGAAAGAGAGGGTTCCATAAGCAACAATCTGGCGCAGTTGCCAGTGGGACATGCTGAAAGTGACTGCGGCGTTTGATTCTTGGGTTTACTGGAGGTCAAGGTTTAAATAGAGGTCTAGTTGGTGATATGGCGTTGATGATGATGAGGAAAGATGGTGGATGTCCGAGGCGTAATCATTCCTAGTCGTCGCGGCAAAAGTGCCAAGTAACGTCAGAAGCGGCGTCAAGGTTTGCACCACGCACGTGATGAGTGGAAGGAAGTTAGGGGCCGCTCCGACAAGCCGCCTCCCAGGAAACGCGTCTTTGCTTGTTTCTCCATGCCCACCGCTCTCGTTTTGAGCACCTTGTCGCGTTAAATGATTCATTCGACTCCCTGTTGACATTCAGAATTTTTTCTTGCAAGTAATCCGCCTCTGAAACCCAGGTCTTGTTACCTAAGCTGCATCATGATGCATCTACTATACCGCGTGTCTCGCAGCTTGAGATATTTCATCTAGCAGATAAGCCTAATTGGATGATATCCTTATGAATGGATTTGGAACTCCCAATATTGAATTGATGCTTCAAATAAGTACTTGCGGCGTCTCATGAATCCCTTCAAAAAGGCTCTGAGAGCTTCTAACGGTCCCAGAAGAAATAGCGGCGTAGTCTAAGGATATCCTGATGCATCGTATCGGGCTTTGTGAGAGTATATATGGCCTTGAGACAGCGGTGGCGGCTCAATCCTGCTCCAGAAGTCCGACCATAGAATGAGTTATAAGGCATTGCTGGTTGCTACGCCTTAATATAGGATGCTCCCCAACAATTCTTAGGGGTAAAAAGTGTTGGAATTCTTGGTCCGTTTTTGCAGGGATTGCAAATAGGGTGCTCGAGTGTGGCGCATGTATTCCAATTAGGGAACTAGTACCCCAGAAGGTATCAACCCATGAGGGTCTGATGATCGCCACATCCAGAATCCTGCGGCAATAGGACGGATTTTAGGGAACCAATAAGATCCTTCTTATACGATCACGATAACGATTAACGGGCATGAGAATAGGATTTGTTCTAGTAGCTTGCAGCGACATGGTTCCACGCGATCTACCGCCGGGGTCTCGACACTCTTCATTGACTCGATCCATACTCGATGCTTGTGATAACACTCTGGTACTGCCTTGACCCAGATGAGTTGTCAAGGCAGTATAAACCGACTTCAAGCACCAAGAGCTTCGACTTCCTTCTGCCCATTCTCTCGTCTTCTGTCCACCTCTGTAATATCTTCATTGTTGTCGGCCGCTTCCCCGTGCCATTTCCAGGCATTTTTCTCGACAAAGTCTTCGTAAGACCAGAGTTGGGCCTCCAGGTTCTTCTCGTCGCGGTAAATGTACGTATGTGCGGGAATGGGTGGAAGTAATTCAGAGGTAGGTGGGAGAGGGGGAGGGTGTGCCGGGAGAGATCCCTGTTTCAGAGCGTATGCGGAGATGTCGTGTAGTGAATCGAGAGGATGTGCCGGAATACTTTCTCTACTGTATTCCTTGGGGCACGGTGTCGTGAGCTGGGGATCATGCGAAAGAAATTCGTGATCTTCTTACCGAGCCTTCGAAAATATCCAGTGCATAGATATCTTTGGCCGTTAGGCCTATGACCAATGTCCCTCTAACAGACCTTTCTTCCTGCGTTAGAGAGTATTCGAAGAGACTCTTCGCCTGGTTGGAAGGGATGACACCAGGATAATCCGCATACTACTAATGCATAGATAGTCAAGCTGAGGACTCGAAGAAGTTTGGTTTACTTGTATCAACGAACCTTGACTTTATGGCGAGTATGATCCTGAAGAAATGGGGAGTATGAGGACACTGAGGGGCAATAATAAACGCCAGAATGTACCAAGAGCACTGCAGGACAGAACTTGAGGTGCTTGCCGTCGTTAGCGATAGCGCGTGTGAGGATTTTGGGATGCATCAACGTCCCGTAGAAGAATGAGGTGTATTCAGGCATAGTGGTACAGTAAAGCAAGTCAAATCAGGGATCCAAATAGAGCTGTGTTGTAGGCAGGCGGGAGAGGAAGAGCGGCTGTCGATCGACGAAAGGAAAGCTGAGGATGAGTCACTTGGTGCTCAGGAGAAGGCGAGATAACAACCGGCAAATCCGGGCCGCCTTCGTTCCAGATTGGAAAGCGAGATCAGCGAGCCAACAAATCTTTCCTTAGCTTTCCTTGCACCAGTCACCATCCGCCTATTATTCACCATGTCGTCCTGCGGCAATCCTAACGTCGACAGCGATGCACTCATGACACGTCCGTCCGTTGTAATTCGAGGGATATCTTCCTCTTACCAAGCATTTAGGTCGACAGAAATATGACGGCAAGACTAAAGTTTGCGTAAAGTGCAAGGAAAGAATAGGAAACATCGTCATCCGTTATGCTGTCTATTGCAAGTGGGTCTCTGTTAGTGTTCTGGGAGTGTCTTGTCTTAATCTCCGTTCAGGACATGCTTCTTTCCCCTCATTCAAACACGCTTCAAAAAGTCACTCGAACCCTCCATCAACCCTGTCGCAGATGGTACGCGACGGAAGGCACTCAAAGCAGGTGGATCCCTCGTTGTAGCGTTCTCTGGAGGGACGGGATCAACTGCATTACTCGATCTCGTCGCCAA
Source organism: Cyclocybe cylindracea (assembly GCA_013376435.1). Taxonomy (NCBI): domain Eukaryota; kingdom Fungi; phylum Basidiomycota; class Agaricomycetes; order Agaricales; family Hemipholiotaceae; genus Cyclocybe; species Cyclocybe cylindracea. The sequence goes on from MPNV01003049.1 coordinate 641,932, forward strand.
AATTTATTTCCCAGTACGTCATAACGGCGAAACACTCAAGGGTGGTAAAGACCACCCACGCAACGCGGATAAAGGCGTCTGGAAGGGCAAACCGGTTGTATGCTACGTCGAAGTGTGTGGTGCGTTTCCAGGAGTATGTGGTTAAATCTATCTAATCGTCCTATGCAGTCGATTGATTTTTTGTAGGAAAAGGATAGAACGCAGGAGATCCGAGAGATAGTCCAAAGTTATCCCGGCCAACCTTTCGAATTCGTCGTCCTCCGTTTGGAGAACTGCTTTGACCCAGAGTGGTGGTCAAAGGTTGGAGAAGGAGAATTGGTGTCCTCTGCAAGGAGTCTAGGCTTAGATATGACGGACGAAGGTAAGCTTTTTTTTTTGCTTGGACTTGCGCGATTGTTCTGAGTCCGTACCGATTTTAGAGCTGCGGTTGACCGAGGGCTCTTCATCCTCCTCGAATGATTTACCTATAAATCGATTGAAAGCCTATCTATCATCCCTTCCCACCCAGACCGCGTTCCAAAGCGCGATCCAAATCCTCGTCCGGCTTCTCCTTCTCCATACCGCCGCCTCGCGCAAAGCATCCCATCTACTTCTTGGAACTTCCTTGACGTCCTTGTCTGTAAACCTAATATCTGGGATCTCGCAAGGGGCTGGTTTCTCAGTAGTCGAGGAAGCGAAAGAAGAGTGGCATCCACGACCAGAGCGAGGAATGCCTGTGCGTGTCATACGACCACTGCGCGGCATTGGCATGAAAGAGTGCGCGATATGGGACTGGTGGTGTGGATTGAGGGTTGCTGGCCAAACACGTCAGTTTAATGGAAGCGGGAAGCATACAATTGGTGCCTTAACCAGAGGTGTGCTCAATCTTTCTTTTCGGAAGAGCTAGTCTCATCCTGTTCGTAGACTTTATCTTTGGACTTGAGGCCGACTATCCTGCTACAGTATCTACGATTGCGCGTACCTGTGCAAAGCTCTCCCCCAAGCATGGTTCCGACGGCAATTGCGTTCTTTGCGAACGGTAAGCTTTATTACTGTCGACCAGCGAGCAACGCTTACACTTGAATATCAGCCCTGCTCAAGACGGTGTTCAGGCATGGAAGAGCCGGATATCAATTTGTTCCTATTCAGAGGCGTCCCCGGCCGTCTCAGGCAACACACGACCCTCACATCTCACTGAGGAAGAAATCTCTAATCTTACGAAGCCGTCGGTCTCCTCCATCCCCGCAGCCTCTTCCTTGACGCCTCACCTGTGCTATGCGTGCCACACACTCCTTACAAGTCGTAGCAGCCGAGGAACGTCTGCTCCTCTACCTCCTGGTCAGGCTGCTGGGAACATATCCCTGCCTGTTTGGGTGAACGCAACTCTCGCCGCCTCGCGATCTCCTGGTGACGATGAGGATTTGACGCTAGACGAGGATGTTATCCAAACCATCAAAACGAGCAGGGCGGATATGAAGTCCCAGATATCGGAGTTCCTGCTTCCAGACGATTGAAGGAGTCGGGTGGAAGTTGATAGAACTAGAGGCTTCCGTCGCTCGTTCAACCTAGAAGGTCATCAATACACCAGTTGTAGCCGCATTAGTGGCCTAGTCGCATAATAGACGTTTGAATAACCGTAGAGGATTCACGACGGAATTGTCCCGGGTCAGACGCAATAACCAATCGACAGTGGCTGTAGTTCAAGAGTCATAGATGGGTGCGCCCGAAAGGCTTTCGAGCAGAGCAAGGAATTACAGTTAAGTACAAATGGTATTTACAATGACAACATTAGCAACAGTAGATGAGGGCAATGTTAAGGAGGCTTCGAATGCACAAAGGGAGGTAAAAGACACCAAGAAAGAAACCGAGAGGTCGAAGGCAACGTTGCCAAGAAAAGAAGGAACCTCGAAAGCATGCCATTAATTCCACTCGCAGGAGGCGTTCAGAACGGTGGCGGGTAAGTAGGAAGACCTTGCAGCGCCGCATTAGTCGCCTCTCGCACTCGGCGTTTGCTGGCTTGATCGCCCGATTGTCGGTAGCCCTGGAAGACCTCCTGCATCTGGAACGATGATGCCGCAATGGTGTCAAAATTCGATTCAGCCTCTTTCAAAAGCTAGAGGGAAAGATTTCAACAAACCATTCTTAGAACAAGCGGCGTCGGTGGGGAGGCAAGGAATAAACTCACCCCTTGCAACCTTCCAGCTTCCTGCTGAATTTGTTGAGCATAGTAGCCACCATATTGCATCCCCATTTGTCCTTGGGCAACAACCTCTCTCGCTCTTGCAGTCAGCTCTCCCTTCCTGTTCTCCCATGCTTTCTTCAGTGCCTCAAATGTGCTGAGCAGCTGCTTCCAAGCGTAGTTGTCCCAGGCCTCGATCTCAGACTTGTGCGTTCGGATGTAGTCCTTCGGATGAGGGTCTCCAGAAGGAGAGACGCCATAAGAGGCACCGGACGGAACAGAAGATGTCGATGTCGAGGACATGGTCGACCCAGTGCCCATGCTGTGAGCTATCCCCATGCTCGGGTTGGAGGTGCCTATAGGTGACGATGCGCCGGTGCTGCTCGTTGGTGAAGTGAGGCTGTTGTCCCCCCAGCCCTGGCCAATCGACGAGTACGGATCAAGTGAGGCGATATATCCTGGGTTATTCTGAAGCTGCTGCTGCGCAGGGTTATACGCGGTGGGATTCTGCTGCTGGGTCTGGCCGTTGAGGTATCCATAGCTGCTCCCCGACACACTCGCCGCAAGTTGTTGTCCAAAAGCACTGGAAGGCTGGAACTGATGTCCGCCAGGGGGTGGACTAGGATAGCTCTGCTGCCCGGGTGAGACGAAACCGCTACTCATGCCGGTTCCGATCCCCATCTGCTGCTGTCCAAATCCCGTTTGAAGCTGCTGCGGATACTGCTGCGGCTGCTGATAGATCCCCTGCTGCTGTTGCTGAGGGTATTGCCCTCCCCCTATAGACCCATCGCCCCACTGTTGCTGCTGCTGGCCACCAAATGTCGGCGTCGAACCCGAGATATCTGGGAATCGAGAACCAGGATGTTGACTCGTGCTGGAGAGGAAGGGGTTGTTTGTCAGGGGTGGACTCGCGGTTCCATATCCGCCGTACATTAGGGGTCGATTGGGAGGGAGGATGATGTAGATGAAGAAAGAGTGTGTAATGCCATGACTGGAAAGGATCCACTCGTGCGGTGCACCGGACCGCCTCTACCATCAATCACGTGCAGCCCTATGGAGGGCTTCGGGATCGAAGGTGGATTCCTGCAAGTTCCAGGCTTCAAACCCGTCATTACATACTCGTACATTACAACAGCGTTGTCGGGATCGTCACTGGCGCAAGCATACCTAATGTCCTGCCAAATTATATAAACGGTAACAATCTTGAGATGTAGGTGAAGACAAGGTGAAGACTGAATGAGCCGTGAGCTGAGAGCCAATTATTGGGTTCAAGAACGAGGTGTGAATGCGAAGATATCGAGTGAAAAATGCAAGTGATATTCGGGAACTTCAGGAGAGAAAGAGCTCAGAGTTTAGTTTTCTGGCGAGCTTTTGGTACTGGGACTAGCCCGAGCAGGCCAAATGTCAGCGCATAAAACGCGGAAACTGAGAAACGCCGATGAATTAAGATCGAAGACAGGAGGATTGGACACGGGATGACATACCTCCAATTGTCCCTTTCACATATCCCGAACGCGACCAGTGACCCAATGTGCCTACAGCAAGTAACCACCCAACGACGATAGAGCTTGTCAGCAACTAGACGGCAAAATGTAAGAAAAACGTATGGTATAGAAGAAATGCACATACAGGTATCACCGACGACAACACCCCAGAGTCTCGCCAGGTTTGATACTAGAAAATACCTCAGCGAGCTGAAGCATCGAAATGGGGTTCAAACGTACGTTGGGTTCCTCCCCTGTAAGCCACGGCATAATGAGAACATAGAGGAACAACCCAATAGTTGTTAAACCCAGACATGAGGCGGCGAAAGCAGTAGTCCTAGATTCAGAAAAGGTTCACAATTAGTGAAACCGATAAGTAGAACTAATGAGAACTGACTGGGCCCAAAATCCTCCACTTCCTTGTAACACACTCCAGAAATCATTGGGTGTACCCAGGTAGTACGTGATGACTGCGCCAGGCAATACGAGCTTGAGCTGGCGCAGTGCATGTTGTGTCCACGGAACGTGTCTTGTAACCGTCCTTCTGGTTCCTGTGACGCCAGGCTTGGTACTCGAGGCGGAGGCAGCGGGTGAGCGCTTGACTGAATTGGACACAGCCATCGAGGGATTCAGGAGGATTCAGGGTGTGGTTTTATCACCTTGGAGGGTAAGTAAGGGGCACTCCCGGAGCGAGTGTTGGCTGCGGGGCTCTGCGGGGTCCACAAATGGTGTCACGGTGGAGGTGGGTTCAAGGCAGAGGACGTGGGGATCAGCCCTTTTATCACATGCTTGGCTAGCATCATCCCACGTGGTCAGGGTCCAGCCTCGATCAGCTTTAGTGCATCATGGTCGACTTTTGGTGAGGTGGAGGATGTTGGGTGCAAAGGATGAATATAGATGACTACATGAAATTTACAGTCCTAGAGCTTTGCCTTCGCTCCTCTGGGCTCCTCTGATACTTTGACAACCCTGCAAACGCGAAGAGAGCGGTTGAGCAATGTTGAATGATTTAGCACCTCATCCTGAGTCTGACGACGACGTACAATTTTCCTGTGTTTCCTCCGCTGAAGAGCATCGGCAATGCGACAGGTGCTTGTTCAATTCCACCCTCAACAATGTGGAATTTCCTCTTGATGGCGCCGCTCTGAAGACCTTTTGACAGTTCGGCAATAGCGGTGGGATATTCAGAGGCGTAGTCCATGCTGGTGAGACAGGTCAGTCAAGAGATGAGTGGGATTCTGGAGTGGAGCATACACAATGAATCCTTGGATTTTAGCACGTTGGGAGATGAGGTTCATATAGCTCTGGAGTCCTTTTGGCTTTGTGGCGTCTTGAGAGAAGAGGCATATCAAGCATTCACTCTCCGACTAAATATGCAAAGAAACGTACTGTAAGCAGAGATGGCACCTATATGAGGGGAACAAATCAGAGACGATAAGGCGACCAAGCTTCCGAGGCACGTACCACACAGAATAATGCGAGCGTCCTTCTTCAACCTCGTCAACAAGAAGTCCAACATATCGCCTGTGTATTCGAGGTCAGTGTTGTATACAAATAACTTCTCGAGAACACATACCACCGACGTTGTCGAAGTAGACATCCAAGTAGCCAATCTTCTTGATATCAGCGTGGAAGGTTGAGCTCTTGTAATTAAAGGCTCTGTCAACTCCCAACTCCTTTTCCAACCAGGCGCACTTGTCCTGGCTACCGGCGATAGCATAGACCTTGGCGCCTTGCGCCTTGCCTAATTGACATGCAAGCGCACCCACGGAGCCTGCAGCGCCAGATACAACGAGCACTTCACCAGGCTTCAGTTCGCCAATTTTTTTGAGACCCTACAGATCGCACGTAGGTATTTCGAACAGCACTGTGTCCTTGTATGAACGTACGAAGTATGCGGTCAATCCTGCAACCCTTTAGAAAGAAATCTCAAGTCCAAAAGATAGCTTTATACGCACCAGAGGTTCCAAGGACATTCAAGTAATCAATGGGTTCAATGCCTGGCGCCAGACTGGCCGTGGTAGTGTCAGTCGACACCGGTAGACGGCGTGCTTCCAAGTACAACTTACGCCAGCTTGTCCAGGTGCTTGTCCTTCATGACAGCATACTCTGTCATGCCTATTCGTCCATGGCACTTGAGTTAAACCCGACGACGATAAATGGAAGAACAAAACGCACCCCAAGTACCACTCACGTAGTCTCCGACCTTAAACCTGCTTCCCGGACCAGCTTCGATGACCACACCCAGACCGAGAGCACGCATCGTCTGTGAGAAATCTTCATCAAGTCCTACATCCAACAAAGAGGCATTGCGCCGACATACCTCTCCAATTTGCACAGGGGGTAGATAACTCCTCACATCCCTGATGTAGCCCCTCATAGCGGGATCCAAGCTCAACCAGGTGCATTGGACGAGCGCCTCCCCCTTTCCCGGCTTCAAGTTGAAAGGGACGACTTCTGTGCGGAATGTATCAGGCTGGATGTCTGCCTCGGGCCGTGAGTTGAGAACGATGCGTTTGTACTGGGTTGGGCGTGACATGGTGGGGAAAAGAGGTGGTGAGGGCTACGAGAAGAGGTGAAAAGGGCTCCGGGAGAAGAGTAAGCGGTTGGTTTTATTCTTAGCAAGATTTCTGCTGCCGGCGCTCAACATATGGCTGTGTGGGGTTGTAAGCCATCAGGGTCGAAGTCGGCTCCCGGCCATCCTTTCCCCGGGCCCTGCGACGTGACTAGTCAAACTCTGCCAAGAAGCACTGCACAACCACCATCGACTCGTCCCCTAGTGGTTTGCATAACCGTTTCATATTTCCCTGCGCGAATGATTCTGTTCGGGAAGAATCTTCCCGAATAGTCTGCTATTATGACGCCGAGATACGCGTCTCTTTGACGAGACCTTCGAGTTCTGCTTCAAGGTTGCTCCCTTGTCGAACGACGATGGACAGTAAAGCGCGTCTACTAATAGACTACACAGGCGTCATGGTCGAGCACGGTCGCCGTTCTCCACTACAATGATTTCTTGCCCAGAAGAAAGGTCTTCTTGACTTTGAACTCCCCGGCGACAAGCTACTTGGCTTTCGTCAAGTCTGGATGAAGACCAAGACGTGATACACGGTGGATAGAGTGGATCCGTTGAATTCCGTTCACGAGGTCGGTGGGGTCATCCTTTTCATAATTACGAGCGAATGAAATTTAAAAACGAGCAGGCATTATGGTACAGTGCACAGAACAACAATAGTGTCCCGATCGTGAAAATCGATTCTTCAAACTCCCTCGCCGACGGAAACACTATTAAAGGAGATCGAATAACAGTAGCTGGAAGAAGAAATGGCCTCAAACGTTCGAGCGCTCAACGACGTTGCCACTGGGAGCGTGGTCAAAGGCGCTAATACTGGGTTTCTCGTGAGACAAGTTGTCACCGAGATCAACCAAGCTCTGGACGCGGCTACTACGGCGCTCAGCCTTCTGCTCCTGACGGAGTCTCCGGTGGTTGGCGTGCACATTCATGTTCTCAAGATTGGGAGGAGTGACAACTGTGAGTCCGCGATAATCGTTAGCCGTGCTTCTGAGGATGAATCCATACTAAAACTTACCTCTGTCAGAGTCGGCCAAGAAAAACTCATACAGGAACACCGCGAACAAAGTTGCAGGAATGTTCGTTAACGCGGCGATGGCAGCGTAGCGTCCTCCGGCAGCTATATAATTTCAACGTCAGTCACGCTACTCTTCTCGCAGAAAGCCTGCAACTTGCCTGGCAAACCCCACACTGACATCGCCATCAAGCGACCTCCAACATCACGAGCGGTGTTAAGAGAAACTGAAAGTATGGTGAGTAATTAGTCAAGCCATTGCAGAGCATTAAACTTACTTCCAGGAACAGCGAAGCCCCAGATGCAGGCCGCACTGAAGAAATGCAAGGTAACTCCGTTAGCGAGTTTGACTTCAGCTCGTCACTGTACACTTACTATGTAAGAGCGACGACCCAAGGACCCATAGCGGGTGGCAGAAAGTAGGTGGTAGGATCGAGTGCAGCCCAAAGTACAAGGCCGATCATGGTGCACTATCCAATGCTCTGAGTCTGTGCGCTCTTGACTCTACCCAAATAATGCCTACATTGACCCACTCGTTCAGGAAGACGCGTCCTAGACTCTGCCCAGGGAACAGGTATAAACCGAATATCCCAGCGGGGCCATTAGGCGTGAACTGGGTCGCTTCAAATACGCCTTGAGCCTTGAGCGTCTCTTCGGCCTCAACGATCAGGAACTTCCATTGGGAGTAAACCACCCAAGAAGCGATGTATGCGCCAATAATCTGAGCGGTGATATACCTGTTGAGCTGGTTAGCACTAGGCTTTGGGGTGGTGGATGCGATACCTACCTAACAGCTTTGAGCTTCGGGAAACCTTTGAACACGACCAGCGAGACCGTTATGCAAGGATTTATATGGCCGCCCGATGTCGATGCACAAACGCCAAGAGCAAACAAGATGCCAACGGCGTACGCCATGCCGACTTGGAAAAGACCTACAACGGCGCAGAGTGTGGATCAATTCATGCATCTACTCTGCGCCTTCGCAGAAGAAACTCACTTGACAAAGGCTGGCTGAGGATGTTTCCGATCACAAAACCAGCGGTGGAGCCAACTCCTGGAAACAGACACCTGCGGTAAGAACACCATCCTGCCGTCCCAGTCGCTAGAAGTGCTTACCGAAATAAACGTAGAGAAAGACGCCCAGCTGGTGGGGCTGCATTAGCGAGACCATAAATTCGCGATAATTTGGTACGAGCCAACCATTTCAGCGAAGCATTCGATAGCCCAGTGCACTTCCTTTGAGTTTCGCCTCTTCTCCCAGAGGGCCAGGAAACCTGGGCGCTTCTTCACGTCGCGCAAGTGTACAATGGGGGTCGTCATGATTGTTCAAGGCAGCGGTATTGCGCGAAGCTATGAAAGAAGGTGGGCGACGCACTCCTCCCTTTACTCATGCCTCCACTTTATATGAGATCCTAATCAATTGTCATTTCTGGATTCAGGTTGCGTATCGCATTGGTGTGACTTCGGTTCCACCGTCCACGAGTTCTCTGGGCCCATTTGTGAAGGACACGATGTTTGAAGTTATTTTTGTTGTGTCTTTCTGTCAAGCCGTCGAAACAGAGTGTCACCGACTCCCGAAGCTGACATCGGGCATCACGTCTCTGGCCGTATCTCAATCCTCTGTGAATTGGAGTTATAATTACTGACTGTGAACGGAGAGAACGGCCCAGGATCTGTCGAGAACACTCAAGGAACACCTGCGCCGCACCATAACTGAAGGCCTGGATATGCTCAGGATCTTTTTCTTTTTTTTTTTTTGGTTGGCAGCGGAGCTGTACCAGCAGGCATCTTGCAGCTTCACCCGTCCCTATGTTGTTTCCTACTCTTGCTATTTTGTGAAAATTTCATGTTAATTGCAGCCACATTCTATCAAGGGAAGTTTTGAGTTTTGATTCACGAGGGCTGCAAGCTGCTTCTCAAAGGCTCACGATTCGACGAGGCATTGATATGTCCCACACAGCGACCTGGATCGACACTTACTGTTAGATCAACTGTCTGTGTCACAACTGGTGCCTGCTCGAACAAATTTTATGACGAGATTTCAGTGACCGTTCGCGGGTGCTTTTACGGAGGAAAACGCAGGGTACAGGAGCCAACTATTCGCCACAAGGCCAACACGTTCGCTGCTGGGATTGCGGTGGTGGTAGAAAGGTATTGCAACTATCATTCATGCCAAGCTAATGAAGCTTCTTTGTGGGATGAGAGCTCTTAATCGAGACAGAAAAAAGATTGAGTGTTGAGTATAAGTTTGGGCCTGTTCACTGCGGGGTCGCTTAGCCTACTATTTTTAGAACACTGTTGGAAGCCGAATGATACTACATGTCTTTTTCCAAGGGGCAGTTGGCCGATGCAGCGCCAGGTCAGATGATGGTACAAGATATGAATTCCTACACCAGGAATTTATTTAAAGCATAGATACGCCTCCGGACGGGAGAAAGGACGGGAGACGCTCCCAAAGTCTTGATTGCCAGTAAAAATATACGAGTAGAAGTTGATGCTACGAAAAATTTCGAGGTCTATTCTCATCTGACATGGAAAGCGGAAAACGTGCACCGGTTTGCCTGACACCAAGCTACGTACCTGTGAAATAAGAGACTTGAGGCGGCGCGTACCACATGGACTCTAACACAAAGATAATGATACCCAAAACCATCAATCTCCAAAAATATCGCTCTCGTTCAAGATTCTGCTTTTTATGGAGGCCCGAGGATATTATACCCAGCAATAGATGCGCAAAAATGGTGAAGGTGTGCAACAGTAGAAGGATGAATTGCAAAACGAAGGCAAGGCAAGACGGCCTGCGCCACATGTTCAGAAGAGAACGAAGAGACAGACATGTATCGAGGACTTATCGCACGGGTTCATGCACTATAATTGGTTCAATAGAACGTTACCTGGCTGCTTGATATGGTAGCATTGGGTGCCCGAGCCCGAAGTTCACTTGTTGCAAAGTCTGTTATCAGACATGGTTTTTCAGTCTCGTGCAGGCTAGCGGAAAAAAGAAGATTGGATCGTACCATCATGAAGGGGCCAGCAGGCCGCAGTGTCTATCTCAAGCATACATCTTCTTGATCATGCATATAGCCTTCGTCGTTTGTCGGAATGGGGACTGCGGCATACGAGTTCGGCGGAGCGTTTGCTGTCTGGTTGACACCCAAACCCGGCGGGGAAATAGTTGCGGGTGCAACGAACAAGAGGTCTTCGCAAGAAGGGCCGATAGAGAACCTGGAATACCCTTCTCGATATCTCAGGAACGAAACATCGACGAGAAAGCCTTTGAAAAGTAGACACAGATCAGTGGTGGAGAAATGCCAGAAAGGAATGAATTCATCTCTCTTAATAGAGGTCAGATGCGAATTGTTGATGTAGACAGGTCAAAAAGAGGGCGTTATTCACGGGTAGCCATATTGACAAACCAGGCGTAGACGAGTGAGCCTTGGTCTAATATCTTCAAGAGGGCTGGGAAGCAACCTGAATTCTGGTAGATTCGTTGTTGCCAACATTGCGTAGACATCCTGAAGAAACTTTGAATCTGAGATTGTCGACTGCGTTGGTCGAGATTCTGCTTTTTGCATATATATCTAAGGGCTGCGAATGCGACTGATCCGCCAATTGTAACGGAGGCATCGACTCTTTAGTCCCGGATAGTTAGTTAGACTCGTCCAGATTGACGCAGAAAACTCACTAAAACACGCAAAGGCATATAAAATGTGGTTAGCTTCCGCCGTTGGTCTGAACAGAAAGTGCCTGAAAGAGCTCCCAACGAACAGTAAGTACTTCAAATAAATCCATTCTCCTAATGTTGGCGTCTACAGCTTGCAACGATTGACAACCTCTAAGAATTTATGGGTCTTCATAGCCTTCTGTCAGCCTCCTCGCGCGGTTAGGAACTATGGCATCGTCCGTGTTAGCAATCTAAAAACGCGGGGACAACGGAATTGACGGACGAGGGTAGGTCCTTGGAATCATCTCCGCTGGCTGGTATCCAAAGCGTTCACGAATTGGGGGTATCGTGACTACCATGACAGGTCCAATGGATCCAATAATCACTGAGTAGAAGATGACGGGGTTTTCGTGGGCTTGACGTTGCTGGAGGATTTGGAGTCGAAGAGGTGAATACTTGTGTGGCGATTTAGAAATTGAAAATTATTTACCAAGTAACGGAAAGTCCGCTGGAACGGTGCAGCAAGTGCGGCCATCTTGCCACTGCGTAGGATTAGGTATAGAGTCGGTCGGTCGGTCGGGTGGAGAAACAAGTTTGGAACGGGCATGCGCCCGGAGCCTGAGAATGTTGGATGGTCTGCTTATATAATGGCTGGTCACAAGGCGCATCAACCTTGAGTCAAGGCAGAGTCAAGGGTCAGCAACTTGCTCACAACCACCACCCTCTAGTCTCCACTTATCCGCAATTGCCCAGCATGTCGATGGAAGAGAGCATCAGCCTGGAGGAGACTAACAAGATCCGCATGTCCCTAGGTTTAAAGCCTCTGACAGACGATAAGGCACCGGCGCTTTCCAGCGATCAGCAAGCTGAGCAAAACTATGCGAAATTACGGGAGAATGAGGCACAGCAGCGTCAGGCAAAGTAAGTAATCTTTCAGAAAAAGCCTCTCACTGCTAAGTGTAAATTTTATCTTCTCCAGGAAAGTGCAAGAGAACATAGCCAAGTGAGTTCCTTTCCTTATTCATCCACACCCTTCGCTTCATTGCTTTTTTTGGGCTGCCCAGACCCGCAAACTTCTTCTATGGGACCTGAGAGTACTTCGATACTCATATCTCTGCCTCGACAGGGTGCGGAATCGACGGGAACTCAATGCATCACTGAAGGGAGCAACTTTGGGCGACGCAGAGGAAGATGTCGATGATACGTTGAAGTGGATTAAACGAAACAAGAAGAAAGAGAGAGAACTTGCGAAGAAGCGACAGCAGGACCTGGAGAACAGAGACAAAGAGCTTGAAGCGGAGTACACTGAACGTAAGTGGCTGGTACCAATTATTTTCCCCTTGTCTCAATTGGTTTGCTTTAATTTTGTGTAGGCGATCTTGTCGGCCTCAAGGTTAGCCATGACTTTGAGGAAATGGACGAAGGCGAGGCCCGGATACTTACCTTGAAAGATAGCCGCATCCTTGATAACGATGGTGCGTTTCTTTGTTGCTTACTATTATCCATCAAGTACTGACAAGCTTCTCCTACCAGAGGACGAACTTCATAACGTTGAGATGGCGGAAGAGGAAAGGACGAAGAAACGTCTAGAACTCAAGATTAAGAAACGTGACTATACCGGGTATGACGATGACGAATTCGCGGAGGGCAACCAGGGCCTTATGAAGCGCTCCATCCTTGCCAAATATGACGAAGATATCGAGGGGTCTCGTCAATCCGTAAGCTATGCCTGTCCTTCACGGTTGATTCGCCTTCAAGCTGATGTCCCTTTCCAGGATTTTCGGTTGGGCAGTTCAATGACCTCAAGTAAGAAACAACAAGAGGCATGGAAACACCGAGAAGCCGCCTCTGTCAACAAGTCACTTCTGTCGATAGACTACGCTAGTAAGTACGACTAGTTTGCATTTGCAACAGCGATCTAATATCTTACTCTAGAGAACATCGAAACCAACGACTACATTCAGGAAGGAGAAATTGGTTTCAAGAAGCCGAAAGTAGGTTTTTTTCGTATGTGGCTTTATATGTATTGCCATGCTGATCTCCGATGCTTTTAGACCAAGAAAAAGCGACCAAGTCGAAGGGCCCCTGTCGACGCTGAATTAGCTGAAGATGCCATGGATGTTGATGGACCAATTGTTCCTCGGATTCGAGACCTGGATATCAATTTTGTGGACGACGACGACCTGCAGGCAGCACTGGCTCGTTCTCGTAAGGCCAAACTCCATAAGACGAAGAAGTTATCGCCTGAGAAACTGGCGAGCAAGAGTATGTCCCGCTCTCTGTAAACTCATTCAGATGCTGACCCTTTTTTGTAGTTGCCGCCCAGCGAGTCAAAGAAGAAGAGGTTGAGAGTGAAGTAATGGTCAAACAAGAAGACCCCGAGAACGAAGAGGACGGGGGGCTGACATTCGATGAAACCTCCGAGTTTGTGCAAGCTGTTGGTAGCAACCCCATCGTGAAGCCTAAGCGCGAACCAAGGGAACCCACACTTTCGCAAGTCCCAGACTCTGCCAAGCAGCGGTCCGAATCGCGAGATGTGTCGATGGCGCCCGGAGATGTGGCACTTGATGAGTTGGAGGCTGGCGAGGTGCGAGTCAAGGAGGAAGAAGAGGACTACAACATGGAGATGCTCGATGCTATCGAGGACGCCATCAAGCAGACAGAGGCCGAGGAGAGGGCAGTCGCGGAGGGAGCGGCGGACATCGGCACATCATCTGAGCAAACATTCAGCACTGGCATGGCCTCCACCCTGAACATCCTCCGCCAACAAGGCATCTTGGCCCAGCCCACCTCAGATCAAGTCGAACGGGAGAAAACCCAGAAGCAGCGGGATCTCTGGTTGGCAGACCAGCGACGGCGTGTTGCTCAGAGAGAGTTGGAAAGGTTACAATCCCGCGGCGGAAACAAGGATCAGGCTCAACGCGAGTACGAGAACCGCCTACGCGAACAACAGGAGGCTAGAGGAAGCATGGAAGCATTCAAAAACTACAAGCCAGATGTGAACATTGTCTACTACGACGAATTTGGTAGGACGTTGACACCAAAGGAGGCATGGAAGGCCCTCTCGCATAAGTTCCATGGGAAAGGGTCGGGCAAGATGAAGACTGAGAAACGCTTGAAGAAGATTGCAGAGGAGAAGAAGAAAGAGGCTATGGCGAGTGGCGACACACCGTTGAGCATGAACAGGGCTTTCCAGCAGAGGCAAGAAAAGACTGGTCAAGCGCACTTTGTGTTGTCCGTTGGAAATAGAGGGTGGGTACTCGCGTATTTCCTGCATCGAGTGACTGTAGGCTAATTACGTCTTTCTTAGTGCTGTCCCACAAGCTACGGACTTCCTGGATGCCCAACCACTCGCGAAAGGCAAGACGGAGAAGACGAAGAAGAAGAAGGAAGGCAAGAACGCACAGCAAGCTACTGACACTGGTTTCATGACAGTCCCCGCACCCTCACTCCACCTCACCTCGAATGGAACTACTCCTCTTGGCTCCGCGTCCGCATCTCCTGCTCCAAGAGCTGGATTCTCTCGTATATCCTCTACCATCGTCGAAACATCCTCATCGGGTGGCACACCTGTTCCCGCCGAACGTCCTAAAGTTGCTTTTGGGCTGGGAGTCAAACGCAAGGCTACGGAGGGGGCCTCTAATTCACCACCACCGAAGCGGCGGTAGGCTTCTCAGTTGGTTGTATTATAGTATCGTCTTTATGATCTGCACAAGTCGAGTATTACTGTCAAATGTTCTCCAGATAATCAACGAGCATTTGGCGAGCGGTTAGAGGGAACTGATTTAAGAGGCGCTGTCCAGAGTCACCACCTCGATCACGTTTGTTCGCACCTAAAAGCATACCATTTAACGGCAGCCGTGTCATGCCTCCCACCTATCATAGAGTCCTCATTTGTTGCTTAGTGAACTCAAGACTTGCTTGGTTTCCGATATTTACTCAAATAGGGAGGTCGCTAGCCGCCAAGTTCTAAATGTGAGAGTGGTGAGAACTGAAAGAAGCGATCACCAGCAATTCCGACATTCAGGCTGGGTGCTTCTCTGATTCACTTTGCCCGCCTAAAAATGTGGGAACCTTTGCAATACTGCTTATGCGCATAGGGCCGTTCACCCATCGTGGAATCCATATCAACGCGAGCAGAGGGACGATGCTCAACAATCTAGTGTAGCCCTCTCAATATGCTCTCACCACCACATTACATCGATTTCACCTCCCCGTACCATGCTCTAGGCGGCGTCGCTCTTGTTTTCGCTTTGTTGACGAGCTGGAAGCTTATCAGACGCCTCATAGTTCGCCAGAGCCTCGATAACCTGCCCGGACCAGCACCGGAGTCCTTCGTCACAGGTGAGTAAAATGCTCGTGCAGTCGCGGTGAATAGCTACCCGTATTTATCACTTCGAGTCAGGTTCTCTAGGGCAGATAGCTAATAAGTACGCTTGGGACTTCCACCAGCATGTCTTCGACAACTGTGCGTCGGCGCCTCCAATTTCTATTTTTGGCCACTAACGGCAACTGTAGATGGCGGTGTTGTCAAAATCAAGGGGTTGTTCGGGGTATGTTCTGCATGAAAAAATACCTTGATGAGGCGTAGTCATGATGTGTCTTCTTGAATAGGCAAACGCCCTTTACGTTCATGACCCGAAGGCCCTGACGCATATTTTGCTGAAGGTGAACTCCATTTTTTTACCATATTGCCTCAGCGCCTCATATTTGCCACAGGACCAGGCTATATACGAAGAAACAGAAACGTTCATTCAGTAAGATCCTGCCAAGGTCAGAGAAAAATGCATACTGAAGAACAAATGCCAGAATGAACCGTATGCTTTTCGGAGAGGGTATTTTCACGTCTCTCGGTGCGTTTCCCTCTCTCATAAGGTTTTGTTCATGTCGCTGAACTCAATGCAGGTGACAGACACCGTCTTCAGCGAAAGCTGCTCAACCCCGTGTTCTCCATTGCGCATATGCGGCAGATGGGTACGCCGGAATATTCTCAGAGTGTCTAGTACCGCTCTCTCACACAGGCCATTCGTGCAGTACCGATATTCTACGAAGTCAGCCATCGAGTGCACAATACTTTCGTCGCAATTGCAAAGCGACCTGGTGACCAGGAGGTGCGTGCTCCACAAACAATTTCCAAGGATCGTTTACTCATGGCCATGCATAAATATATTCCAGATCGACATCATTGACTGGATGACCCGCCTTGCCCTGGAGCTTATCGGGCAAAGTGGGCTGGGTTACTCGTTTGAAGCCCTCGGCGAAGACTCAGAACCCCACCCATACTGCGTGGCTGGCAAGATGCTCGTGTACGTCGCCGCACAACATCCCGAACGTTGTCCTCCAGGTTTATGATTATAACTACAGACCTCTAGCCTCAGAAACGACGCCGCTCCGCGGTCTCTTCATGCCCTTAGTCGGGAAATTCGCGAACTGGCCCCGCTTGGGCAGGTTCCTCGTCGACCTGATTCCGTCCAAGGGGATAAACGACATCAAGTTCATCGTGGATACGTTGCATAAGACGTCGGTCGAGATCATCGAGGGGAAGAAGAAGTTGATCCTTGCTGGAGATGAGGCGTTGAAGGATCAAATTGGACAAGGAAAGGACGTGATTAGTATCTTGAGTACGTCGCACTTTACTTCTTTTTTTATTTGGCTTCGTGCTCAGTCCATTGTTTTTAGTGAAGGCCAACATGTTTGCTCCGAAGGAGGAACAGCTGTCGGAGAGGGAGCTTCTCGGACAGGTTACGTGAGTCTCTAGCAGCCGGTCAATCCTACACATTCGCTAACTTTCCGCAACCTCAGGTCCCTCACGTTTGCAGCAACTGACACGACCTCGGGAGCTCTCACTCGAACCCTCCACACCCTGGCCTTGCACAAAGATGCCCAAGACAGACTTCGCCAAGAGCTCAGGGAGGCTCGCAAGGAGCATGGTGGCCAAGACCTACCTTACGATACTCTGGTCGGTCTTCCTTACCTTGATGCCATTTGCCGGGAAACTCTGAGATTGTAAGCCCGTGTCGAGCACTCAAATTTCTTACGGTTGACTTTTCTCTGGGCAGGTATCCCCCAGTAGCCGTCATGCACAGATCGTACGCCTATCAGCGCTGAGCCTTTCTTCCTTTATTCAAGCGATTTGATCTCTTGTAGTGCCCGCACCGACGCCATCCTCCCACTCTCGCCTCCCATCAAGGGCGTCGACGGCACCGAAATCACGTCCTTGGAAGTCCCCAACGGCACAGACATCTTCGTATCTATCCTTGGTTCGAACAGGAATCCGGACTTCTGGGGCCCGGACGTTCTCGAATGGGAGCCTGAGAGATGGCTGAACCCTCTTCCGGAGTCGTTGGTCAACTCTCGCATTCCTGGTATCTACTCGCATTTGTCAGTGTTAGTGTATCTTACTATGGTTGCATACTGAAACGAGTTTCCGATAGGATGACGTTCCTGGGAGGTGGCCGGTCATGCATGTGAGTCGCACACTCTTTCTTCAATTCCATGTTGCTTATTGCACCTTCCCCTCATCCAGTGGTTTCAAGTTCTCTCAACTCGAAATGAGTAGGATCTCCACTCCTTCCGATGGGAATATTTCTAACCTTCTCCCTGTCAGAGGCCGTCCTTGCGCTTCTCGTAGAAGATCTAGAATTCTCTCTTCCGATCGGCAAAGAGATATTCTGGCAGATGAATGCTGTCGCCTCCCCTGCCACTGAACGTGATGCTGTCCGCCCACATATGCCATTGAAGGTTCGCTATGTTGGGAACGAATGAAGACGCAAGCCATGCAGGACTCCATATTGAACCTATCACAAACTGCTTCAAGTTATTAGTAGCTGTCTCTCACTCAGTTTTGGATTTTTCTAACTTCATCGGAGGTCGTCCGGCACGCTCTTTTCGACAATCTAACCAGGAATATATGTCTCGTCTATATACACTCGTTTAAGTCCCTCTGATCCTCACTCCTTCGTGGCGTATCAATTCTGCCTCTGCTCTTGGATTTCCTTTTATGACAATAGAAATACTAAATTGAGGACGCGACGCAAACCCGCTACGCACTGATTGAAGTTTAGAATTCAGTGGGAATATTCCCTCTACCCATACCTGCTTCTCAGAAGGCCCAGCGAAAGGGTAGAGAAGATGCGTCCCTGATTTGTCAAAACGCTAACGATGGCGAGCGGTCGGTTCTTCGAGGTTCTCGACCACGATAAAAGCGCTATCGCTCTCTCTTTGTTCTCCACTGCGACCCAGCAGGATACTTCTTGCCCTCCATCATCCTTTCGTCTTGTTCGAAATTATTATCGTCAGGCGCAGCACCCTGACTCCTCTTATGGATAGCTCCCTTTACCATCCTTAATGTCATGCCTTTCCGAGGCTAACTGGACTTGGCCCATGCATACATACTTCAGATTTGCTTCATACTACCACATGCGACTGACATTCAGATCACCGCTGCCCTTACCCATTCCCACCACTTGCCAGGCATCGATCCCGTTGAGGTTGCTGAAATTGTGTAAAAGCCTCCATTTAGGACCAACTGCAGGGTTTGTGCTACTTACGCTGCCTCGTACACATGGTCAACACAGCTGACGCTGAGGACGACGATGCATTTGGCAGATTGAAGCCTTCAAGATAACGCTGGATCGGCTCGCTTAAAGAGTCGTGTACTGGAGCGTCCTTGCCTCTCACTACCACTACCATCTGGGTCGGTCAGCCTCGGCTTCAACACGTCGAAGGCCCTTTCGCAATGTTCTTCTCATCACCGCACCACGTACGACCTCCGACCACGGCCATGTCAGCCACCTTCGCCACCTCGGCCTCTGCCTCGCCTCTACCCCCATCCTATTCCGACCCCATACCCCCGCCTTTTCACCCCACTTCCTCCAGCGGTTCCAGCACCTTCGACATCGACGCCCTCTCCCCCGAGTTCCCGCCCGACACCTCACCCTTGCCCGCCTACACCCCAGGGCCCAACCCCTCCGCCTCCCTCCGCTCGCGCAACAGCACTTCACGCCAGCCCAAAGAGTTCTACTACGAGCTGAAGAAGCGCGGGAAGCCCTTTGCATGCCTCACACTCACTGCGTTCGGAGGTGCTGCATTCTCGAAGCACATGCCGACATTCGTGGAGGGGGAGAAGGTGAAGGGAAGGGTCGAGCTGAGGCTGGAGAGGCCGGAGAGCGTGCTTGGGGTGTATGTTCAGGTGGGTAGGTTGCTCCCTGTGTGATATTCGCTTTCGTGGTGTTTGGAGGGCTGTTGAAGGGCTCAGAGCGGGTGGTCCGTTAATGCGTCCAACGTTCTGCAGGGCAGCGTTGGGAGATGTGCCGTGCCTATGCTGAACGGGCAGGTACTCATTCGGAGTACAAGATTAGGGGTATTGGCTCCGCGTCATATGGGTCTCGAGGACCCGTTCGGCGTGGTCAACGGATAAGCATCTTTCGGCTTTTACCCCTTCATCTCCCGTCTCACTGGTAGCACACCCTCTTTCCCCATTTCCGCACTACACCCCCATATGCTCTTCCTGTTTCTCCCCTCATACGCGTCCATCCTCTCGGGATGATCTGAAAAACATTTCTATTTACGCTGACGCCCTCGTCTTATCTTCTGTCTTTTTGTGCACAGATCCAGGGCCAGGTGATAACAGGCGCGAACCCGAACGACCAGCTGACGTTCATCGACCTCACGCACACGCTATGGTCCCCCAGTATGGGCGACCCACATGGGGCGACGGACGATGCAGGCGGTACTGGTAGTGCCAATGCCAGTGCCAGTGTGGATGGGACGCCAGGTCAGCAAGTAACGACGCGCGATTCGCACTACTCGTCCGACACGCCCGTGTCTTCGAGCCCGGACTCTTCAGCTTCGACCGCCGCCCCAGCCTCCACCAGCCCCCCACCCAAGTTCACCGACAAGCTCCAAGGGACGTACACCTGGTCCTTCGCGCTCGATCTGCCGAAGGAAGTCGTCGTCCCCTATGGAGTACGGGGCGAGGTCGGTGTGTTCGCCCCGCCGCAGACATTCAATGAGCGGCACTCGCGCGCGAGCGTCGTATACGAGATTGTGCTTCGTGTGGGGCGTGGGCGGCTACTGAGAGGCGACCACAGGATCCCAGCGCAGTTTGGTTATATTCCGGTGACGCGGCCGCCGGCTTTCTCGCAGCTGAGGAGGATGGCGTATGCAGAGGGCAGCGCGTTGCTTGGGCCGACGGTAGATGTGGAGGGGTGGTACGCCCCGGAGGAGGTGAGAGTTAGGGGAAAGGTGCTGCATAATCGGAGTGTGGATATTGGTTGTGTGGTGCGTTGGATTTCGTGCAACATCTCCTATGATCTGACTGTGCGTTGACGCGTCCGGGCAGCTCTATCTTGCGAAATCCCTCACGTACACGCGCGGCTCCGTCATCCCACTTTGCATAGAGCTCAGAAGCGAGGATGTGCAAGCGCTCGACCTGCTCGCTGCACCCAAGGCGATCGTCGTCCGCTTGCGGCGGCGCATCAGGTCGCACATCAACCCGGAGAAGACGCTCGAGTCGTTCGCCTTACGGGACTCTATCGAGCACTCTCAGCTGGCCGTATGGTGGGCGTCGAGCGAGGGCGTGGAGGATGCTGATCACGTTGGGCATGGACGGGGCCAGAGGCGGTTCGTGAATGGGGAGCTGCATCTGAGGAGTGACACCAAGCCGTCGAGCGCGATGGCGCATTTCAGGATCGAGGTGCGTTTCTCGGTGGTTTTTTTCGGGATGATTTGTTTTAGGCACGGACGCTGATTTTCGGTGGTGCTAAAGTACTCGGTCGTTCTGTTCCCGTTTGATGCAGTGGGCTTCGAGTCGGAGACCAGCGAGCGGCTGCTGGAGGTGCCTGTGAGTGTGGTGACGGCGTACGCGCCGGGGCCGCGCCCGCGAATGAGCGCCCCGCCTGGGTACGACACGGACACGCCAGTCTCGGCGGCGCCTCGTACGTTCTCTGCGATGGAGTAGACGGGTTCGTTTAAGCCCTCGTCGGTGGTGTTTATTGTCCGGCGGATCTGTTGTGATGATGTACGGACGCTTTGCGAGATGTACTTGTAGTGTACTTTGTATGAAGGGTTATGTCGGCGTCGCGGTTCATGTATTCATGTAGTCCCTAGAATCACGGTATGTAATAGTAATGATCGGGGCAATAGGAAGACCCAGTGTACAAGCTTTCGAAACTTGAGCGCTTGTAATTGTACAGTGCTGATGGCCGTCATAAGCTGCGCAAGAACGGCGATCGAGTGAAGGCATGGCTCAATTCTCGATGAGGGGAACAATAGAGGAGGGTGCCGTCAGTACTCTGCCTGCTTCATTTGCCGAAGAAGTTGGGTCTGAGTGACAGGTTGACTATTGTCTTTTGAAGAAGTGAATACGGTATGAGGGAGCCCCGGGCGTGGAGAGCAGATGTGCAAGACAAAAGAGCATCAGGCAGCTCTAGTGCCGTGGGAAGCGTCCTCTCGCGGCTTGCCTCGGTCCGGCGCTCCTTCACTCTTTATAGACCTACCACAACCATGGCTGCTTCTGTACCCCCTCCCCCTCCCCTGTCCTCCTTCTCCTTCTCCTCGTCGTTCCTTTCTTCCTTCCTTCCCTCATGGACGCGTCGGCCCCGCCCCAGTACAGGCGCTTCTCCTCCAGACCTGGTCCGGCACCATCGTCTGTCCTCGCCTCTTCCGCTGCCGCCAACGAGCTCCCTCCGTACTCACGTCGCAACACCCTCGCGCAACCCATACCCGCAGGGCTGCGTCGCGAGCCTACAGAGCACGTGTTTCAGAACGCGGAAGGCAAGAACAGGCCGTGGATCACGCTTAGAGTGTACAGTAGCGCCAAGTCTGCGCGCTCGCTACCTACGTTCTTTGAGAAGGAGAACATTAATGGGAAGCTGGAGGTCGACGCCGAGAGGGGCGACTCGATACAGGCTATCACTGCGGTAGTACGTATCAGGCGTGTCCGACTGTTCTTGGGTGGTGTATGACACTGGAATTTGCAGGTGGCTGGCCGTATCATTACAGGCTCGAACATCGACGACTCCTTCGTTTTCCTCAACCACACGCAGCCGATCTGGTCAAAATTTCCCGACGCACCACGCGGGCCCTCTCCATCGGAAGGCGCCTCCGCGAACAAGCTCGTCGGGCACTGCTTCTGGCCCTTGTCCATCCCGCTCCCGCGTACCGTCAGCGTGCCCACCGGGTCCGGCGAGACGCGCCCTTTCCGCCTACCCGAGACCTTCCTGGAACGACACACCAAGGTTAGCGTGCAGTACGATCTGACGATTGTGCTCTCGCGGGGCAAGCTGCGGGCGGACAACAGGATCAAGACGGCTTTTGGATATGTGCCAAGTACAAGGCCGGAGCCGCCCTCGCTTCTCAGGCAGCTGGCGTACCAGCAATTCCTGCCGCTGCCTGGGCCGTTCACGGACCCAGAGGGGTGGAAGACGTTGCGACCAGTTTCGGTTCGAGGAATGATGTTCAGAACCCAGCGCGTTGAGACCAAGTGCACAGTGAGTTTTCTCTATCTTCTTTCGAAAATTCGGCCAGTCTGAAGCAAATTTCTGTTTTCGATTCGTGTAGCTTTCGCTCGCTAAACCAGTGAGTATATGCGCATACATCCTGTCCACCCTAGCTTACCTCTCTTCGACAGCTCTGCTATGCTCGCGGCACAGTCCTTCCCTGCTTCCTCACGCTAGAATCTTCCTCCCCTCAAGCACTCGACCTCCTCTGCACACCCTCTGCCATCGCACTCTCTTTGCGTCGCCGGGTGAGGTTTTACAACAAGCCATCCTCCTCACGCCAGGACGTTGCTTGGAACGAGTCCATGGAGGACACTGGGAGGGCAGTCTGGTGGCCATCGACGGCGGCGGACGCCCGTTCGGATTCGAACACGCGATATTTGGAGGGTGAGATTAGGTTGGAGAAGGATCTGAGGCCGACGAGTGAGATGGGGCATTTTAGCATTTCGGTGGGCGTTTCTCTGTCATACTTCTTTAACTTTCAGTCATGCTGATTTTTTCTTGTTTGTGTTCGAATCTATAGTACGCCGTCGTCCTCTGTCCATTCGCCGCCGTCGGCTTCTCTTCAGACTCGACAGCCCTCTTGTCGGAACCTGTCGAGATTGCGACGATGCATCCCAAGGGACCACGTACGAATGCTTATTCTCCACCTGCGTACGACTCGTCGAGAAGGCACGCCGGCGAGGAACGAGTGCCCACTTTCGATGTTGGCGCATTCTTCTGAGGATCCTAACACATTGCCCTCTTGCCGACCTGCCTGCTCCGCACCCTCATTTTCGCCCACGCACTCGCCCATATACTCATCAGCCACGCGCCTAATGCCACGAACACCCCCACGACTTGCGAAGATTATACCCATACAACGATGCACCGATTACTTATACCCGCCCATGTCCCCGAAACGAAACGAAAACGACAACGCCACGCGTACGAACGACCAGCTTCGTTCATGACTCACGATCGACGACGACACTGCTTTCTTGCGTACACTACAGCTATCTATCCGTCTGTCGCTGTCCCTCGCCACCCCCGCCGCTGTCATCTATCGGGACCCTCTGCTTCGTGCGAGTCGCGAAACTGACTTTTGTTTGCTCTGCCTTCGGTTCTTTTGTTCCTTCACTTGCCTAATTTACGACCCCCTCACGCAAGACGTTGACGCTGATCGCTTTTACCCTTCCATCACCCCACTCTCTTCTGCCTCCTCTTACCTCCTCCTCTCTCCAGTCTATTCCAGATTGAGAAAGCGCTGTAGCAACACCGTATATCTTTTTCCGTCCCGTCTTGTTCGCGCTTTGTATCATTATTGTTATCGTCGCTCGCTTGTTTGCTTGTCACTCACTTGCTCGCACCGCACCGTACATACATACCCGATACCCTCCAGACTATACCCCACGGCTAGCCCGTACCTGCTATCATGACACGGCCCCCCACGCCACGCATTTTCACGTACATACCGCACTCACACTTGTATTGTAGACGCATTGCATTCTAATCGTTCTCCTGCTCTCGAGATTTGACGTGTAGCGTATGGAACTGAAGCTTGAAGGGTTTTATCTCCAAGGAGGTGATGGAGTAAATTTATTGTTCGACGATGCGGCTGTAAGTATTGTCGTGCCTCGTCGAGTCATCGACAGCTTCGAATGGGGTTGGGCGAGGACGAGGGTCTTTGCATCGCAGTCGCGGTCGAAGACAGGTACGTACGGCCTCCGACTGCCTCTGGGTCACATTGCGATTGAGAGAACTATAGTTCTGGGGACAATAGCTGAGGTATAATTACATAAGTTCGGAGATTCAGAATACGATGGGCTCTAAGTTCAGTTTTGGTGCTCTGGACCTTCGCATGCGGTGTCAAAGGAACGCGATCGTAGCCTGGAGAATATGAGGATTCTTGGTCAGGTGGCTTGAAGATCATGGAATGGTATTCCGTGTATTTACTCGGACACTCGCAGTAACATCGGAGTCGGGAGATGCATAGAGCTCGAGTACATGTGCTCATGAACAGTGAAGCCTATCGTGTAGCCTATCGTACAAGCAATTGTTTCAGAGACTAGGACGCGCTGGGACGAATAGATAGATCGGTTCAACATGTTGTCAGAATTTGTCGCGGTCTGGAGAAAAACCTGGAGGTGGCAGGTTCAAACTTTAGGCAGGGCGTATTGTGCGGTGATGGTGGTTTGGATGGAGAAATGAACGGCCCGCGTGGGACACCGCGTCACTCTTTTCCTTTCCTCCTGCAACTGCCCAACAATACGATATGCTCCCGAGTTTGGCGGCGTCCTCGAGATGGTGATATGCTTGGCGTGTATAGCCTTGCAAAAACCTTCTCGGGTCACTCGGCGTGCCGGGAGCGAGGGATTGTCATGAACTGCGCAATTAGGTTCACTTAGGCCTCAGGTTCGACGCCATCTTGACCTATATACACAATGGCCATACCACCAGGCTTCGTCTACATCGGACACAGGATGCCTCAGCTTCTGGCTGGGCCAATAACCGCCTGCTTCCTCATTGTACTCCTCGGCTGGGAAACTTCCACTACCTGGATGATCACTTCGGTGCTGCTCAGCGGGCCGCTCCTGTTCACGATTGTCCTCACGTACGACGACATCAAGAACTACCTCGCTGCACGCTCTATTGGTGCCCAGTTACCACCATGCATCCGCGACTACAGTCCCGGAGGTGTATGGTCAATTTACAAGGACATTCAGGTGGAGAAATCAGGCTACATAGGTACGTGGTCGTCGTTGGTTATGTTATCTATGCTTTGAACACATTCTCTATAGCCGATGGCGCTGAGGAGGTTGTGGAATATTGTGGAGGATATGTGTTCAATGTGCGGATGCTGTTCCAGAACAGAGTACGTTGTCTCTGTAATTAGTTCATTGGGCTTGTGATAGAGAGGCAGACAGATGGTAACGCTTGAACCCGAACATATTAAGGTACGTAAATTTCTTTTCTTGTTCAATGGCTTTCAAAATATCGTTTGCCCCTGCAGACTATCCTCGCGTCCGGCTTCGACAAATTTGAGAAGGGTAAGTCGACTTCTGTGGCATTTACGAGTAGATCTGTTGACGTGCACCAGGGTCAGAATTTCGTGAAGTGTTCAAACCTCTCCTTGGATCTGGCGTCTTTGCTGCAGATGGTGAGGTTTCCGAGGCTGTGTTGGCCCGCAACAATAACTGAGAGTTTCCGAACAGGGGATCTATGGAAGTCAGCCCTCAACGTTCCATGGTGTCTCCCAAGTTCTTAATATATCTAACAGATTCCACCGTTCGATGACACGCCCATTCTTCACGAAGGACCGGATTAGCGACTTTGACAACTTCGAGCGCCATGCAGAGGAGGCGATCGGCCAGCTGAAGTCGCGGTTGCGGGAAGGATATCCAGTTGACATCCAGGACATGGCTGCCAGGTTCACGCTCGACTCTGCCACGGAGTTCCTCTTCGGGAACGATGTCCGTTCGCTTGCCTCGCCCATACCGTATCCCGCGAGCTCAGCCCGAGCGACTCCGTTTCTCTCGGACTCAGAGGCATCAATTAAGCTGGACCCGGCGGCGCGTTTCGCGAAGGCGTTTTCTGAGGCGCAGACCGTCTCTCTGTCACGAGCTCGTCTCGGCCTGCATTGGCCATTGGCTGAGTTCTGGACAGATAGAATCGTTGCGCCGATGAGGGTTGTGCATGACATGATTGACCCGATCGTCGCTGACGCCATCGAGAGGAAGCGTACCAACGCGGAGAAGAAGACTGGTCACGAAGAGAATACTCTGCTCGAAGAGCTGGTTAACTCGACAGAAGGTCCGTGTTTCATTTGGAGACAACAGTCTAGAGCCTGAGATTTCTTGTAGACCCTATCCTTCTCAGAGACGAAATTATGTCCCTGCTTGTTGCCGGACGGGACACTGTACGTCATCTGTGTTTACTAACTTTTTATCTCTTACAAGTTAATTTTCAGACCGCAAGTACGCTGACATTTGTCGTGTACATGCTTTCCGAATACCCTGAAGTTCTTCGTCAATTGCGAGAAGAGGTGCTAAGTAAGGTTGGTCCCAACAGACGACCAACGTACGACGACATCCGCGAGATGAAGTACCTGCGAGCTGTCATAAATGGTGCGTTTCATTACCATATCCATATCGATGTCGAACCTAAAAAAAATTGCCCTAGAAACACTGAGGCTCTATCCAGTCGTGTAAGTCTTGGAATTCATGTTGTATTCACCCACTAATCGACCGCCCCGTTTGCTTTCCCTTTTAGACCGTTTAACGTTAGGCAAGCCATTTAACACTGCTTCCCAGCCAGTAGATAATATAGTGGCCCTTCAAAGAATGTCAAAGCAAGCGACGACCTGGCCGCCGGTCAAACCAGGGGGGAAACCTTTCTACATCCCTGCCAATACAAGGTCTATTTCGTGCTCCTGGTCCTTTCCAAAAGTGCTCAGTTTCTTCGACAGGGTCGCATACAGCGTTATGGCAATGCAGCGTCGGAAGGATCTGTGGGGTCCGGATGGTCAGCTTCCTCGGTCCTCACCATCTGTGAATTTTGCTCATACGCTTTCGTTCAAATCGTAGCACTCGAATTTGACCCAGATCGGTTCCTTGACAGCCGTCTAAAGAAATACCTGACACCCAATCCGTTCATCTTCCTCCCGTTCAACGCAGGTCCGCGTATATGCCTCGGGCAACAGGTGAGCAATATCCTCCTTCCTTCCCGTCCTGTTCTCTTATTTGACCCTTTGCACGAAATGTAGTTCGCCTACAACGAAGCTTCCTTCTTCCTTATCCGATTCCTGCAGAATTTCTCGTCTATCACCTTGGCCATGGACGCACAACCTCCGGAGTCGCATGCACCAAAGCACTGGGCGAGCGAGGAGGGGAGGAAAGGCAAGGAGAAGGTGAAACCTCAAGCCCACTTGACGACATACATGCAGGTGAGAGAGATTGCCATGGATCAGTTTTGTCCCCTGATGCGGTTGTCCTTTTAGGGTGGGTTGTGGGTTAGAATGGATGAAGTGGATGAAAGCAAGTCATAATAGCTTGTAGTCCATCAGTATTTTTGTAAATGTTTGGTTGCTACTTTGAGCAACTTTTCCTGACTTATACAAGCCAAAATGGCTGATAAGTCACCAGCCCACAAGCTAGGTCAAATTTCTGACCAGCTGCTAAAATTGGGTCTCTCACCAGTCGCCACAAGCTGTTCGCAAGTTCCACAAGTTCCTAATTTTTGAGAATAGGGAAGAAATGATCGATATATCCCGTGGGTACAGAAAGATCCAGAGAGATGGAAGGAACTGGCTCCGGTGATGATCATAGGGACATTGTTCAACACGCTGCAAGTCGGGGTCGAACGCAGTCGCAACACCGGTATGTCCCTGCTTCGTTCTGGGCCGCATATATGCGCCTTCAGAATGCCACAACACCTCTCCTACGCCCTTGGCTCTCCCATCCTGTTATCCATAATCCTCCGCTGCGCAGACGTCCAAATCCTCGACGTGCTCGCAAACCACAGTTCTATCAGACGGGCTGATAACAACACAGAAAGCGTTGGGCAGGCGGATTTCTGGCAAGTGGTGGACGGAAGGCACAAGGCCTTGAAACGGATGTAGAGAGGCGAGTTGGAGGTGGCAAGCTAATTTTTACGTTTCCTTAAGTCACTGCTCGAGCATGTTCGCATTTCTCTCTTGCTTTGCGAATGTTCTTGGGATTGACGGGGATGATGATGTATTCCCTCGAGCTTTGGCAGTTCGTGGGAGCCGGGTTTGTACCAGCGGACGATCAAAACGCGGCCTTAGTCTCTCGACCAGTGACAACCGCGACGACGCAGACTCCTGAAGTGATGAACCGATCATCTGGCCGGCCTGGGTATGAAAAGAACCACAAGATGAATTTTAACAAAGCGAGGGGATTGCCTGAGAATGGAAAACAACGATTCTTGCATCGTCACGGTCGTTGAAATACGTCTATCTTCTTCTTTGTAACCCCTTGCATTTCCCGTTCGACGAGGTCTATGTGGGATCGTTAGGAAAGAGAATAAGCCAGAATAAACAGAAGTCACTAGCCTAACGGTAGCATGAACTGGTTAATCTTCCATCATCATCAACAACAGATTCTCAAAGGTGTCATCCCCCTTCCTTGTGTCTGAACCGTGAGCCCCAACTCCTCCAAGCAAATCTGGATCCGATAACGGGATCTTCCAGTCGAAAGATTCATGTCGACGGTGTGCAACAAAAAGAAAGGTTGTGTCGTCAAAGTCGGCCCCGAATCGTTGCCAATGGCTCTTCTCTGACCCGTTCTTCATTAGGACCGGTTGAAAGTCGAACCAAAGTCCGAAAGCTGACCAGAAGGCAGTCTCTTTAGCCAGACTCCTGATCTTGTAGGATATGAATAGAAAAGGCTGATGGGCGGCCGAGGGAGAGGTAAAAGGCGCTGATGAGAGATGAAGCAAGGTTCGGAGGAGCGGGGCAAGCAATTCCGGGAAGTAGACCTACGCAGTCGGCATTAGGACTTGAGATTCCATCAATGGAAACGGCGAATACGCACGAGTTCGCTACATATTATATGCGTTAGCTTCCTGGATCTCGACGGATCGTCATCCGTGAAGTAGAGAGAAGCCAATCTGGCTGAATCTGCGGGGTTACCCCACGATAGCGGCTGAACGATGACGCCCTTTTGATCTGAAGGCGAATCTAGGTTTGTTTCGAGCAAGGGGCACACCTCTTGTACCTGCTCAGCCACAGTACTTTTCAATAGGCACTACTGAACACACCTCGGGCAAGTCCGTCGCAATAAACAGATCGCGACCTGGCTTAAGCAGTCCAGCAACAGTAGACGCAACGAGGCCAGAGCCAGAGCCGAGTTCAATCATCGTGACTGTGTCATCTGCCTGCGTCGCATCGAGGAAGGGTGGGTCGAATTCAAGAGTCGTGGATGGACTGATGAAGAGCGTCATGGCATATGCCGCTTCCCTGAGAGGCGATGTATCAAAGACGGTGTCCAAAAGCGCGTCTTGAGATTTTACCAGACTCTACCAGCGATGCCGTATTGACGAATCGCGGTTTCTTGAGCCTCTGCGCTGAAATGCGCGTCGAGGTGGTCGGGATGGTGTGAAATGGTGCCCGTGGAGGCATGAATGTCGAGGTTGGCGGGAAAGTTGGGGTTGGACATCGATGGAATTGACAGGAGGGGATTTGTTCGGATTTGGGCGTGATGGCGGGATATTATTTCACGTGCGCCGCTGAGCCGTCGGACGCGGGGACATGGAAGACCCGGCGAAAGCTGCCCCACAATGCCGGGGTAATCCTCTTAATGCGAGCGACTCTCCCTCCTCCACCCGTTTGACCCTCCGTCGTCTCCCGCTAATGGCTGTCCAGTCAAAGCCCGTCCAGCAGCTCACACCATTCGGTTTAGCACTCGCTGGGGCCCTCGGTGGATGCTTCAGTACTGCGTATGTCATACCGTCTTTCCTGTTGGTTATCGGTTGCTCATACGATTGTGTCATAGGGTCGTCTATCCTCTAGATGTGTATGTTGCTCTCATGTGTGCTGCTCAATGTGCATGGGCTGATCTCATATCTGCATGAAGTGCCAAAACTCGTATTCAGGCCCTACCGGCGGACGCAAAGGGAAAGAACAAGGATGACCTCTCCATGTTCTCCGTTCTGCTACGGGTATACAAGCTGGAGGGCATCGGTGGACTGTATCGAGGGTTCTGGGCTACTATGCTAAACACATTCTCAATGCGTGCGTCCCTCGTTATCTCTCTTCTACCGACTACTCACCGAATCCCAAAGAATACGCCTACTTCTTCTTCTACTCCCTCGTCCGCTCGTCGTACATCAAGCGGCTAGCGAATAAGCTTCCACCAGGCTCCAAGGCTCCCCCTCTCTCGACAGCTGCTGAGCTGCTCCTTGGTGCTGTGGCTGGAGCCCTAGCACAGATATTTACAATCCCCGTCGCTGTCATCGCCACGCGTCAGCAAGTCGGGCGACCACAAAAGAAGGCTAACGGTGTGATCCCTGTCGAGAGCGAGTACAGCGACGACTCGTTCATGGGTGTTGCTCGCGAAATCATCGAGGAGGAAGGCGTCACCGGTCTCTGGCTCGGGCTCAAGCCCGGACTTGTCCTGACCGTCAACCCGGCGATCACGTACGGTGCCTTCGAGCGAGTAAAGAGCCTGGTGCTCATCGCTCGCGGCGGTGCAGCAACCAAGATGGGTCCATGGTTATCTTTCCTTGTCGGTGCGCTGAGCAAGACGCTTGCCACGGTTGTGAGTCCGATATCTCCCTGTCCCGGGTTTACTTTGTTCATGGTGTCGCTTGGCTTTCAGGTCACGTATCCGTATATTATGGCGAAAGTGAGGATCCAGGCTCGTAGCGCAGATGCTGAGACGGCAAAGGAGCTGCACGAGGAGCTCCCGCATCCTCATGAGTTCCATCATAAACACGGAAAGCATCCCGGCGCCCTGGATATCCTTATCCGTGTCTTGAGGCGGGAAGGCTTCACAGGCTGGTACCAGGTAAACGATAATCTCATCTTATTCATTTGTCCTCACGTCTCTGACCCTTAATTTCGTAGGGAATGGCAGCGCAAATCACAAAAGCCGTCATCTCACAAGCGTTGCTGTTCACGTCGAAAGAGCAATTCGAACACTGGACTCTTGCCCTCTTCATTCTTGCTGCTCGATTTCGGTCGCGCCAGATTCAATGATTGAAGCGCATATACCTTATCCCTGTCATATTCTGTAGTCAATATCTGTACTTAGATCTTCAATGGATATGTTTTCCTAGGAGGCACCAGCCGGACTCCCCTGAACAGGAAGCGGCCCGGTAGGTCTCATTTGTTTGCAGCCAAACAACCGCTCAAGCCTCGCGTTCGTTAGGACGAACAGCGTCCTCCCATTCTCCATGGTCAACCTAAGCCTCTCATAACCCACTTCCTCATACCCTTCTAACAAATATGGCCACATCACCCGCAACTCCCCGTGCTCCACGAAGCAACTACGGCCCAACCACGCCAGCAACGTCACGCGTCTCAGCCACAATCTCGCATGCCGTCCAGTCCTCGCCGCACTATGCCACCACGCGGCGGCACTCTTTATACGGCGTCGAAGATCGAGTGATTATCGACCCGGGCTCACGGATCTGGAAAGTTGGGTTCAGTGGCGAAGGGCGGCCAAGGGACTTGTTCTGCGCTGGAGGCCCGTCGGGAGCCCCATTGTGGAAGCTGAGGAGGGCGGTGGACCCAGTTGAACGCGCGGAAGAGGACAGGATTTTGGAGCTGAGGCTAGAGGATTGCCTGAGATCGGTTTTTCACGAGTAAGTTGACTTTCTTTGTGGGATGGTGAGGAGTTTGGGAGCTTGGATTTATGAACTTGAAGCTCTTTGTTAGCAGATCCGAAGGCGCGCAAGGTTATTTTGGTTGAGCATCCGCTGCTGCCGCTGTATATCAAGGAAATCATTGCTCGAATATTGTTCGAGAACCAGGTATGAGTGGATAGTCCCGTAGACCTACACCAGTACTCATTCATCTCATGCTTTATAGGTTCCTTCGGTGTCCTTCGCGCCTAGTCATCTGCTTTCTCTCTTCGCTGTGGGACGGATAACGGGCCTTGTACTAGACTGTGGTCATTTAGAATCTGTTGCCCTTCCAGTACGCTGTCGCTACAGTTCTCAACGTAAGACCGTACTGATGTGCTAGCAGATCTTCGCTGCCAGACCACTCTTCCCTCAAATCCAGACAACACCAATCGCAGGTTCCCACCTTACATCCCACCTCCGTGCCCTGCTACTACTATTCGCCACATACCTGCCACCACCTACATCTCTGAGCACATCAATAAACGTCCCAGCAACGAACCGTGCCACCCGCGTCCCCCAGGAAGTTCTGACAGATGCGGTGGTTGAAGAAATAAAGACGCGCTGCTGTTTCGTCGGGGACATCCTAGGATCCTCTACCTCCCAGCAGCAACAGCAGCAGCGCGGCGAGACACCCGGAGGCGACGACGACCTCGGCTCTGAGATGGACATCCCCCCGAGCGATAGCTCGTTCACCACTGGATCAGAATTCGGGGCCGGCGCGTCACAGCCCGACTCCGAGTTCTCTATCATCACCGGAAGCAGGCAGTCAGGCGACGCGCCCGGGCCCGCTGTGGGTGGAGGGGCGGGCAGGGGCGAAGGCTACCTCCAAGCGCTCGCGAACATGTACAAGCGCCACTCGACGGCAACGGACATTCAGATGCGGGTGATGCCCCCGCCGGCACAGCAGACGGGTACGGGACGGGGCACGTTGATTATCCCTGGATGGATCAGGGAACGCGCGGCGGAGGTGCTATTTGAAGGAGGAGATGTGGACGAGAGCAGTTTGGCGGAGGTCGTGCTTGATGCGTTGTTGAAGGTACGTACTGTCGAGAAGTTATCCCTACTTCCATTTCACCTTCCTGCTGCTTTCTGCTGGGATGAACTTTTGCTCAACTGTCCATTTGCGCACTTAGGTCCCTCGAGATCTGCGCAAAACGATGGCCTCGTCCATCCTCGTCTCAGGTGGGACCGCGATGCTGCCCGGGTTCATCCCAAGACTACACGCCGAGATCGTGCGGGCCTGCGCTCCTCCTCCGCCGCCTCCCAGTCCTTCAAAGACCCCGAGTCCGAGACATGAGAAGCCCATATACGACAAATATGCGGCGGTCCGGCCGCTCTTACCCTACTTCGCCATTCTGAACAACCCGAACCCTCCGTTGGCCACGTCGGACAGGGCCAAGGCGAACGCGGGCAAGGCACCGGCGTTCGCACCAGCGACGTTGGCATGGGTTGGAGGGTCATTGGCCGGGTGCGTTGGCATTTTGCTTGATCTTGGTTTACTGCCCGGTTTTTGCTCATTATTCATTTATCTTTGTTTCTTACAATTTTGCAGAGCACTCAAGACTGGAGGCGCTGAAGTCGCCCGCGAACGATGGGACGAGGTTGAGCAGAGCCAGAACCTGGCAGACGATAGCATGGACGTCTCGGGGGATTCTCTGCGCGAGGGTCCTAGGAAGAGCATCCTCCCAGATTGGACAAGAACGCCCTTGCCTACGGGCGCTCCGCCTGCAAATGCTACTGCCCTCGCTGTGAGCGTTACATCTGCCTGATTGGAGTTTCAGTGGACTTTGTACCTTGTACCTTGGGGAGAGGCGTTTCATTCGTCTACTTTTAGTGAGGGGCGTGAGGATGCATGTGCTCCTTTGACTCGCGCTTTCGCCGACTGCATGTCGACAAGATGCCTATACTTCATTTTTTGATGTATTTTAGGATAGTAGATAATGGTAGTATGTAACAAACAAGTTAAAATGAGATGCAGTTATCCTATATCCACCGTTTCTAATGAAGTCAGATGGAGAGCGCGATTTGACGAATCCGAGGTAGTAACCAGACCGCCGTCTAGGTTCATTTTGGGAGAGATGTACAGCTGGTATGTACGGTATGTTGTCGTACATCCAGGAGATAAGGAGTGGGCAGGTGAGTAGAGAATACATGGATCGAAGATCGGAGAGGGCTACAGGCGCTTAAAGCGATGATAGGATAGTGTCCAAAGGAATGAGACCGAGAGCCATAGAGCAGGCACCATAGGGATGTGCATAGGGAGCGAAGCAGCAAAAGAGTGAAAAGGCCTTGAAGAAAGAAGGCGAAGTGAAGTCAGAAATAGAAGGTTCAAAGATGAAAAGAAAGTCTAGGGTGGTGTGTCTAGTATCCGCAGGGCAATTTTGTTACCATCTTCACAGTCCAACGCGACGATCTTCCTCCAGTCTGCCTCGCGGTCGATGAACCGCATCTCTGTGCGCTCGGCGAACGAGATGCCTCTCGGTCGTCTGACGGGCGAGCGCTCCAACCACAGTGGTCTTTTCACGTTCAACCCTGGTGTTGTCCTGGCACTCAAGCTAACACTGGTCGGGGGCGAGCCGTCGATCGGGCTCGTCCTAGGGCTTGACTGTGCACTTGAACTCGGGGAAGTGCTGGTGCTGGTGCTGGTGCTGGTGCTGGTGCTGGTGCTGGAGGCCGGCGGAAGAACATTGACGACCGAGAACGCGTGGGAGAGGTGTATCCCCTCCTGCCCCACGAATTTGTCGTACAGGCGCACCTTGAGCTCCGCAAACGTGATCGCGCGCGGGACGCGCAGCATGATGATCGATGCATTGAGCGCCGCCTTGATATGGATAGTGTCCGAGTGGTCGTCGCCGCAGCACGAGCTGCATGACGCCGGAGATGTGGGCATAGAACCGCGGGCCGACGCCCGCGTTGCTGTGGGCGACACAGTAGACACGGGCGCGATATTGGACGTGGATATGGCAGATGGGGTTGCGGGCGGGCGTTTAGATGGGGGTGGCGATAGGATGGTGTTACATTGGAAAGTCAGGGAGGCCGGAGGGAACGTCGTTTGGTAGAGCGGGCTTAGGTCGGGGTTGGGACTGAGCGGAAACGGACCTGGATGGGCAAGGGAGTAGGCAGGGTCGGAGATCACCTCAAAGCTCTCAAAAGAGGAGCCTGGTCGTGAGGGTAGCGCGTCTTCTGCTTGGAATAAATAATTCGAAATATAGGTGGGGCGGGGACCGACTTTTAGTCGCTCCGCGGTCGCGAATTTCACATGAGAGGAAATGACGTACCAAAGTCGCCGTCGCTGTCCTCGTCCTCAATGTCCGCCCAGATGTCGAAATCGGAGAGGTAGTCTTGACCGTATAGACTGTAACGTGCCTCGTCGGCGATGGAATAATCCACTGTAGAGAATGGGGTGATCGGCCTTGGTGGACTGATCATGTCCGATGGGATGTAGCTTGGTATGGGTTTCACGGAAACCGTGGTCGAGTCTTCGTCGGAGAGTCCTAGAGCATCGAGCAAAGCCTCAAAGGACTCTGCAGACAAGCTCTTGTTCATCGATTCGGGCATCGTGCTGCAACAGTGCTGGATGTCAGTTTGCTGCGTAAAATAAACGAGGTGGGAGTTGGCACACGAGCGCGGGCGCACCTTCAAAGAGTGTATATACTAAAATTCACGTCTGGGAAGTCAACAGCGACCGAGAGCAATTCCCATAGCACGTCGAAGTCGAATCCGCGGATATCCTAGCAGCGAAACCCAGGGGTCGACCGTCGTTTGGTGGGAATGTTCAAAGGAGGGAGGTGTTGAATAGACTGGACGCTGGTCACTTGAAGCAGAGGTGGAAGCAGTGGACCCAAAGTAATGGGAGAAACCTGTCGTGACGAGGAGGGAGGTTAATCCATGGAAGGACCGAGACAATTCAAAAACAGGGAGTATATAACCTACCAACGGAGCCGCTCGGCGCTGCGCCCAGGGGGTGAACCAATCCCTAGTACCCGTATGGCCGCGCTCCAAATCCGAAATACTTCCTTGTGACTGGTTGACCTTTTCGGCGTTCAAGGAAAATGGAACTTTTAGCGCGGTTGGCTGGCGGTGATGGCTGTGTGGGTCGTGTGGAACACCGCACTTGTGGTTGGAAAAGGCGCTTTACGCGTCGTTGAATCGGGGTTGCAGTTGGAGGAAAAGATACAGCTGAGGGTCCGTTGAAATGCAGAGAAAGTTATAGGGCGTTGCACGGTACGGCGCGACCGGGCTGGAGCCCAAGCAAAGTCGAAAAAGGACAAAGAGACCGCGGTCGTGTTTGGAATCGACCATGCTTTTATAGATTGTACCCTTGGCAGGTCCTGAGAGTAGGGCGTTGATGGGCAGATTTTCAAGACTCAACAGAGTTTATTGATAGATTGCGCTGGCGGTTATGTTGAAGGTGAGAGGTGGTCAACTCGGGACCGGCAGGGGTTGACACCGGCGGCCCGGCCGGAGTCCGCAGTATGCGCCACAGTCCAAGGTGTAGAACTGGGACATACTTTTTCACGCGCGACGAGTACCCTGATTTGCACTAGTGCCAGAGCACATATGCTACTTCACGAACGATTGCTCCCATGGAGGAAATTGCTCAATATTTTCCTAAGCTCTAGTGCAGTTCGGGTTGCTAGAGACAACGATACTTCATCTACTCAAAGCCCAAGGGGATCCGGAGCGCCGAAGCAGACCAAATGTTGCCATGCGTAAATAATTGTATTGATAAATGTAATCGTAACTCGTTAGTTCCTTGTAGTAATCGTAAAAGTGTCTTGAGAGGTATTCGGTGACGGAGGCGTTAGGGGAAAAGTTTCTGTAAGTAGTAATACAGGTCAAGTGCCGCAGACTTTGGGCAAATCGAAGGGTTGGAAACCGGAAGGGCCTTCCTGATTAGAGGAAGGAGACGAAGGTAATCGTCGATCAGATCGCATAGCGGGCTGAGAGCGACGACAGAAGTAGTGGAGGGTCCAAAATCGGAATACGAATCGTCATACAGACGAAACCGTGAATGAGAAGGAGGGAATGAGAGAGCGGTATGTGGGAGGTTCCTATGCAATGATGCGAGAGAATGAGTGTGGTATGCTTCGGAAAAAATGGTATGAAGAGAGGCAGACGAAGGAGAGAAACAAAAAGAAAGAGAGGAAAAAAAGAAAAGATTACGACCTCGGGCCGTCCAAAATCCTCAGGACGACCTTACTCCCCTCCGTGCTCATCACAACGCGCTCCCAATCTGCCTCCTTCTCAACGAACTGCATCTCCATTCTATCCTTCGATGACACCGAAGCCGAGCGTGCCCTCGAGTTCGGCTTCACCGGCGCCATCCCAGGAGTAGGCAGCACAAACGCCACGCTGAATTCGCGCGAGAGCGGTACGCCCTCCTGGCCAACAAATTTGGTGTAAATCCGCTCCCGCAGCTCCTTGAGCGTAATCTCTCTCGGAACGCGGAGCATAATGATGGAGGTATTGTGAGCGACTTTGAGGGAGAGTGAACCTCCTGAGGCGGTGGAAGTTGAGGTAGCGGTGGTGGAAGTGATAGCGGTGGAGATGGTGAAAGAGCTCGAGATGGTCGACGCCGTGGGAGAGGGCGGGGGGAAGAACGAGGTCTCGGCTGAGAACGGGCTGTCGCGGGCGTACATGAACGACT
Organism: Cyclocybe cylindracea; assembly: GCA_013376435.1. Lineage (NCBI taxonomy): Eukaryota > Fungi > Basidiomycota > Agaricomycetes > Agaricales > Hemipholiotaceae > Cyclocybe > Cyclocybe cylindracea. The sequence continues at coordinate 679,321 of MPNV01003049.1, forward strand.
GCTCACGGACGTTGTTTCCAACGGGCGTCTCTGGACGGCTGTCTGGGCGGCGGCCAGCGGGAAGGTAGGAAGAGGGCCTTGGGAAAGCGGAAAGGATCGAGCTGCTATCGTCGTCGACATCAGAGTAGATCTCGAAGTCCGAAAGGGAAAGCGCCGTCGACTCGCGGGTGCGGTCTTGTTCTGGCGACATCTCGAAGTCCGAAAGTGTCAGAGCTGTCGAGAAGGGACGGCCCTGGGAGGTGGGCGATGGGGTCGTAGGCGAGTTGGGGAACATGGCTTCCGCCGAGTTGGTCGTCATGAACGTAGCAATGCTCGCTATTGACGCCCTGTACTTCTGTTCCTTGATGGGGTGGGGGAGCGAGAGCTTCAGCCCCTGCAGGATGTCGTCAGCACACGAGTCTATGGAGGCTGTAGTCTGCCATGATTCGCGAACAGATCGGTCTTCTGCAACGAATACAATAGAACAATGGGAAAGGTTATGAGATAGATGATCGACGAAAACGGATACAGGAGAAGAAGCTTACTCTTCTCAGTTTCGGGTTGAGGTGACGGCGTTCTTGACGGATATCCAACAATAGAGAAGCTTCGGTTCGTCTTGCGGTCTGTCGGTGACACCCTCGTTCGTCGCATTAGAGGAGGCGAAAGGTACTTCTCAGGCGACTTCGCGAGCATCTCGCGTTCTTCAGGAAGGACCTCCAAAATAGAGCTGGGCCTATCATTCGAGATCGGGTTGTGTCCGAATACGATAGGCACATCGTCAACGATGGATGGGGTCGTCATAGAGGTTGACCCGTAGTCAGAACTGCCGTCTGAGTGCGTTGAAGACGAGTCTGAGGAGGTGTTGGAGTCTGTTCGTCGGCGGGGCCTGCAGGTTGACGGCGTCTCGGCCCGGACGCTCTCACCACTGTGCCTTGTCGACGCTGGATAGCGCGACACCTCGGTAATATCCGTAATTGTGGAACCACTAGACGAGCGCGGCCGTTCACTGGACGAACGGTGCTTACTCGAGGTCTTCTTTGGCGACAGCGACTTGGCGAGGGAGCGCCGTGACGCGTGGGGGTTCTCATTAATAGACCCCGCGAGGGAAGGACTGGATTCAGAAAAGTACGACCCGAAGACGCTGCTGGTGACCGAGCTACGCGTCGACGAGCTCGTCTTGCGCGTGCTCGACATGTTGTCGTAGTCCCTGCGCCACAGACCGAAGAAGTCCGTGACGATGGTGCTCGCTCTGATCTCTTGGATCAAAGCAGGCATGTCGTCGGAGAACAGCGTCTCGACGAGGTGGCGGAACTCCCTCTGCCTCTGGTCGACCGTGGCCTGGCTAGCGCGGAACAGAGTGCCTTTCTTCGTCAGGCGGGGAAGGTGATTGTGGATGTCCTGGGCGACGGAATTGGGGTCCGGGCCCGGGGGAAGGGATTCCCAAGACGATGCGAAGTCCTGCTTGTACAACCCATTGAAGGCCTTGACACCTTTCCCTTGGGCGAGGCGAGTCTTCTTCTCGCGGGCAGCGCGGCTGTATTCGGATTCGAGAGTTTCTTGAAGGAACAGACAGTCTTCCCATCTGCGCCAGATATCGTATTCTACGTGGGTTCCTCGTGTTGAGACGGACATGCGGTCGTCGAAGGCTGTAATGGGAGAAATGCGCATGCCATGATTGTACACCCCGTCTGGGGGATTCCGTAAGATACCGGCACTTTTCAAGGAGCGAGGTTACTCACTAGCTTTGGTAGATGAAAGAAATTCTACAGAAAATCGAGAAGGGGGCGGCTTAAGCACTGCCCGTTTGTATTGCTGCACGCTACGTCAGCAAATGAAGGAGTCGACAAGGAGATGAAGACGTACATCAGACGGCAGAGTGGTCTCTGTATGACCAACTGCGGACTGTATATTGGCAATGAGGCTGCAAAGTTTACGATCGAGGAGTAAGGACTCACAAATTCAGCGAACATCATCTTTGCGACTCGTGTTGAATGGTGGGCGAAGGGTGAAGGGGTTGCGGGGTACGCTCCCTGGAGAATCTGTAAGAGGGGGATATATTGTGGGTGCCCCGATGACACATACCGCTGTAAAGTCCTGATAAGACGATCGAGAGACACTAGTAACCTCTGGTGACTTGTGTTCCGCTGGTGTTGCACAGCTGGGCTCACTGCACTCCTGGCGGTTGCGAGATGCGTAGTACAGCGGCAAGAGGGATATTTTGAGTCGGGGGGAAGGAGATGAGGCGAGGCGATTGTGCAGACATTTTGCACGGCCGTTCTTATTGTCTTCGACGTTTTGGACCAGGAGCAGGCTTTGCGATCGGAGCTGCTCACCGGATCCGGAAATTGAGCCGGCTCATATCACGCCATTCCCTTTTTTGGTCATGCCCGTTATCCCCGTGAACCCGACCTTATTGTCTTTCGTCAAGTCAGATGAATTGCCCTCCACGCCTACTCATTTCGCAGCCCGCCCAGTCCTCTCACGCACATGGCCTCTTCCCAGCAGATATGCAGCGGCTCATAACCTCGGACGCCTTGAAGCCCCTTGGCCGACTCAGAATCGACTTTGACGCTGCTCTTGAAGTTCTTGAAATCCCGCTCGTCCCAGGAACACTCTGCCAGAGGGGAAATTCTCAAGTTACCGTTAATCTCTCCGTGCTCCGATGATTCTGGGCAATGGGCTTCAATGGGCAGTGAGCATCATAGCCGACCATCTGAGCCGGGCTATACGTATCATCCCGACGAACGCTGGGGTATTGACGTCCATTGTCCTATTGTAATTTTCTCCCATCTGCTTCTAATGATACTGCTCGGCGCAATTTCGCATGCCCACCCAATATGACGGTTATTTCTGATAATTGTCTCTCTTCATTTCGTCGAAACAGGCGTAGTCGTCGCCTATGCTCCGGGACCGAGGGCGCGGTGCTCTCCTGTGTCTCCGACAACCGTCGTCCCCTCAGCTGGCTGGATAAGCCCCTTGGATTAGGGAAAGAATAAGGGAGGCGGTACATTCAATCGTCGCATCATTCTTCAGCCTAACACCTTTTGGGCATTGCTAAAAATGTGCGGCGACCCACTTGTTTTCGCGGTCCAAACCATCTCAAACTACCTCTCGTGATCCCATTGGAAGCCCGACACGTTCCCTAATTCTCTCACCAGGTCCTGCCAGTGGGAAATATCACTAACTGAGAGTCAGAAGAAGCCTCCGAAGGCACCACCTATCCAAAGCCTGTGAAGACGCATCAATCACCATATTGATGTCATATGGACACCCTCCACTATAGCGGGCGCTAAGCCCTAAAGGCCTCCGTCGTGACCCCGTGCCCGACTTTCTCCTCTGCTTCTTCGCGCGTCTATGTCGTTGTCAGCGCCACCCAGTGCCCTATTAATATTCCTGCATGCCCGCTCTAGCCCTGAATTTCTCTAAAAATGCCAGGGTATTCTTAGTCCTGTTCACCAAAATCCTTGTGAGTGTGCCCGCTTCGTCTACAGATACAACACCTATCCCAAGCCTTGTTGCATCCAAATAAGTACTCCACATACGCTACGCGTTACCAACTCCTGAGAGTGGAAGGGTTCTCACCTACGGCCCTCACCGTCTCTCGCCGTCTCTCGCGTCCGGGAGGTGGGCGTGGGGCTATATTAACCCTCACAAAAACGAGCCTAACTCTTCGCCGATTCCCCCCCCTTTCGAGCCACCGTCTGCACATTACGAGATGTCGCATCCCACCATCATCGACTTGGAGGAGCAGCTCTCGCGCCTGGACGAGAAGAAAGATTATAATTAGGCGAGACTGCTTCGGTGGGGATCGCCTCCCAGAATGGCCTCGACAGCGACGATAACGACGTTGGTGTCCTGGAGGACGCCCGGGACATCGCGACACATGTTATTACGGTGCACGACGATGTGAGTTTGAACCCGTGGACGCTGCGGTCGTTCGTTATTGAGATCGGGCTATCTGCGTCCCGTGGTGTGCTTGGTGAGTGCTCATTCCTAATACTGAAAAATCTTGGTCTTTCCTTCTAACAAGCTTTCTACAGCCGAAATCCACTACTTCAAACCAGTAAGCGCTTTCCCACTCGTTTTCAAAAATATGTGTTGATCTAATATGGGTAGCCAATCGTCTTTGTCTCTACGATGTTCCTCGCCATAATTTCCTACGTCATTGGCATCGCAATGGATACTTTTATCCCAAGCTGGGGTTTGTTCCACTATCTCAACCCTGCAAGCGAATTCTCCCTGAGTTTTAGTCGAAATTCATTTAATTTTTGTCTCGTATTACTAGCACTCATTCAACAAGAGAGAAAATGCACTCATCGTCGTCATGTCCTGTGCTGCTCTGCTGCTATTCTGCTCTCGGGTACCTAGACGGGCGCTTATTTTGTTTTGACAGAGTCGCCTTCGTTGGGGCATACTATAACAACATCTGGGAGTACAAAACTTCCCATTCGTGAGTTTCTATGTTTCTCGAAGCGGGGGTACAGACTAGCTCTGGGACGTCTGCCAGCTCTCGTAGGAGCTCTTCTGCGCCAATGGAACCCCGTACGACTAGCTCCTCATCCTGAACGACAAGTTCGAAGTTGACAAGACTGTCCTCGCTGACCAAGGCCTTGTGCGACCCCTCCTCCTCCTTCCCACACAGCCTCTGATACCTCCTAACGCAGCCCTTCTACGCCGGCACCTGGGTCGTCCAGCTCCTCACTACCAACCTTGGCTTGGAACTCTCACGCACCTCCTTATTTGGAAATTTGACGACATGAAGCAGGTGTGGAACTGGCTTAAGCCCTCCAGCCTCAAGCAGATAGGGTGCGTAGGGAGATGAGGAAGGCTGGGCCCGCATTACCGGGATATGTTGAAGGTGAGTGGTCTTAGCTGCTTTCTCTGTGATCCGTCGTGAGGTAATAATGGTTGATTTTCAGCACGCGGAGGCGCCACTAACACCTCAATAATAGACGTGAAATTACCCCCTCGTGCTGCGTTCACCGCACAAATAATTGGAACATTACTTGGGAGCATTCTTAACTTCGGTACGCCGTTCTTTCGGATGACGTAGCGGGCTCATTGAGCGCTGAATGTCCTTTATTTGACAGTCATAATGAACTCCATTCTCGACAATTGAAGTGCCATCCTTTTGTCCGTCGAAGGCACGAACGTCTGGTCGGGACAACAGCCTCAGGAATATAACTCGCAAGCGATCGCTTGGGGTGGATTAAGGTACATACTCCTTGCACTGTTATCTATTGTCCCGTCACCGCTCAGCACCAACTCACCGTTTCCGCCCCCGTGCGCCCTCGTTGTAGTCATGAGCTGTTCGCCATCGGCAAACGATACCAGTTCGTCGCCTTGGCGTATCTGATCGGCTTCCTCGTGCCCATCCCATTCTGGATTGCGCACAAACTCTGGCCGAAGCTGCGCTCCGACTACCTATACACCCCTGTCATCTGGTGAGTACAATTCTGACGTCGGGATTTTCCCTTGCTTGCTTTGTCTCTTTTGTTCTTCGTCATCCGCTTAGGCGCCAAGTGCTGATTTTGATTTGATGCCGGATCGCCCGACGCCCACTAGTTACTTAATCGGATGGCTCTGCGTAGCTCTGCGTTGGGATCGACTCATCCATCTTCTCCTACTTTGCAATAGCTTGATTCTCACAGTGGTGGTTGAGAAGGCGCTATCCTGGGTGTTTCGCCAAGTATAATTATGTCCTCGCCGCTGCTTTGGACGGAGGAACTCCTAGGTTATAGCATTTATCCTTTCCTACATCGTCTTCGGCGCTTGCGGAAGCTCACACTTGTTCCCGCAATGGTGCGTTAGAAGTGCCTTCTGAGACTGTCCAATTCTCACCTTACGACGTCCTTTTATCGTCTCTCAGGTGGGGCGCTAATCAAGCAGGTGTGTCGAAGCGGCCATAAATTTACGCAGAGTATTCTCGCCTACATTTATGTGCAACTACGATAGGCGTGCTCATCTCGACTCGTAACAAGGTGGTTTGTATGGATTTTCGTCTCTTCTCTCAAATTTATGTACGTGCTTCTGCTTCATGTTTCCACCCGGGTCTCTATTTAAAGTTCCAATTAAAACAAAGAAGAAATGTACGGCTTATTGTTATGCGCCATGTAGTCAGAGTAGGCGGGCCGCGAATCCTGTTCCGTTGAAGTTGACGTAATGCACGTGTCAGGATGCCAATGTCCACGCCTTTGACATGAACTTGAACAGACTTGAACATCTCTTCGTCTTCCGCCAACAACGCACTACATTTGAGTGCTTTGTTAACCTGACAAACAGGCCGTACACACGTTTCCCCACTCATCTATATCAACCGCGATAACAGGAGAACAACACGACAAACCCCCTGATTCCTGCCACTATGACTCAACTCGAGGACTCCACGACGCGATCGACGACCGGCGCTACACACGTCGCGACCAATGGTTATGCAGAGAGCTGGGAGAAGGTAGGACGCGCTACCAGCCCTGGACGGTTCGAAGGCGACGATGGTGATTGGGAAGACGAGGAGGTTATCCAGGACACGCACAAAGACAACCCAACCCCCGGTCGCCCCGCCAGTTCTACCGGCAACCATGCCGGTTCTCGTACGACACCGCGCAGACGACGACGTCCCATTCAGACAAGGAATGGATCGCGTATTCAAACAGCGCAAGCTCAAGCCCCAATACCGCCTCCTCTCGCGCCCCAACCAGCCACCCAGCCCGTGAGAGTGAAGCAAGAGTACGAGCTGCAGCCGCCTCTCATCGCGACCGAAGACGTGATCAACGGAGCCGTGCAGGGCACATTATTCACCGCTCGCTACTCTCTAGACGTCTTCAGCAAAGCCGTCAATTGGCTTAAGATTCCGTTGGCTTTTCTGCTGGCTCTGTGGCTTCTAGCAGTCATATTCACATATGTCTCTGTGCAACTCGGCTCTGCCTTCCGTCCACTTTGTATCCTCCCTGGTATTTCACGCAGTTCCATGTGCCAACCTTGGGTCGTCCCTCCTCCCACTGGACGACGCGCGCAGCGAGCGGATTATCCAGCGTTGATAGACGCCCAAAGCAAGACCTTTGAGCAATTGATGGATGAGTCCGTTGGAGGCTCAGCGCTGTCTCTCGAAATCAAGAATGCAGAAATGGCTACCAAGGATCTTGTGTCCCTTGTCCGTATTAGCAATATGAAGGCAAAGGACACTTTGGCGCGATCGCTGGAAGAGTTTGTCTTGGATGCAAAGAAGACGGGGAGAGGCTTGCAGAAGTTAACGGCCAAAGTTGGCGGGGCCGTCGACAAGTGCGCCATTAATCTCTCTCTCGAAATACAAAGCCACTGACATTACATTTGCTACAGTATCATGGCGTCGAACGATCATGCTCTTCATACCATCGAAAGTGCACGAGCGAATCCGCCTTCTCGCTGGAGTGAACTCATACCATGGGGTCCCAAACACCGCACCACCGATGAAATCGTCACAGAAACCTTCGAAGACGCCATGAACGTCCTATCTAACAACATGCAACGCCTCATCGTTGAAGCGGAGCGTAGCTACCAAAATCTGCTCGACCTCGAAGAGAAGCTGGCCACCCTGCACGAACTCCTCTCCCGTGAAGATCAGACCATTTCCAAGGAGAAGGAGGACCTCCTCGCACAGCTGTGGACCATCCTCGGCGGCAACCAACGAAAAGTCCGGAATTTCGACAGCCATCTGGCCCTGTTGAAGGAGCTGAGCGTGTATAGGAAGCAGGCACTCGCTCATGTCACCGCCGCGTTGATGACGTTGCGCAGCATGAGCGAAGATATGGAAGACATGCGAGAGCGGGTCGCTGCCCCTGATTTGCTGGGGCCGTCGGTGCCGGTGGAAGTGCATATGAAGAGTATCCGGATGGGATTGGAGAGGTTACGAGAAGGCAGAGTCAGGGCGAAGAGATTGGAGGAGGAAGCTGTTCGTCGGATTCTGAATGGAGGTGTGGAGGGGCAGTGAATCATCATTGCGGTTCACCGTCAAGTCGCAATTGCTATTTATCGTTTTGTTCTGCACAAGTACGCTGTCAGTATCAAGGAAGATGTAGTGTGAAGGTCACAATAAACACGTACTATTTACGAAGCTTCGTGTTGATGTCGAGGTTCCAGCAGTCGAAGCAGCGTTAGACGTGCTTGGTTTTTTCAACAACTCGTCCAAGAGAGCAGCCACCTTTTGTTTCGAGTCCTCCTTTTCCTCTTGTACGACCTTCATTTCGGCATCGCGCCTGTGCGCAATCTGTGCCTCATCGGAGAGAAGCAGCAGGAGCTTCATTGAGTGGGTGATTGACAGCAAAGAATTTGCAGCTCGAATCTAACATTCACCGACGATTTTGAGATAGCTTCGCATAAAACACAGATGTATGCGCTTACCATAGACTCTGCACGGGATTGAGCCTGGAAAGATTCCTGAGCGACGCGAAACTTGTCCTTGTCAACGATCTGGTTTGTCGAACACGGTTTGAGTCTGAGACCGACTCCCCACGAGGGTCAGAATGACATACCGAAGCCAAGCTGACGAGGTCCACCATCCCATCGACGAGTATGTCCACCTCTGCGTCTACCTTCTTGTTCCATTCCTCCTCTATCGCGTCGAGGTACTCGGCTGAATTCTGATCCACAATCGATTGAGAGCCAGTGCTCCGTTGAAGGACATTGGCAGTAGGAAGTGCTGAGGGCCGGGAAACATCAGTTTGTGGAACATCGGTCATGATGGGGGACCGTCGTTGGTGGTCGAATTCAGGCCTCGGACGTTGGACAAATAGTAATGGGAGATAAGATAAAATTAGGAAATTCAAGTCTGACTGTCTCTGACAGACCGACAGAGTAGATATGATACAAGGAATCGTAATCTGTTACACTAGTCACGACAGTCAAGAGGAAAGGTGAAAATTTGTGGCGCTACAAGGGATACGTTGTGAAGGGTGACCTAGGAAAGGTATTGGCGAGTGCACTGTTTCTTGTGCAAAGTTTTCCAATGGGACTGAAATATCAGAGGTTTAGCGCTTAGCACCAAGATGTTAGGCAACCCTTACATCTCACCTTTGGGTGCTCGGGAGAACAGTGTCTGGACGACATCGTTAAATCCAATAAGAGCTCCAGAACGAGCACAACCCAAACTCACAAAACTTGACGACAACCGCTGCACTGCTTGAGCTGTACATCTGGTGCAGCCGGTTTACCGCACGAAGTGCAAACTGCCTCACGCCGCCGGTCCTTTGTGCTAGAGGTCGTCTCGTGCCAATACCCGAAGCTGTCTTCATGCGTCTTTACGATCGATTGGCCTTTCTTGAGCCACTCGAGTCCGCGATGCCATCTGCTCTAGGCATAAACGGCATCATGAACTTCTTCGAGCCACTGCGCACTGAGCTGGGTCCACCGAGGGCTTCTGCGAGGCGTTCATTGGCAGCCTGGATGTCGAAAACGTCGGGATTGAACAAGGAGGGTGGTTTTCCGAAAGATTTGTAGTTCGGCGTGTCGAGAATTTCCTTCTTCTTCTTGGGTAGTGAAAAAATATTGTAGGACCTGGGGCTAGGGATGAGAAGGGCGTGCGCACTTCTCGGCATATGATGCTTCGTCGTATTCTTTCAAGAAGTCGTTGTATCGAAAGCTTCCGTGCAGGTTTTTTATCAACAGACCATTCGACCATCAACGTCTCTAGCACTTCTTTTGAACTTACCTCCAGGGCACATCCCTTTCCCGTCAATGATCTCAATGGCGCTAGTCGATTCTTCAAGTGGATAGATCTTTTGGATCTGGGCCATATTTCAGAATGATTGAATGGAGTGGAGAGAGCATACGCGAACCTCGATTTTGTCACCTTCCTTGCCAAATAAAAGAGCAAGTTTCTATGAGTGCGCTGTGTTGAGCAATGGATCAAGACATTGGACGCGACGCTATACTTATTATCAGGTAAATAGTCATATCCAACCTAAGAAGAGTTGTCAGTGAGCGGATCGTGCCTATCAATACAGGAACTCACCTGGAGATTGGCGAAGGAAGGCCAATGGAGTCAGGTGCTACAGACTGTATATAGGCCCCAGGCATGAATTACGCCCAGAGGGCCTGGTTCAGCCTTAAAAGTTCAAGGATCTGCGCAGACAGGGCGATGGGGACAGTTAGTAAGGAAGAAACTAACCTTTAGGTGGACACACCTTCGAAGAAACCGGGGGGAGATGTTCTCCTTTGTCTCCTGGAGCAAACTTCACGTATTTCGTTCGACCTCCGTATGGAAGAGGCTTTTCGGGGTCTTCAACCCCGTCGATTCAAACATTTGGGCGCAATTCATGACTATTTAAAATGAGAGGGACGAAGACGTAGAATCGGTTCGGGAGTTAAGGAGGAAGGTTTTTGACAGCTGGTCACTCTACCATGAAAGCTAATTATTTAAGATGATCAAATGCGAAACACGAGGTGTCACAATCACGTTTCCGTTGTCTCAATCACGCTTCCTGCGGGTATTTATTCAGCCTCGACTGGCTTTCTTCCCTAACACAACTTGTTCTTCTACTCCCACCAGAGTCCCAGAAATCGCCACCCGCCCTCAGACACCATGACAAAAAACAGCTCGTCCTCTGGCTACACCTACACGGGGACTGGGACCAACTCACAGGTGAGTCGAAGCTGCTTATCGTTGGAATCAGCCTCTCGTTCATAAGGCGTGTCGCAGGGAAACCACTACTGCACTCGCGAGGATAGCGGCGGCAACCATGGCTACCACTACTCTAATACGTAAGTCTGCATGTATATATGCGCTCTGAATCTGTTCTGATTGATGCCGCTCCAAGGGACGGGAGCTACTACTACTCGAACCCCAACGGCTCCACCTACTACAACACTGGCAGCGGGTACTCTCAGTACACCTCTCCCAGCGGCCAAGTGTCCAAGTCTACTGGGAAGTGACCGCAGAGATCTTCTTTGTACGTCAGCTCTCCTCGTTCTTCAGTCGCCTGACATCTTATGCAACATTCTACAGTCACAGTGGTCGAGGCGAGCCGGTGTTCCGAGGCGATGCCATTATGACATGCATTCATCTGGCCTCCTCTTCTCAAATATATAAATACCCAATACAATCGTTCAATTTATGGCAGAAAACTTTGTGAACATTCCCTTGCCATCACTACCCGAATTTGAGAGCCCTTGGTACTCTGAAAGTAACACCGTCATGTATCCCGAGCTGCGTCCTTTGCTCGTCTTTCGCTACTTTTCACAAATGCTCATCCAGATGATAAGATAAGGTGCAAGACTCGGCAACTATGGTTGCTGATCCGTCATTTCACATATCTGATCCGGATGCAAATTAGCCATATCCAGCAAGCCAGAACGTCGTCCCAGCTCTCACCCCAAAGTTCCGTTTGTCCCGAGCCATTTTTAATCAGCATGTTTATGAGATTTGGTTGATGGTGCAATACAGGACATCGACACTACTATTAATTGGGCGCGTCGTGTCGACCGTTGTATTCTCTCCCACAGGTGGTCAGGGACAGGACCCAACTCAGATGTGTGTAAAGCGAGCTGCTCATATCGTTCTGAGTGACAGTCTCGCTGCAACAGAGATATCGGACCGGAGATGGGTACCACTAATCTAACAAGCCAGTATTCTCGGACGTAGATGTTATCTCCGCTCGCTCATACTCTATTTGATAGGGATAGGAGCTAGCTTCCACCCCAACAACTCGAGGTATATGTCCCCGCATTGACATCGAAGGGCAAGGAGGCTTTTGTCATCACTACATACTTACATTCTTATGGTTCGCATTCTTGTGCAGACTACGCTTCTCATAAAAACGAACGAACACCGTCGGTACATAACGTCGGTAGGCATTGGCTTCGAATCTGTCATGTCCGAACTCAGAACATGACTTAGCTCGCACCGTGACGCCTGTGAGAGGTTTCGTCGACCGAATTCAATGAACTCACTCAGGCCCTCGGCGTTAGACAGTTCATACTCTTCGCAACAAGGAACCACCAAGTTGCCCTTAATCCCCACCGTATCGGGGTTGTCTACTGTCATGCCGTGAACACTATGAGACATTTTGTACGGGAACTATTCGTCTACCCCGGTCTTATCACTTACAATGCGCAGCGCCTTGCCTTGTTCTTTATTCACAGCCATAAACGAAACGCTGAACCGATAGTCTAGTCAACTATACAAGTCTTCTTCGGGCAATGATTTGACCCTGACGAACACTGAAGGGCCAGCTGGGTCAACTCACAGATCGGATTACAGGCCAGTGGTGCAGTTACCAGTCCTGTTATGCCAATCACTTGAATCAGTCAGTTTCGAATTTGTTGTTCTCCTCCTGTGATGCGCGTCCGCTGACACGGCTCTGAAGGGGTGGCACCTCATCTTACAAAAACCCTGACGTATTCACTGTCGTCAATTAATGCGAAAGGGTTTACGCAGTCCCCTTCACACAATGGCGATGTAAGGCATCCCTGGACGTGAGAGGCTCAGTGCGTGTGAACAATAGCGTTGAGTATCTCTTTTCGACGCGAAACCTTCAGAATTCCTGTCAAACCATTTTTTCTTGCTATCTAGCCCTTTTTATGGTTCCATATATTAGTCTGGCCGGTGTAAAAAGCTTGTTTCTTATGGAACGGACGACCTCGCCCAACAGGTATCAAGTGTCTCCAAAATGTTGGAGGCGAATGCGACCCAAAGACGGCGACCACGCGGGTGGCGTGGAGTGCCTATCACCGCGATTGTCAGTGCAGCGCAATATTGCAGTGCAGGCCCATGAGCCTCTTCACCTGTACAACTGTCGTCACCCCCTTTAATCCGTCTCGTCATCGCCCCGGAAATTACAAAGCTTCAATCTGAACCCACGGTGGTACGTGAGCATTCGTATTTAAGCACGGGCGGGAGCCCTCCTTCCCTCAGCATCCCTACACTGTCACCACTACCACCGAGCCACTACCACCACCTCGTCTTCAGGCTATCATGACAGTTGCCTCTCTCGTTGCCCTCCAAGAAACGTGCGACCGACTGGCTGCTTCCTTGGATGCGCACACAGCAGTGTGCATCGACCTGGCTAAAGTGATACGTGAACTCTCGAAGATAGAGATCCAAGTCACGCCTGTTCCTCAGGCTGAAGATGCACCCACGGCTGAGGTCTCTCGATGCCCAAGCCCCGTTGCGACCTTGGCAGAAACCGAGATCGAGGAAGTTCAAACTCCACCCAACGTTCCCCGCTCTCGGGCGGGGAGTGTGGCCGAGAGCGTGGCCGAGAGCGTCGCTCAGGGCGACACTGAGACCGACACCCAAGGCGCCACTGAGACCGCCACCAAGGCCGTCGCCGAGGCGAGTCCCATGAACAAGTTTGGCGACGTGCCTTTCAACCACGGAGGAAAAAGTTTGAATGTAGGTAATCTACAAAGTGGATTCGACTCTTTGCTGACTGTAGGTGCCATCTAGGGTGACGAGTATTGCTCTCATGTTCAGCGACCAGGGGATCTGAAGCAAGCCTTTCATTACCGAAATACAGACCGTAGTGTGTACTACAGGAACCCAGACGGTTCTACTTACCATTACGCCCCACGGACAGGGAGATCCCGTTATCGGCCTGCTCCTGGGGACCAGACCTTGCCTGACGAGGTGAATCCAAACTCTGTTCCTCAGAAAGGTGAGTATTCGATCTGCATCATTTTCGTCCAGTATTCTGATTGAACCTTTTCTTTTTGACTATAGAAATCGAGGAATACTGCTTCTTTTGTGACCGACTGCCATTGCAAACGTGAACACAAGCCTGGATGCCAGCCAAGGTTTATCCAAAGCCATAAAGTTTATTCTACACACCAGTCATATCTCGCTCCGTCGATTTCAATGAATATGTATATTTATGCTGTAGAAATGGTCGTATTTATTGTACCACAATCCTGAAACAGAGATTCGCTTTTTTCCTCGTTTTGCCATATTCGCCTGTGGACACGTCCGGGACTATTTAAGCTGGGGCGCCTCTTTCGAATTTAGCGCCCATTTTGTTTGCATGCCGATCGTGATGGAGGGAGTACAAAGCCGTGCATACACGTGCACACCGACTCCGGGTCCTTTTGCGGTTGCCTCCCTGATCCTTATCCATACCCTCTCTTCCCCCGTAGGACCCGACACCGCGGCGCACGTTCAAGCAAAACTCTGGCCCAATAGCCGCCACTGTGGATCCGGGAAAGATAGCCGAACTAGCTGCTTCAGCTCACAAGAAGGATTCTAGGGTACGCCATCAGTCGGTTAAGGGGTTCTTGTTCTCGTCTTGTGAGGTGGTGCATGTTCGCTGACACAGCTCTGAAGGGACGGCACATCGTTTTATAGGAACGCTAACCGTCCTGAAACCCTGTATTTAGGAATGCGAAAGGGTGCTCGCAGTACACCTCATGCTACAGCGATTATCAGGGACTCTAGGGCGTGAGAACTGGGGCGCGTGAATGAGGGCAGAGTATTGGTTTTCGACGCGAAACCTGCAGATTCTCCATCCTGTTTTTTACTCAATTCATGAGTCTGATTATTAACAGTGCCTTCAGGAGATGTGTGACTACCTACAGCGGCTCCAAATCTTCAGTCAGATGTTGGGGGTGAAAGCAGCTGCGCAGCCTTCATCTAGTGCAATGCTCGTACGAGTCAGATTGGCACCGCAGCCGTGAACTTCTTCATCGAGTCAGCACTAGATATCACCACGCCGCTTTGCCCCGTGTTCATTCCGTAAATAACCCAGCTTCGAACTGAGCACACGGTGGTGCCGGACGGTGATGCTGGGTTTTGCATTTAAGCGCCGGTGGGTGCCCTTCCTGCCCTCAACATTCCCGCCCTCAACAAAACCACCACCACCACCACTACAACCACCACCTAGCTCTCCCTATGATCATCAACCTCACCTATGCCTTCCAACAAACAGTTGACCGGCTGGTTGCCTCTTTGGGGGTGCATGCAGCAGCCACGAGGGCGCAGACGGCAGCCTTGGAGGCGCAGACAGCAGCGTCTGCTGCTATGACTCAAGCAATAAATGAGCTATCGCAGAGTCTAAGGGAGGCCAAGGTCGACACAGCATCTAATGCTGAAGACGTCTGTAAGCCTGAGCCGTCTCCATGCTCCAGCCGCGGCGAAACACTCGCCGAAATTGAGATCGAAGAACTTCGAAGCACGCTCGCGCAGGCCACGATTAATGCTCCCCACTCTGTCGAGAGCGTCACCGAGACGAGTCCGCGAGAGAGATTTGGCACCGTGCCTTTCTCCTCTACAGGGACAAATCAGAGAGTATGCAATCTACACTGGTGCACTAATTCGATACTGACAATTGGTGGATCTCGCGCAGGGAAATAGGTATTGCGGTCATATAAAGCGTCCAGGGGACAGGGAGCAGGCATATCACTACCTGAGTCCGGACGGAAGTGTATTTTACAAAAATCCCGATGGGTCTACGTACCGTTATAAAGCACGGGAACGGAGGTCATACTATCACCCACATCCCCAAGATAATGGGTGCGAAAAGGTGACCCAGGACGCTGATCCTCAAAAGGGTGAGTATTCAATATTCAATCCGCATCATTTGCGTCCGGCATTCTGAGTGAGGTTTTTTTCAACTAAAGAAATAAAGAACTTCTGCTTCTCGTGCGACCGGCTCCCCTTAGAAGCTAACCAACTTAATTCACGCAACAAAGTTTCTTCTAGTACACACAAGCTATATCTCGTATAGTGGATTACAGTCAATGGATGTTTGATATCCTGTTCCACTGCCGTTTTGTCCAAGACATCTACCTCGTTATTTTACTAGATAAAATGGAGAAGTTTATCCCCCGAAACATTTTTCCTTCGTTTCACCTGTCGAGAGAGATCAGATTCGCGGCGCCTGGACAAAAAGTAAACCCTTGAGCCTGCCAGAGGTTGCTCGGCCCGACGGAGGGGCGAAGGCGAGCAGCCTCGAGTGACTTCAAGCATACGTAGAAGTAGATAATATTTTCTAAAATTCATAAGTACTCCTGGAGAAAGGGAGAATTTAGTCTACGTTTTTTCTTTTAAATCAGCATCGCCCGTGTGGAGCACGGGCAATTCTCTCGTTCTTTATAAGCTGGTGGCTCTTTCAAATTTAAGCGCCCATTTTATTTGCATGCCGACCGTATGGGGCGTCCAAATACGCGCAAGCGTGACGTTCACGTGGTATTGTCCAGATCCTCAGAGTCACATACGTCATCGATCCCAACGTCATCGACCATCGGACACACATCGCACGATCGCCTCCTCTCAAATGCTCAATGTCAAATTGTCAATCTCTTCGCCGCTCTATCTTCTGTCGCTTCAGCCCCGTTTGCGCTCGATTCCGATGAGAAGAGGCTGGCTGATCTCATGATCACCAAGGATCAGCCAGTGGCAATTGCTTCCAAGTTCCCACTTCAATTCGGAATCGAAGGGTATCTATTCTATTTTATGCATCCATTACGGACCTTGGACCTTACATCGTCTCTTGGTCGGTTCAAGATATCGATCTCCTTTGCTGTATGTACTCCCACATGCCCTGGGCTTCCCCTTCCCACCCCCTTTCACTTTGGCACCATTTCGATTGTGTTTCTGTTCCCGGTTCCGTCATGCGTGCGAGATCGATTGCACGGAGGGGCAGCTTCTGGGAACATTCGGGGTGAGGGGAAGTTATACCCTTTTCGCCGTTGTTTTTCCTTTTTCTTCTCATGTCGCGTAGCCTTTGTAAATTCGACGGATATTGATTTTATCTTTCTGCCCCCGCCGCGCTGCGGCTGAGAGAGCTCAGAGCCTCAAAAGCTGCAGGTGCTCATCGATGCAAGGGATGCGACTTTTCTAGCCGCATCAGACCGACAAGTCTCCTTGTAAGGCCGCACCTTCCGTTCAGCTTCTGTGAATTCCCTCGGTTTCCTTCTCTTCCTCTTCCTCTGATCTGATCCATCATCGTCTTGTGCCTGCGACCGACTGCCTCCGACTGCGCACCGTCCGGCTGACCACATCCAGTCTCTTATGTCGTCCTCCCATGGGGATAGCTAGACGGTGCGCACATCGATTACGTCCTGATATAGGCGACTGGCTGATCAGGCGGCAAGCTGCGAGACAGATGTTAGAGTCTTAGAGAGCGATGATGGGGCCCGGATGAGGAAGGCTGAAAGGCCGGAGTACAGCCGTACCGGGGAACGGGTGCTCATGTCGACCCGAGTGGTTGGTGGTGGTAGGGCGTGGGTTGCAGGATGGTTGTCGTAATCTGTTAGGGAGTCCTGTATTCGGGAAAGGTGGCGCGGGTGTACGGTTATCACCTCGAGCTACGTTGCTAAGACCTTGAAAGCTTGAAGTTTGAAATATGAAGCTTGGATTGGACAAAGGCATACCCGGAAAACATGCTTTGTTAGTCTCCGCGCCTCGTGCATTCAAGCTTGCCTTACGGCGTGCTTGGAAGTTGTTGGGTGAGGACACCGCATCTAGTTCTTACTTCTCGCGACTAGCTTCGACCTTCTGACGGTGAGACCGTAGACGTCTTGAGCAACCCGCCCCGGGCTCGGCTTTCTTTCTCGTAAATTATGGGCGGATGCGCCGCACCGGGGACCCGGCATACTACCATATCTGTCCTAGCGGGTTTTATCTTCGACGCATTTATCAGTCCATCTCATTCATCCCGTCCTTCGTGACCGGTAAAAAAATCTGCACACACCTCGTTCTCTCTCGGAAGAGGGAAATGAGGGCCAGGAGCCGGCTCGCGATCTGACTGGAGGAGCGTAGCCTAATTCTGAGCCAATCTTAGTAAGGAGGTCGTATCGATATCGATGTCATTGTCAGGTGTGGACCTTTGGAGCGGTTGAGTGATGATGCTGGGTTTTCTGCTTGCACGCTTGGCGAGAACGCCACATTCGAGATCTCCTCGGAGGGTGGCGGGTCCCATTTGGTGCCGAAGCGGCGGGAAAGGGTGGGTCAGGAAGCAGGAAGCTCGAAGCTCTGACTGCTGCCTGCGGAGCTGTGGATCACGGAAGCAGTGGGTGTGATTGTGGGATAACGGGTGCGCTATGCACTTTGCTTATGCCGGTGGGTTTTTGTGAGATGGAAGGCGGGGAGGAGGAGGAGCAGGCGGGGATTGTGTGGATCTTGGAAGCGGCAAAACGCCATCATGCGCACCATCTTGGAATGATCTTGGAGCGAGACCCTGATCAGGCACGGCGTGTTTACCCCACGTGGATAGCGGTCAGTAGCACTGCTGGATCGCGGGTCCGTGCGGACAAGAGACGACTGGGGACTGGGAGGCTGGGAAGTGGGAGGCTGGGTGAGGGCCGCTGGAGGTGAATTGGAGCGGCGATGGAGGGTGTGCGGGGAGAAGGAGGGGGGATCTGATCTGGGAGGCTGGATCCCCGATTGAACATTGAGGAAGGGGGATGGGTGTCCCGATTTGGGAGGAGAATTGGGACTCCGCCTTGGCGAGATCGAGTAGTGTCGAGACAGGCAGTGCAGCCAGCGAGCAGGCCCGTCCTGCCCCCACCACGGCGCCCCAGCAGCGGCGACGACAGCGCGAGCGACGACGGCTTTGAGGAGGCCGGGGAGCGACGACCTGGGCAGCGGAGAGGCCCTGTGCTCGGACCAGATCCGCCGTCATCGGGAGATAGGCCCTCGCATGCTCAGATTCAAAAACAACGGCTCTTCTGATCTCAATCTCTGGCCCGTTCCCGATCCACAATGGCCTCAGCCCACCAACATCACCGCTACGCCCTTCCCCCGCCAAACCAGAGCGACTTCCGCCTCCCATCTCTCAAGGACCTCAACTTCACCTACCAGTCGCCCACCGGCCAGCCCGATCAGCAGCAGCAGCAGGACCACCAGCAGCAGCAGAGACAGCACCCAGCATGGTCTCGCGCACCCCCCGCCCAGCAGCAGCCCGCCCCCGCCCCCCACCAGCAGCACACGCCCCCGCTGTCCGCCGGCCACGACATCGCAGCAAAGGTCGACTACTCAAAACACGAAAACGGCGGATATGCCCACCCAGGCATCCCGCTCTCAGCCCAGGCCACCCCCGTGCCCGGCACAGTGAACATCGGGCCACCGCGCAGCGAGGACGTTGCCCCGTCGCCCAGCCAGCCAAAACGGTCGCGGAACGCCTCAGCGAACATGGGTGCACCCCGTGATGTCCGCGCGTCTCATGTAAATCCAGCTTGCATAAGTCCAGATGTGGCGCGTGTTGACGTTGTTCTCATTAGCCGGCATATCCTCCTCCCCATTATGCATCATATCCGCCATCTCAGCCAACGCAGCCGGCGGCCCAGTACCACCAAATCCCGTCGGGGATGTCTGCGCCTCCGAGCCAAGCTCCGCAGCCAGCAGCCGCCCCGGCCCCCGTCCCGCCACCCCCGCCGGCCCACGAGCAGATGCAGCACCACCCAGTCCCCGTGTCTGCACACCCAGGCTACGCGCCGTATCAGTACATGCAGCGCCAGCCCGTTGTGCACCAGCATCCAGCCCATCAGCCCCAACAGAACCATTCCAACCCTTACCCCTCTCCCGGTCCGCCTCCCTCCGCTCCTCCCCCGCAAGGGCCCTGGGGACAGACACATCCTCAGCCTCAGCATCCCCCTCAACCCCCGCCTCAACAGCAGCACCAACAACAGCAACCCCCTCCACAACCCCAGCCTCCACCACCACAACATGTCCAGCACTATCAACAACAACCACCGACAGCACAAATACCCTCCAATCAACCCCCTCCACCTCATATGATCCAGCAACATCACCAACAACAGCCTCCACCGCCTCCTACTCCTCAGCAGCATCCACAACAACAGCCCCAGCAGCAGCCACCACCTCAGCAGCAACACCCTCAGCATTACCAGCAACAACCGCAGCAGCAGCCCTTGTCGTTTCCTTCACGAACTACTGCCATCGTACCCACCAATCTCGAAACCCGGCCCGCGACATACCATGAGCCGGAACGCGTTCCATCTGCCCGCAATGACCCAATGGCCGAAGTACGCTTCATCTCGCCAAATGTTATCTTTAACCCCATTGCTTATGAATCTCCAGATCACCAATCACTGCACTGTCCTGTATAGTTTTGCGAGTCGATATGGTAAGAAACTGCCCCTTCACGTTCTCGATTCACTCCGTTTGTCTTAGCTTCTGACCGTTTATAATTTTAGCCCAGCTGCAGGGCAGCATGCCGGGGGTTCAGCCGAGTGGGCCAGAGTTGGAGGAGATGTCCCAGCGCGCGGTGGCGGTTGTGCGCCTGCTGGAAGAGCTTCGGAGAATGCAGCTACCTGAAGGAGAACGTGGGGCGCCTGTGGTGGCTGGTGCGGTACAAGGTAGTGGGGACGCGATGCAGCAATCGCCTGACGATCACAGGCCGCCCAAGAGGCCTTGGGAGGACATCTCGCAGGACGAGGGCGGCGCCGGGACGCAGGCTGGTGGTGCTGTCGAAGTTAATGGTTTCCCGGAGGTGCGTCCCGCTTTCTCACTTTCGGTTTTTCGGTTATTTGACGCTTATTATTATGCCACCTTTTACCCCATTTACTTTCGACCCTCCCCCCGATCTGGTCTTGTTCTTGATATAGCAATATACGCCAAACGGGGACGCGTCGGCGGTCCCACAGACGACGGCGGAGCAGGACATGGAGCTCATCCGCACGAAGCGCGCGACGAGCACGGCTGTCGCTGCTGGCTCAGCGGGCCAACCGAAGAGCAAGTACAGGAAAAGAAGTGTACGTCCGGCCACTGCCGTGCGTTGTTTGATCTACTGGGCTCATCCAAGACTGAATTCTGTTCTTTTTTCTCTCCTTTTTGGGGTTTGTTTTTGGAATATAGCGAGCGACACCGCCGGGCAAGTGCCATTCGTGCAATATTAGGGAGACGCCGGAGTGGAGGAGAGGGCCGGATGGGGCGAGGACGCTGTGTAATGCGTGTGGTTTACGTGCGTGGCTCTTTCGTTTCGTTCTCTGCTTCTCTCTAATCTTTGGGATGAGCAGACTACGCGAAACTCATGCGGAAACGCGACAAAGCCAACGCGAACGGCGAAGCGCCGAACATCGACCTCGAGACACTACGCGCCTCCGCCCGCGCCGCCGACATCGCAGAGAAAGCCTCCCGCGCGAAGCAGGGGTCGCGCGCCAACGGCACGTCCAACGCACAAGCCCAAGGCGGTGGGGACGGGGATTCGTCGATGGCCGACGGCGTAAAGCCGGTACCGCCCACAGGCCAGCAGCACTCGTTCCAGCTGGTGAACATGATGGCGCCGATGCCGCAGGAGCAGCAGGCGGTGGGCGGGTCGGCGTCGGTGGGTGTGATGGATGTGGGGCTCGGTGGGGCAGTGAATGGGAGTATGTCGAATAGGGGAGGGGGGCAGCAACAGTCTCAGCAGCAGCAGCAGCAGCAGCAGCCACCACCGCAACCACCACAGCAGCAGCCACAGCAGCAGTCTCAGCCCCCACCGCAGCAACAGCAGCAACAACATCAGCCTATGCACTCCCACCCTCCACCTGTGACAGCTCTCGCCCCTCCTCCGCCGTGGTCGCGGGGGTATACGCAACCAGAGCATATGCAGCACCAGTCGTTCATGCGTGGGTCGGCGACCCAGCCACGATGATGTATTCGCGCAACGCCAAAACCCAAAGAAATCTAAACAAACGCATCCCTCGGACGCTCGCTGTATTTTGTAGATTATGCCTGTCCACACCCACCTACATTCACATCCACATTCTCATCTCCCCTTCTTTCCTCTCTTCCTCTTCCCTTTTCCACTATCCGCTAGTGCTGCTAGTACTGCTGCTCCTCAGGTGGGTGTGGCGACCCGTAATTGCCCTACTTAC
This sequence comes from Cyclocybe cylindracea, assembly GCA_013376435.1. Lineage (NCBI taxonomy): Eukaryota > Fungi > Basidiomycota > Agaricomycetes > Agaricales > Hemipholiotaceae > Cyclocybe > Cyclocybe cylindracea. The sequence continues at coordinate 701,083 of MPNV01003049.1, forward strand.
CTAGTTCTTGTCCTACCTAACTCGTGTGTTTCCATCCGCTATACCTTACCTCGCATATCGCATTTACATACTTGCTTACTCTTCTTCCTGCTTACTCTACCGCGATCGCTTTGTCCTCGTCTTCCCGTTGTTCATTGATCATTCATATCTGTCACGCAGTCAAGTTTGTCTACCTACCATATTTCACATCGTCTCTTCATTGTTTCTTTATCTTCATTCTAGCTTTTCCTTTACTCTATCGCGAAATTTTAAGTATCAGATCTTCATCCATTCACTGTGTCTGAGTAATCTCCAGCGTCTTTCGTGCACAAGTACATACTTTCCGGTCCGACTCGCTAGGTGTTGCATATCCACGTATTCATATTTCACCCTTGTGTATCTTCCTCCCTCCCTACCTACTTTATCTTCGTTCGCCCGTACCAGTTATCTGATGGTGTGCCACCATTCCATACGCGATCCTTACCCCTCAGTCGCCAGATCTACATACCCATCCCACAGAGCGCCCGGCTCGGAGGATTGCCAATCCCCACCGTTTCTAGATTTGCCGTTCGATTAGCGCTGGACCGGGGTCGATGACGCTGCATACGGCGCACAGCACGATCGATAATCGATTTCTGATTCGCATCGGATCGTGATCGGCGGTGTTGTTGTGTGGATCCAGATGCGTTGCGCAGGGCGATTCGCCGATTGGAATAATTATGATTATTTGGGCAAGTTGACGACGACGATCTCGGCGCGGAAGCATTCCGCGTGGTGTGGATCGTGATATTGTGTGTGTGGCGCGCATGCCTTTGCTGGATGGGCTGTCGGGTTTGCGAGGTGATGGTTTTATCAACCTCGTCGCAGAGGAGATGGGATGGGGGAGAGTGCGTCGTGTGAGATGATCAGGATTCAGCTCTGGGCTCGGAATTTCGAGAGTTGCGAAAGGAAAGGAGTGTAAGGGACCAGAGTGCCTGAAGCCGGAACTACTTATGGCACCGGCACTATAACAGATCAGGCCTTCAGGGCGGAGCTGATAGGTGATTAGATAGAAATATCGTTAGCAAGACTGTGGTATATATGATATGTGGGCGGACAACAGGGCTTTCCTCCCGCTTGGTAGGATATCGCTACTTTCCAGTAGATTCAGAGGATCCGGAATCGTGTTTATGTCCTATGGGAGAACCACAGAGATATACCAGGGCCCTCAACTCAACACATCTCCAGTCAGGAGCACACAGTCACAGGTGATTACATATTTAAAGCCCCTACAAGGGTAATTAAGTTCAGACTGTTCAAGCACCCAACAGAGGTGCTTCGTACGCTATTTCAATTAGAAATCCTTCTACTTTAAAAAGTACGCGATATTATCGTATTTCTATCTAATTTGCCCGTGAGAGATCGAGAAATAGACGTTCACGACGATCTAGATGCGGAACCATTTCACGCGGTTGGTCGTCGCCAGTCGTCGCCAAGCTTAGGTGGCGCACAAGCAGAATTGCCTTTGCTGGAAGTGCTCACTGGATGGTCTAAGCAGTTCTGTTATAACAGCTAAAATGAAGAGAGAACATACCGTTTGGCACGTAGAAGCAATATGAGCTGGATTTTCCACGTATGAAGTGAGATATTGATCACATAGATTAGATCTAGGTATGACTGATGGGAGATTAGATTGCCCTGAATGCCTCCTTCCTGTCCGACCTATCTGAATGAGGAGACATACACTATGTTGCATGAAGGACTACGGACCGAACTCGCGGAGGGAAGTAAGAAGGCAAAGTGTATCCCAGTACTTCTCGACCCCGGGACCCCATCCAAAACGACCGTGGTACTCTCCTTTCATTGATGCTCTCATGCAATGTGTTCAAGGAGGAGGCAGAGCGACTCCTATACAGATCCATGGACAACAGCAGCATCGTGGACGTTCAAGAGGGGTTCTTGAAGGCTGTAACCCGTTTCCCAAGACGGACTGTCTATGTCATCAAGTACCACGTTGGATTGAACCTACAACTTAGGAAGAAAAGGATCGAAAAGCGTCTCGCCCGCGCGTTAGCGCTCGTGGTCAATTTGAAGGAGCTCACTATCTATTGGGCCGGAATCGACGAAGTCCTACAAGGCTGCGAGTTTGAGCCAACAAAGTTTAGGTCTAATGTCGTAGTTCCGGGTGAAGTATTCTTGAAATTCGTCGCGACTCAGCCCAAGGTCGAAAGGCTGGTCATTAACTTCGTACCGGACGACTGCAGACCTCCACTGGCAGAAAATGTCTTACCAGAACTGGAGTTGTTTGGCGGACTATTTCGTGACCTAGCAAGCTTACTCCAGGGTAGAAACATCAAGATGGTTAACTGGGGAGCCACGTACAGTCGGGCCGAAAGCACGATCGACAGCACATCCCTTCGAGACGCTCTGGGAAAAGTGAAATACCTCACTTTAGGGCATCTGAATACACCGTATTGCATGACGTGGATAACTTTATGAAGTTCGCTGACCATCTATTTTCACTTGAATATCTGGAGTTGTTCGATTGCGACGTATTCCCTTAACTCCCCAAAAAATGTAGTATTTCCAGATGGACGAGATACAAATAGTCTCGCGTCTTCCCAAGTCGCGTGGGCTTGTCCTCTCTTACAGTATGAATGAGGAAGCACCCCTCCTGGCATACCTTACCCTGGCTTCAATTCACCACCTCTTCAGAATCTGTGAACGTCTCACCTTCCTTGACATCGAGGTGCTATGACCCAAGACACAAGGTCAGTAGCGCCTCCCCAGCTTTGCGGGCGTGTCGCGTATTTGTCCCAGGCAACCCTTTTTAGAATTACGCCATTTCTTGTCTCATGAGCGACAGATATATTCCAAGGAGCGCAGGGCCGTGGAGGACCTCGTGTACAGTGGTCAGCAGACAAGTCGGTTTCTTCGATTGGCAGATAAAGTGGTGCACAGCGTTGGATGTCAATATCTCATCCGAAACTGCGGGTACACTGTGTTGCAGGATCCGATGGATTTTGCCGATACCCCGATGCAAGTTGTTCATTCACATATCAATCGCCCTTCCTCCATCGAGCATTCTTGCCTGTTTGCATACAAGCACTCCTCCAGATGGGACTATCTATTCCCGTCTCACGTCTCGCGGTACGGCAGACTCCAAGAGGGTAAGCACGCGGCGATGGGAATGCCATTGAATCGATATAGAAGCTAAGCATCTTAGATGAATTTATGTTTATAGTTAGTCTGGCTCCTTAACGTTATCTTACAATCATGATGTTCCCTGCTGCGTATTGGACCATCTGGAAGGAGGGCTGGCCTCGCCCTTCAATCGTTGTAACGGGGCTTCGCCGCCTTGGGTTTCCCCTCGACTTCCACCGTAATCCCCTGCTGCTTCCATATTTCCAGCTGCCTGTCCTTTGCCTGCTTCCCCGTCTGCCGCTCGTAGTCTTCGACTGAGGTGGGCTTCTCACCATGAGGAGTCCCACGCAGCGCATGGCGAGTCGCAGGCCAAAAATCAAAAGTCGCGGAGTGCGTTACAACCTACATCGGGGTTTGTTTATCAATAACTCGAACGAAATGATCAAGGGACCATTCAATGAACGAAAATTAACGCTTACTCTGTTATCCCAGATAGCTACTGAGTTCGTCTGCCATTTGAAGCGCACTTGGAAATCGGGGTTCCCACTCAGCTCGTGGAAGAGGAACTGAAGAACAGCATCCGATTCAGCCTTGGGTACGCCTACCAATCGCCGGGTAAACCCTGTTCATGATTCCAACGCCATCCAAAGTTAGAAGGCTGTAGGACACGTTCAGGGGTAGAAGAAATTTTACTTACCAGGGTTCACGTAAATGCTCTTCCAGCCAGTGGCCGGGTGTACGCGGACCACTGGGTGGATAGTCTCGATCTCCTGTCGACGAACGGGGAGGCCTGCTGCCCTATTTCCTTCAGCCTGGGCCACGGCGCTGTGTACGGCAGTGAGGCCCTCGAGGTAGGCTTGGAAGCCTGGACTCAAAGAAGAGTAAAGAGCATAACTATACGTGACTTCAGCACGCAGCGAATCGCAAAAACGGCAAGATTAACTACCCCGAGGTCCAGAGCGTGTCACCACCGACTTCGGGGTTCGTGATAACTTTCAACGACGTTGTACTAGGAGGTTGAAGCTCGTACGAAACCTTCAGAAACAAGGTTTAATTCACACTTGACTACGGTTGGCTGGTAAGGCAAACTTACATCTGAATGCCATAACTCAAGCTTCGAGAAAGAAGTTGGGTCAGGTCGACGGCTGGCATCATTGTAGACGACTGGATAGCCGAGATGAGATTCAGAAGTTGATTACTCTGCATTGTGTGCTTACCATGGACCTCCTCAAGGCCGTTGCGAGGAATGGGAGTTGTGGCATGCTTGTGAAGTGGGCCATAGTAGCGTGCGAGGTCGAGTTGTTGGTGGATGTCAAGTTCTTGATCACGGAAGACTTCATATCTCTGCGTCAGGCTATCTCGTGCGTTGGCTCATTTAGATAGCAAGAACTCACAGACAACACCACGCTCAGCAACGAGAAGTGCCCTAGGCGAGAGATTAAGGACAACGTTTGAAACAGAACGAAAGACACGACCCACAATTCATCTTTCTGAGCATCAGTCAGTTGCCTCAGATCAATGCCCTCGATTTCTGTGCCGATGACTGGGGTCAGAGTCGTGACTTTCTTGGCCGCCTTGAGGAGGTTTGGCTTCGCAGGGTCGGCAAATAAGCCGCGTTCAACGACTTCTTGCTCCGTCAGCGGTTCATACGTGATGTTAGGGAAGGAAGGCTACAGTGGCGGAGAGGTCAGTTAAACGAATGCTTCGGCCGTCAAAGGAAACTGACCCTGTAGTCCGCATATTTGTACGATTCATCCCCATCGTCGCCTTGAAGAGGCGAGTAAAATGGGTTGAACACCTTGTCTGCTGCGAACTTTTTCAGAGCAGGAATGGCAGGAGAATCGTTTCTTTCAGTAGTAGCGACTGGAGCCATGACTAGGGGAATTTCTTGGGTCAAAGGAAAGCCGTTGCTGAGAATATCATCAGCTTTTTAAGTGGGCAAACCTGGTCAGCAGATAAGAGCATTGATTCGTCATGGGAGTCGATTCCAGTGCGTATAATTGACGTGACTTCTCGCGAAGGGAATCACAAATGGCGCGATAGATAACGTGATATGCGGTATTTTTCTGAAGTCCACTGTAGGGTTGCCTCATCTTTCTTTCATAATACGTCAGTTGGGGTGCTCCCCTGCAAAGATAAGCGCCAAAAACTATCAGGAAAACGCAATAATCATGCAATATATGCCTGCTCACTTCCATCCGCGAATTAATCCATTATGTTTACCAGAGCTATATTTATCGAAGCACGAACATGGCGCGCAAGTATCAACCAATCGTAAACGTCTCGTTGCCAATACGAAACGATACAGGGTCACTAAAAGGCTAGACATGGGTCAGCTTTCAATACCTGGGAGGTGAAAAATAAACACGCTATTGATCGTGATCGAAGGACTTCGATGCAATATGAGCAATGCTCTTCGTTATGAGATGGCTCCTTGGCTTGAAGCCACAATGTCGTATCGGTCAACAGAGCGAAAGAGGGTCCTAACGCGGGCTTCCTTTCTGAGGTGTCTGATCCTTTAGCCGCAGTGTTATTGAGGACCTGGCAAGCGATGAATGAGCATTTGCTTGCCGAAAGCATGTTTAAAGCACTTGCCAAGACAGTGACTCCAGAGGTTTGAGCAAAGGACTGCAGCCGGCGCATAAACTCAACCATGACTGCATGTCCTTGAGTCGAAACGGCACTTAAAGTTGTTGCAATAAGAGGTGTTACGCAGTCTATCACAAGCAATTGGGGATGATTCTGAGGCCACCCAAACCTGAGTTCGATGGCAGAAGGCAGGAGAAAAAAAGTAGCGCACAGTGGTCGACTGGACTAAGTCATCTAGCAGTGTCTGCGCAGAATCAATATCGAATGCAAGTGAAACGTGCAACCGTTCTAGCACTGCGGACGAAATCTAGGAGACCATATGAAGAAATGCCTTCTGGTCAGAATGGTCAAGATTGACCTGCTTGTTGTTCAGGATCTGGATGGCAATCTCGGCAGAGAAGTCTCCCACAGTGTCGATCCAGACGGCATTGTTATCAGGGTAGGCGGCCAAGTGATGGATGACGATATTCAGCGCAAGAACCTAAACATTGTCAAGAAGAGTTGCAAACGAGATAGCCCATAGCGCACACACAGATTTTCCAGAACCCTTGTCGCCTGATATTTCAATCACCCTTCGCGCAGGTAGTCCACGAAGGAGGCCATCGAGTGCTTCATTCCCACTGCATAGCGGTCTGTGTTGTTTCCGTGCTTGCTCTTCGAGGTTGAGTAGCTCGTATGCAGAGAGCCCAGGAGCAGCACATAGTTCCGCAACAAGTGATACGACTTCTGTCAGCTTCTGAAGCGTGGTAATGCCCGGTGGCAAACGCCTGAAGATATCGAGGGTTGAGGTTGAGAGCAATAGTTCGGTTTCTGTTCGAATGCCGATGGCTTCCAAGGACGCCACTAGTTGTCCAGGGATAGATGGCACAAGATTAGCAAGCCTCATTGCAGAGCTTTTGTTAGACGAGTACAAGCCACGTAGCAAGCAGATGTTCAAAAGAGGCTCCGAAAGATCTTGGTGGTAAGACCCCAAGGTGAGAGACAGCGCGTTCAACTTCACGAATAATACTGACGTAATCAAGTTTACGCAATTCTCGCTTCAACCACGACCTATCCCTTTGTCCTTTGCATACTGGTGCCCCTGCTAAGGGGACTGTTTACGATACACGAGCTGCAGTCGAATCGCCTCGATGCCTAGTGGAAGTCTGATGGAAGTCTCAATGAAATGGCTGTCTACTAGTACGCGTCAGGCCGCATCAACCGTAATCCAAACGTTTTCAAGTGAGGAGTCTATGCAGGCCTTGCCTTCCTCTGTGCGCCATGCACGAACCTAGCAAGGGGTACCCAGTCTGCCCACAGTTCTTTGACGTGACGTGACGTGTCCCGTCAAAAAAGATAGGCTATTTATAGTATGGAAGTTCAAAGAAGGAACGGCAGGCAAACGGCGAGAGTCGGAGTTTAAAGGAACTCCGAGGCAACCTTCGCAAGGTCATAAAAAACAACACACGAGATCAAACAAAGTAAATAGAATGGGGATTCCGAACCTGGATGCTTTCGTACGCTTCCCATTGAGCTAAATGTATTGAAGCAATGAACCTCATGTGGAGGATCTCTGCTCGTAGACAGAGGGAAAATAGCAAGCGGTGATCGACAAATTCGAGGGATAATGCGAGGCACTGGGTTACGAGAAAATAGTGGTGTCATGTTGGGCGCCAAATCGCACACACAAGCGGCGCATCGACAACGCGAGCGGAAGACATTGAAAATAACAACATTAAAAAATACTGCTTGGTCCCGTACTCGAACCAAGAACGTCAAGACACGCAGATTAGACGAGCCATAATTTTACCACTTCACTAACCGTCCGATGGCAGCCAGTGGTGCAGAAGGTTTGTATCGAGAGGCGGAACGCGGAAACAAAGCTATTTTAGGCTATTTTTAGCTTGTTCAGCGAGCACAGGCACCTGGGATCTTCATGTCTGACTTTACCGAGGCAGCCTCGTCACTTTCTGAGCAAACTCCATGATACTACCAGCTATGTACTTTTTATAAGAGGGACCTGCGACAACACTCGAGCGGCGGATGTACAGACACCTAGCGGAGATTGAATTGGATCCCTTCCCGGCCGACGCGGGTGTCGCTTGTCACGGGCATTTCCGAAATGAGACAGCGAAGCTGTCAAGAAACTGTGGGCAGACTGGTTACTCCCTAGCAAGTCGACCCCCAACCTGTATCTATGTAGAAGCTTATCTGGCGCACTGGAAGCTTGCGGCATTGGTGAGGCCCCGATTAATCGACTGTCTTCGCGCCGGCTGCGTTTTCGACTTGGTTCTATCGTCGTTACGCCCTTTCTATTCTGAGTACGTAGCTCATAGCACGAGATCTCGTCACCTGGCGGTGGCCAGTATGAACCCGACGCCATCAATGTCGGCTCGTTCTTCGATTCTCAAGAACATGACCAGGTTCGGCTTCGCTCTAGGTCAGAACCTGCTAAAATTACCGATTACGCGACCAGGAGCGGGCGGGACATCCTCTCGAAATTCGGGGGGCATTCAGTCGCCAAAGTGTCGTGTCATCTTAGCTCACGGGCCATCCCCGCCACCGAGAGGCGGTATATAAGGCGTTCCATCTGCTCGAAGATCAACTGCATCATCTTTCGAAATGCCTCGCCCCACATTTCAGATCCCTTTTCTCTTGTGCTTGACGCAGATATGCTCGAGTCTTAATGTTTCGATCTCCCTGAACGCCCCTCAAACAGCTGTGTCGGTATCTCCGTCTCTCCTCTCGTTCTCCATCGAACAGGACCGTTGGACAGACTGGGTCGGCACAACGTCTCGAAACGAGTTCTTCTTTAACGCCTTGGACAACTACAAGCAGCTGACCGGAGAGCCACCGCAAATCCGAATTGGAGCGAACAGCGAAGACCACACCAACTTCAACCCCAACGTCGAAGTGAGTACGGTTCTTTTCTCTTTAGAAAAGAATCTGCAAGCTGACCTGATGTGCCTAAGTTTGCTCAACTGATATTTCCGGCCCCGTCTGCTACTGTACCATACCCCGAAGCCACTAACATTACTGTTGGAGATGGCTATTACGCGACTGCCAAATTTCTCCCACCAAGTCAGTTCTTGCTTCCCATAGATATGCTTCCTCTATTCATGCTCGCCTTCTCGATGCCACAGACACGCATGTCATCTGGGGCCTGAATCTGGGACAGAACAACATAACCTCGGCCTTCCTGAACGCGAAGTCGCTCGTGAAGGCGTTCGCTTCGCCCGCTATCAAGGATGCAGGGATCAAGCTCGACGCCATCCAGATTGGTAACGAGGCGGACTTGTACATGAACAACGGTGCCCGGCCGAGGACGTATAACGTGACACAATACGTCAAAGAGTGCGCCCTTCCTTTCGTCATTCGAGATTCGACAGCTAATCGTGGGCGAACTCTCCTGGCCTCCACCATCGAAATCTACCCTTGATTTGAATTCACCGCCGTCTTCATCACTCATCTCGACAACTTGCACTCTATCTATATCGGTCTCGCTGAATCGACCGCTTATCTCCTTTGCATGTCATTGTCAGATGGATCGCGTTTGCCACGAACGTGACGGCAGCGGTCAACCTCACGCCAAGCTCGCCCACAAAGCTGTGGGGAGCTGGCTTTGCTGGCTCTTCGCATTCGACGACTGGTTTCTCGCCTCAAGCCATCTTCGAACACGGAATCTTGGCTTCTGCTCCTGGTTCTCTGATATCCACGTACGCACTTTCGTCTTCTCGCCCCATCTGTGTCTATTAGAGCTTTTGCACCATCATACTGATACCTCTCCTTCTCGATGTTTTATTGCCTGTAGTATATCACAGCACCGCTACAGCGGCTCCTTCTGTTCTGGAAGCGCCGGTCTTCTGCAAGATTTGATGACAAAGAGCACTATTCGAGGCAATTTATCGAGCTTCACTCCCGATATTGCCGTTGTCCGTGCAAAGGGACTGGATTACGTCCTGGGCGAGACTAATAGCTACTCTTGCCATGTACGGCTCTCTTCTCTCCACAAACGTGCATTCTGATTCATTGTATGTGTTCTTTCGTGGATAGGGTGCCCCTGGCGTTAGCAACACCGCCGGAGCGGCCTTGTGGACGCTTGACTATTTGCTCTTTGCGTACGTACCATCAATCCGTCTTCAATCCCGTCTGACTTATCACGTCACCTCCTTAATCTCAGGACGCAGATTGGCATCTCTAGGGTCTTCTTCCACGAAGGCATCGGTTTCAAGTATAACCTTGTGAGATCTCCCGCCCCTCCCTATTCACTTTTAATTCACTTCCCTACTCTCAAGATCCAACCAGCGACCCTGACACGCTCCATCCTCGATGGCTCGCCCCTCCCATCTCCCCTCGCACCACATATCCAGCCACAATACTATGCCGCCATCATCGCCGCCGAGGCAATCGGGTCGAGTGGCACCACCCGCGCGGTCGAGCTGACCATCAGCCACTCACGTGTCGCCGGGTACGCGTTCTACGAGGGCGGTACTCTGGTTAGAGCGCTCTTGATCAACTCGCAGGCCTTCTTTGTGGGAGACGCGCAGAGGGAGAGCATCCATGTGGATCTAGGCTTCGTGCCGACGGGCGCTAATCCAAGACTGCCAAGGACCATGGGCGTCAAGAGACTGTCCATTCCGTATGGGTTTCGTCATTAATCCTATTTGTTGTTGTTACTTATGAAACTTCTAATTAGGCATGCAGAAGACACGACTGGTCTGACGTGGGGTGGGCAGACGTACGAGACGAGCGATGCACGGGTCAGTGGAGAATTGAAGGTCGACAGGATCGACATCGCGAATGGTGTGGATATCCAGGGGACGGAGGCCGTCTTGCTTCACTTTGATTGATATCAAGAACACATTGACAGAAATCCTTCCATTCCCAGCGCCTCTTGTACCATATCGTGGAGCATTGCTCGAGTACCAATGCGACGGCTTTATTTCTCATCGTGATTTGCTCATTATGTAAAGGCCAGCAGTACGATACAACGGATTATGGTTGACGAAAGGGTATATCGAAGCTCATGAGTATAATCTAATTCAACGCCGTGCGCGCAATCTTCGTAGGTAGGCCGCTACTATTAGCTGTTCAATTCTATGGAAAGATGGTTAAACGTAATGTCCAATAGATCCGGGAAGCCGACCCTCACCTTCCTTTCACCAAAAAAGTGACCCCCTGGCTCAGGAATCCTTTCACGATCTTTGTCTGTAGACCTTGATAGAGGCCTTGGATTCCTATGACCTCCGACTTCTCTGAATCGACCAACTTCTCTCTATGAAGATCGAGCGTGTTGTCATTTTCCAGAACGTCTTTTCCTTGGTACGCATCCACCAGGACCTCGCGTATCGTCGTTGAAGACGACGCCTGTAGGCGGACCTTGGCCAAAATGAGAGGATAGAGGATAGCAACGGCAACAGAGTTAGAGATCGCTGCTCCGAAGAAGGCTTCCCAAGGCTTGAGGTTTGGGGAGGCGGGAGCGTGCTTGATTGCGGCTTTTATACCATCTTTGTTGACGTAGGCGAGAGAAGATGGCCCGATGTATTTGACGAATGAGAAGACGCGTCGGTATATTTGGAAGCATGCGAGCGTTATTGAAGGGTTTAGGGAGAGGATGGTCGTCGTTTGGAAGCCTGACATGAGAGCGTAAGCAGTTTTCATGCAGTGGAGGTCCAGAGAAAATACCTCGCCAGAAACCTGCGAGCCCTTGCTCCTTGTAAATGAGTTTTATAACGTCCACCAGTCCTAGGTCTGTTGGTGACTCTAGATCCGAGACCGAATCAGACTCAGAGTCTGAACTGTCTGACTCGGGCCCTCGCTCGGTCTGCAGGCGCAGAGTGACAATATTGAGAGGCATGGAAATCACACGCGATGCGATTCCGGCGATGAACCCGAGGACCAGCTCTTCAGCCAAGGTGGGTTTGTGGGGTTTTCCATTAGAATTGGGCGGCTTGGGTCGAAACGGGATAAGATGACGCGTTGATAGTGAGCGGAGAAAGGAATAAAAATAAAAATAGAAGAAACTGGACGGTCAAAGTCAACGAACTCTACACGACTGGAGTTCATCCTGTAACTCACTTTGATAAAAGCGTGGCACCAGTATCCGCCACAATTCCATCATACAGTGCCTCCCACCCGTGTTTCTTGAGTACGTGCCTCAGTATCTTCCGTGCGCCCTTTATGCCACCGCGTTCTCTACTCCGACGAGGAGAATCGAGCTGTAATCGAGTGATAGCGAGGTCAAGGGGATATGTGAGTGTGTTAGCGGCTGCGCTGCCTATTGCGCCAGAGAAGGCTTGAACGAGAGGAGGAAGTGTGCTCGTCATCGTGGGTGGTGAGGTTGTGGAAGGGGTTCAGCCGCGTCCAGGTGTTTTTGAGGCGAACGCCTTATGATGTCATCCATATGCACTCGGCGCTCGGCAGTCGGGATTCCGATGCCTGCTGGTGCTATTTATAGACCTCGGGGAGGGGACAGAAACACGACGGTCCCATGTGGGTCGGCGAGTTGCCCATGCATAAGCCGCCTAAACGCTGACGGAAACGCCTACAGTAATCATTTAACGCCGGCATCTCTTCCAGGGGTGAGTCAATGCCTCTGAAGTCAATTTTGAAGCAACCCTGGAGGCTTTGAGCAGCTCAGAGAAATAGAAGCAGTATAGCTGAGACCTTGAGGAAATCCAGTGGAATAAGGCATAGTGGAGTTTATGTTCAAATAAGCGGCACTCTCCCGGTAGCTTATTCTCTATATAAAAAACAAATTTGCAATTCTGCCTTTGCATAGATATTTCGTAGTAACCCTGGCAAGCATCAACCTACGGTCGATTTACTTGGGGCTTATATAACGAAAAATGACTTTGACACTCACAGAGGGATGCCTTATATATCTTGTCAAATACCGATTTATTTGTGGAATGGTCACATAAGAACTGATCCCACGACTTGTGGACAGTAATTTTTAGGGGTGGTCGTTTTTGGTAGGCCGATTCCCAAATCGGGCAGAGAGGTCAATGCGTACCGCGTGATTTCGAGCAGACGGGAGGCCAGCGCCGTAAGAGTTTGTCAATTTTGATTTTCAGGAGACGCAGTTAAGGTTTGGTTCATCGGAGGGGCTCACCGACCAAAGATATTCATAAACAGCCTCAATTTACTGTGTTTGCTTGGAGCACGTTACACGTTACCATCGTGCAGTATATTCGGTAGAGAATCACGATGTAATAACCATACTACACAGACCGAGAAGGAAATTCCTCTGAAGACAGTGTACCTTTGTACGTGGGAGCTCGCTGGAGTTCAGCGCGAGACTTTTGCGCGTCGAAACATGACGTAATCATTTTTCCTTTTTGGTCTGGCGCGCGAATCGCGGTCAACCAACACGACCTCACTCTACTGTTGCCAATTTGTCCCCCTTCCTCCGTGTCGCTGCCTCCAATCTACTACGCCCATGCAAGTAACATAACGATAAACAATGTCTGGCCAACAATATCTGAATGCAATCTCCGAGAATGCGTCGCGACTGGGCATGCGCTTGCAGGAGACCTTCTCGGAGCACACACGCGAGCTGGCGCTCGCACGGGGATCGGCGGCGTATCTAGAAGGCGGGGAAGACAAGACGAAGAACATACGGAAGCAGCTCGAGTCGAGCAGCGAAAGGGAGAAGCTGGATGCGATGAAGAGGATCGTTGGGGTGAGTCCAAACCGAGGACGTGTTTCCCGCCACCATTGACACATACAACCCAAATATACAGCTAATATCGAAAGGCCGCAATGCCTCCGAATACTTTGCCGCTGTCGTGAAGAACGTCGCATCTCCAAACCTCGAGACACGCAAGCTCGTGTACATCTACCTCCTGCGGTACGCCGAGCACGAGCCCGACCTCGCACTGCTCTCGATCAACACCTTCCAGCGCGACCTTGGCGATTCCAACCCCCTCATACGAGGCATGGCGCTGAGGGTGCTTAGTGGGATCAAAGTCCCGATGGTGGGCAGTCTGGTCGTGCTCGCGATCAAGAAATGCGCAGCGGATGTGAGTCCGTACGTGAGGAAGTGTGCGGCGCTGGCGGTACCTAAGTGTTATGAGTGAGTCTCATCGTGTTTTCCAGAAGTTTTGAAGAGCTGAAGTGCTGCATGGCTCTATCTACAGACTCGACTCGACTCACCTCCCTGCTCTCATCCAAATCATAACCACCCTGCTGCAAGACCGATCCCCACTCTCGCTCGGTGCAGTTGCAGTCGCTTTCGAAGCCATATGCCCAACACGACTCGACCTTCTCCACGTACACTATCGACGGCTCTGCAAGATTCTCGTGGAAATAGACGAATGGGGCCAGGTGGAGATGATAAACTTACTGCTGCGATACGCGCGGACGATGCTGCCCCAGCCGGTGGTACGCGGCGGGTCAGCTGTCGCCGAAGGAGGCGAAGCAACGAGCAACGAGCAGGATGAGGATGAAGTGGACAAGGACTTGAAGTTGCTTTTGGATTCTGTCAAGCCGATCTTTCAGAGTCGGAATCCTGCAGTGAGTGGTTTCCTTGCAAATATCTGCTTCTTATGCTGATTCGGCTTCGGTAGGTCGTGTTGGCTGCGACGAAAGTGATATTTTATGGCTCACCACCATCGTACTGGCATCTCTTTGTGCACCCCTTGATGCGCCTGCTTTCAATATCTAAAGAAGTCGAAAGGGTTGTGCTCGTGGATCTGCTTATAATCACGAAACAGACTCCAGTACGTTCATCTCTTCTCGGTGGTTGACGTTTACTTTTCATTTACGACACAATTTACCTTACAGCAACTATTTTCTCCGTACTACGCCAGGTTTCTCGCCAGATCGGATGACTTGACGCAAGTCAAAAAGGACAAAATACGGTTGATGCTAAATGTTCTGACTGTCGACAACTATTCGGCCATCATGCGGGAGTTGATCGTATGGTTCCCGATAATCTCCTGCTCCTGTTTTGTGACACTGTTCTTCAGGACTACGCGGACGATGTGGACGATGGTGTCGTTTCAGAAGCGATCCTCGGACTAGGAAAATGCGCTACCCGGATTCCTGAGTCCGTGCAGCAATGTCTGACCTCGTTGATTACGATGATCAAGAGTCGATACGGTTCGTAAATTCACTTCACCTGCAGAGCAGGAGACTGAAACAGACACGTAGACATCGTTGTTAGCAGCGCTGTCCAGGTCCTGAAGCACCTCGTTCAGACACAGCTCTCGGCACAAGCACCCTTGGCCTTTGCCAGCACGTCCCAATCGCCGCTTTCCATCATTGCACATCTCGCAAGACGAATCGACGACATCAAGCACGAGCAGGCGCGAGCATGTGTTGTCTGGCTTGTTGGACAATATGGTGCCTCAGACGAGAAAGGGCCAGGTCCTGAGGGCATAGCGGAGTGGGCTCCTGACGTCCTCAGAAAGCTGGCCAAATCGTTCGCACAGGAGGCCCCGTTGGTGAAGCTGCAGGTGGTGACGCTGGCAGCGAAGCTTTTCGTGCTTTCGCCTGCGGATAGGACGTTGGGGTTGCTGGTGCGATACGTGTTTTCGCAGGCCAGATACGACCTCAGCTACGACATACGAGATCGAGGGAGGATGTTATCTGCACTTCTTGTGGGTGTTGGACTGAAGATGAACGGAGAAGACGAGGAGGAGCGAAGTGGGGTGGTTTTGAGAAGAGAGCAGGTCAAGGTAGTTTTATTTGAGGGCAAGACAGGGATGGTGGAGGATACGTCGAGCTACTTGGGTAAGCGCCATTCATTTACATCCGTTGTAAATTCACCAAGTTTTCACACGGGATGTAGATGACAAAACCGTGCTGCTGGGCTCATTAGGCGGTGTGACGAGGCGGACGATGCGGATGGATGATGTACTCCCGGACTGGTTGGAGAAGGGCGTGGAGAATTCCTTGCGAGATTCGGAATACGATGCTCCACCTGCACCGCCCGTGCCCACTGCCATATCTTCTTCTGGACAGGTGCAGATGAAGGGCAAAGCCCCCGCGTCGTCACCAATTGTATTGACTCCCACCGGCCCTGGTTCAAGACCCAACTCAAGGACCGGTGGAAAGGGGCCGTGGACGGATTTGGACGGGTTTTATGCCGAAGATGATAAGGAGGACGAGGGGTCTGACGAAGAGGAAAGCGAAGAGGAAGAGGAGGAGGAAGGAAGCAGTGGAGAGGAGGGAGGCGATGAAGAAGGTGCCGAGGAGGAGGGCGATGAAGAGGACGAGGACGAGTCTGAAGGGGAGGGGCAGCAGCAACCATTGATGACGTCACGCGGCGCCTAAGTCGAACGACGTCATTTTCCCCTCTTGTATATCTAGACCTGAAACCAACTAATTATTTAGGCCACCATGAACAAGATCGAAACCCCAAACAGCGAACAGTCCATCTACTTCGACGCCCCCGTAGCACACTTTTCTTCCGACGACGACATGAATTACCCATCTTCACAAGATATACACCCCCAGCCTCAGACTGCCTCCACACTTACCCCCTACCAGCTCCGCGACGAAGGCCCGGTGGCCCCGCAGCCCAAACGAGCGTCTTTGGTCACTCCCCCCGTCCCAGGAGCCTATGAGACACCAAAACCACAGGCAGCTGAGCACCCCAACGGCTCTGAGGGCTGGCTGCCGACAGAAGAGGCAGCCCACCCGCCGATGCCGGAGCCCCAGCACTATCAGGCCGAACCCCATCCACAACCATCGCACTCAGAGTTACAGGCGGTTCCGAAAATACCAAGTAGGAAAGCGTCTCCGGTCAAGCGCGAGGCTTCCGTGTCGCCTGCTGCTGGGGACTTGCATCGTCAGGGCACCACCGCGACGTCAGGAGGTCACAGTGGAGCGTCTCTCGGCCGATCAAGCTCAAGGCGTAGTGCACATACCACGAGCGACGGCCGTGTGTTGCCCGGTTCGGCGTTCGTCAATGGAGCGGGCACGACCGGTCCTTTCACAACCGCCCCTGAGGAAGAGGACTTGTACGAGAGAGGATCCGAAGCGCACGCGAATTTGACGCCGAAACAGAAGTCGAAAATCGCCAAGGAAGAAGGTGAGTTGAGAGTTAGACTGCAAATGCCGATCCGTGCTCATTTTATTATGGCTTAGCTAAACATGGGAAGCGCCTGACTAAGATCATCAAAGCGGAAGCAAAGACCGAAAAACAGGCGCTGGCATTGGCGATCGACGAGCTCGAGGAATTGCAGAAGTTCCAGAAGAGCGCTGTCAAGGTATACACATCCCTCCTCTCCTTGCGCGTCATTTGACCCGTTCATTTCAGAATGAAGGCCGTGCACAGGCCAACCACAACAAGCTCCTCGGGCAGTTCAAGAAAACGGAGGCTGCGTACCTCTCGGCCAAGATGAAGTACGACACGGACCTCGCTCATCTCAAATCCGAGGAAGAGATCCTCGAGACGCTGAAGAATAACTCCCGAGAGGCGACAGAGCGCATGCAGGATAAGGCAGTGGAAGTGAACGCGTTGAGAGAGACGCTCAGGGTCGACGAGAGGGAGCGTGAAGTCAAGCTCACGCAGTTGAAGGGGAAGAGCCCGAAGAGCTCGTTGTCAATGAGGACGCCCGCCCACAACTAAGATTCTATTCTTGCCCTTGGTGTTTGATTCCGATCTATGGGACTTTCATTCTTTCTCCACCATTATGCAGTGTCATCGTACTCGGAATGATTGTTGCCAGTGGAGCCCCCATCTGTAGCAGTATTAGTTTCGCGACAATTGAATTTTGCTCAAGAATTAGTCATGCAGAATAACTCCCCAGGGGTTTATTCCTTGATCGACTGAGAGAAGCTGGTGAGATGGTTGTGCCAAGTCTGCGAGAGCGTGAGATTCTTGAGATTTGTTATCAGATTACTTGGATCAAGCTCTGTCCACATCTGGGCTTGTTCACGCCGGCTGTCCTTACTATTTCCCTCCACCAACTGAAAATCTCCGTCGACCCCCATGTTCAAGCTGGCTTCTTTGACGGGACTTACTGTGTCTATTCTCGTTCTGACTGTCTTCGGAGGACTTTTGCGCCGCGGTCGGATGACGAGGGCAGGATTTGCGTTGCGTTGATTCTCGCAACGGCTGCCGACCCGCGGCTGGACAAGTCATTTGGAAGTTTAGTTACTGGTCTCTTTTCAACATTTCACTCATACCGAAACAAGGAGCTCATAGCCAGAGTGGGGCGCTCGGACGGTTTCGTCTCGCCTGTACCCTCAGTGGATGTTCCTCCAAGCTGAAATGCTGAACGTTCGGCGTAAGGGCGATTTCGACGATCCGTAGCTTGCGGACATAACAAAATCATCGCTGGTGCGAGTGTGATTCGTATGAGCTATGCGATATTTTCGAGCTGCGAGACACTTATTTTTGCTCACTGACCCGTCCCGAGGGCCGACGACGGTTGACGCTCATGCGTCCAGATCGCAAATATTCTACTTCTGCCACACTCACCGCGAAAGCCCTGCCCACGGCCGTCCGACATCGTTGGTGTAAAGGCAAGGCTAGGACAAATCCCGCTGACACCAGTGTCTTCGCGTTCTCGGTCATTGTAATCTTGGGAAGAACAGGCCAACGCCAAAGACCCGCTCCTCATTTAGACCGAGGACAGCGGACGGTGCGCGATGTGCGATGCGTCCGGAAGGGAACCCTTCCGAGGGTCTTTATGCACAAAGAGTCACCCATCTAAAACAAGTTGAAGTGCTTAATGGAAATATGATTAGATTATCCTACAAGGTATGTGAGGATTTTGGGGATCTTGCAGGTAATTCTAGCACCCATTGAGTCGCACAACGCTGAGGAAAGGTTCTAGATCACGATTGCGACGGCGGTTCGTTCACTGGTCAGCGGCTACTCACTTTAGGTTTGGGCCGAGCACTCCCTCCCGAGCCCTGAATCAGAGTTTTCGAAAGCGGGTATAAAACCCACCTCGAGCCAGCAATATCGCCAAGTTCAACTTCCATTCTTCTCTCACTTTCAATTTGAACACTCAGCAAGCAAATACACTTTATTCACCAATCAACCAACAATGGCCATTGATTCTCCCCTCCCGCCCGTACCAAGAATTCTTATCGTAAGTTATTCAGTGCTCTTTTGCTCTATCGACGCTAATTTTTTGGTCTCGCTCTTTAGGTCGGTGCAGGCCCCTCAGGTCTCGTCCTTGCCCTGTCCTTGCTTCGCAATGGCGTCCCAGTCCGGATCATCGAGAAGACGACCCACCCTCGCATTGGACAGCGCGGAGCTGGCATAATGGTTCGTCTCTGATTCCTTCATTTCCCGTATCTGTAGTGTGCAACTGCGACCATCGCCACGATCGTTTATTTTTACTCTTATAGCCTCGCTCCTTCGAGGTTTTCGGGTTCCTCGGGATCGCGGACAAGGTGATCGCCCGGGGTCGCTCGCTCATGAAGCTCAGGCTTTGGAAGACGCCTGGAGGCGTCGAAGTCATCAAGGAGATGGATATGCACACCGACACGGACCCGATCCCGTCTATTCCTTACGTGAGTTGCGTCTTTCTCTGTTCCGTCTGATGGAGCAGCGTTAATGCATATATATTTACAATAGCCCAATATGCGCCTGTGCGGCCAAAATAATTTGGACACCATCATGCAGGCAGAGCTGAAGGAATGTGGCGTGTCGGTTGAGCACGGTGTTCAACTTGATTCGTTTGAACAATTCTCGGACCACGTCCAGGTGCAGCTTTCAAAGCAAAAAATTGGCACCGAGGAGATCGAACGTGAGGACGCTTCCTATGACTACGTCGTTGGCTGCGATGGGGCGAGGGGTATCGTCCGGAAGCTCCTAGGTCTGACATTCCTCGGTCAAACTACCGAGGAGAACTTTGTCGTAGGAGATATGAAGCTTGAAGGCTTGAGCGACGATGTGAGTTTCTCTTCAACCTCGTCTTCAATTCACACTGAACAGTGATATCGCAGAGATGGAATCTTTGGAGCGAGTTCTCCGACATATTGTAAGTGCCTCGTTAATTTTAGCGCTTGGCCTCCTCAGTGAGATCATTTGCTGGACAGCACTGGCATTCGTCCGACAGAGGATAAAGGCGTATTCAACTTTATCATCGGTGGAACCAAGTTCGAAAACCACGCCGAGGTCGCCTCGAACGACGAAGTTTTGAAGAGCTTCATTGAGAAACACACAGGCGGCCGAAAGGACATGAAGATCAAAGAGTTTATCACTTATGGCCATTATCGGTTTGTACTACAAAAAAGTCGGGAGCTCAAAGGGTGTTAACCTTTGATTTCTCCTGTAGGACACATATTCGGATGGTGAACAAATTTGGGGAGGGAAGGGTATTCGTCGCCGGGGGTAAGATTCTTTACCGGTGGTCTTGTCGCCTCGTCTTGAACCTTATCCTTTTTTTTCTAGACGCCGCACACATCCACAGTCCAACAGGTGGACAGGGCCTGAACACAGGAGTGCAGGACGCGTTCAATCTAGGGTGGAAGCTCAGCCTCGTGACGAAAGGTCTTTCACCTGCTTCTCTCTTGGACACGTACAATGACGAGCGCCTCCCCGTCGTCGCCGAGATGCTCAACATTACGACTGGTATCCTGAACGCAACTCGCGCCGCTCCCACCGGCGACGCGTGGAAGAGAACAGGAGCGCTCATGCAGCTTGGAGTCAATTATCGCTGGAGTAGCATCGTCGTTGACGAGCCCAAGGAGCGTTTGGATCAAGAAGGAACACCCCAGTGTGCTACTTCCGCGTACTACGTTGAGACCGGCGGAGAGGTGCAGGCGGGTGATCGCGCTCCCGACGCGACGGCGCTCGTTCGGCCAGGCGCTTTGCGGGATGAGAGCACCACGAGCCTCTTCAAGCTTTTCGACGCTTCTCGACACACGGTGCTCATCTTTTCCGACAAGATTGCAGACTATCGACCTTTCCTCTCTCTGCTGAAGGCGTACCCATCGGAGCTGGTCAGGCCAATTATTATCACAAGTGCGGGGAAGGGGTTCAACGCTGGTTGCGACGTCTTCGAAGACCAAGAAGGCCATGCGCAGGGCGCGTACAGAGGCCCTGAATCTACAAGTGGGGTTTTCGTGATCCGTCCTGATGGAATTGTCGGTGCCCGAGCAGGAAGTGTGGACAAGTTGGTCCGTTACTTCAAGAGTGTCTTTCGGGGTTGAAGTCACCTAACCTTAATAGTCGGTATCAATCGCTCGATCTCACAAGCTTCTCTTGGAATCCATTGTGCAAAGACTGCGGCATTTCTTTGATTGATGCCCGGAAAATAATGTAGGAAGGAAGGAAAGTCACCTTTAAGCCCGTCTTCGCATACTGATGTACCTCGCACGGCATCATCGTTCACCTCCTGATCGTGATGCTGCGGGCATTCCAAGCGACTGAAGAAGTTCAGCAACGGCTAGCCTAGCCCTTCGCAATGCCGAGAAGATGTGTCTGCGCGGTAGAGGCTCATGCCTCAGCTTGTATAAATTGAGATACTCTAGCCTATCAGTACCGCTAATCCAAAGAGCACTAAACGAAAACATAACTCTCCTCATGTCCGCATTATCTCGTCCCAAGTCACCGGAAATCCTCATCGTACGCCAAATCCACTCTGGAATAGTCATCTCAACGTTCATACACGCAACTAACCTATTCAAAAGGTCGGCGCAGGTCCTGCTGGACTCATTCTGGCTTTGGCACTGTTGCAAAACGGTGTCCCCGTTCGCATTATCGAAAAGACTACTCACCCCAGAATCGGTCAGAGGGGATCTGGTATTACCGTAAGCGCCGACATGTCGTTGGCTATTGCAGGGCAACGCTGACCGACTTTTGACAGCCACGCTCACTGGAGATCTTCGAAGCTCTTGGAATAGTCAACCAGGTATTGAAGAAGGCCATAAATGTGCATAAAGTCTGCTTGTACAAGCTTCCTGGAGGAACAGAGGTGCTCAAAGAAATTGAACACGCAATACTCGAACCGACGCCGTCTTGCCCCTATGTACGTGTGGCTGTCTTGGTGCGCCCGTTTTGGAAAAACCAAGCATTGATCGATGTGTGGCGCAGGTCAATTTTCGTCAGCTTGGCCAAGACAGCTTGGATAGGATTCTCCAAGCGGAAATCCAAAAATACGGTTGTGCAGTCGAGCTGGGCGTTGAGCTACTCTCGGTAGAGCAGTCCGATGATCACACTAACGCGAATATTCTCAATCACCGTCCCGGAGGTGGAGGGCCTACCCAGCAGGATGTGACCTACAAGTGGGTCATTGGTGCTGACGGCGCTAAGAGCGTTGTGCGCAAGCAGCTGGGGTTGTCGTTCCTTGGAGAAGCGACCGAGGAGAACATCGTCGTTGGTGACATCCGCATCGAAGGCTTGAGTGAAGATGGAAGTTGGGTACTTTGTCTTGTGCTTTCACTAACTGTGTACAGAGGATTCATGTCTGGGGAGACCTATCGAGCACGATGTGAACGCAATCATTTCAATATAGGTCTGGAGAGTCCACTAACATTCCAATTCCCTCTTCCAGGACTGCTATACATCCCTCAGAAACATCCGGGGTGTTCACTATTATTGCTGGCGGACCCAAATTTGGGAATCCTGAAACGATCTATGTCGATGAAGCAGCTCTCAAAGAGGCTTTAAGACAAAGTACCGGAAACCGGAGTGATATCAAATTCGGTGAGATAATTTGCATGAACCCCTATAGGTAAAATCCGTCTCTCTCCGTCTCTTAGTCACCTGCGTACTGATTTTTGTAGACCACAGACTAGGATGGTCGACGAGTTTAGGAAGGGGGGAATGTTTGTCACAGGAGGTAGGTGATTGGGTTGATCTCGCCAAGGAGCCAAATTCGATGAGCCATTTTAACAGATGCTGGTCATGTGCATAGTCCTCCGGGTGGACAGGTAAGCCTCAAATTGAAACGAATATATCGGTTCTTACGAACTAGGATGGTAGGGTATGAACACCGGCATCCAAGACTCGTTCAACCCTGGTTGGAAGCTCGCCCTGGTGGCAAAGCAGCTCGCTCTTCCATCTCTCCTTGACACATACTCCGAGGAGCGTCTCCCTGTGGTCGCAGAAATGCTCAACATCACCACCTCGCTCCTGAAGAAGACGATTAAAAATTTCAACGACGAAGCCGGTTGGCATAGGTCCGGGAATGTATACCAGCTCGGGGTAAATTATCGGTGGGGTTCCATCGTCGCCGACGAGAGCAAGCCCAGCCAAGCCGGTTCCACTTATGACCATGGCGAGGTGGGGGACCTTCGGGCAGGCGACAGGGTCCCGGACGTCCCGGGACTTATTCCACTCGGGGCCAGCTCGACAGGGAGCGCCATGAGATTATTTGACAGCCTCAGTACCTCCATGCACACCGTTCTTATCTTCGACTCACAGACCGAAGATTGCGAGGCATTTCTGCGGAAATTGACGCAATACCCACAAGGTTTGACCCAGACAATTCTCATTGTCGGAAAGGAGCAGGGGAAGGAGGTCAATCCACTCGGAGTCCGTGCTTTCAAAGACAGAGATAACCACGGAAACAATGCATTCCTTGGAAACAAGAACGACGGCAAATTCGGGGTGTTTGTCATCCGTCCTGATTGGGTTCTGGGCGCTAGAGTGCAAAGTCCACAGGGCCTGGAATCTTATTTCCAGGGCATCTTTGGGAAGACGGAAGAAAACGAATACAGGCGTTTGCATAATTCTGTTCAGGTGCCACGCGCGAGAAAGTTCGCTTTGTATGTGTTTGCAGCCTGATCTGAGGTAGCCCTCATGCCCTCACATGCTTTCACCCTCATTTGGGTGGGACTTGCTTGACTCTAAGCACTGGTTTTGAGTCTCTGCCAGCTTAATGAGAATTGAATGACGCTCCATCGAGACCTCGGAAAGAGTATACAGGCACTGAGTGGAAGCAGGCCGAAATCCCGGATCACTAAACTTCCTTATTTGTTCGCCATCAAGGATTTTTCCCTCGTGCGACCTGAACAGAATGCAGTTAACGCCTGTAATGGCAACATATTTTTAGAACTTCAAATTAATATCTAAATAATTTTTATGTTTTCAAATCCAGTTGATTGCAGGAAGTTGTGTGGCGCATTTAGAGGCCCGTGAACTTGGCCGAGAGGAGTTTGAACTTGGCCGAGAGGAGCTTTCTCTTGGCCGAGCGGAGTTTCTCTTGGCCGACAACTCTGACCTTTGAACCTCAAGCTCAAGCTTCAAAGTTCAACGTTTCAATGTTCAACGTTCAACATCTAAAGATTTGGACAGAACATTCACTCAGTACTGGAGTCAGCGCCGGTTAAACTTGAACTGTAGCTTCAGGCGCTCAAGGTGCCCTTATAACGATCCTAGGATATGGACATTCTCGCAGGCTTTGCGAGGAAAGGTAACCCGATCCTTGCAAGTCTATTATATCCCTCAGTCGTATGGCTATAGGAAACAGATGGAACTCCACGAGACTCCCGGTCGAACTCCTTCAACTGATCATCGAACTCGTGGATGACCGCCTAACTCTGGTCCTGCAGAGTATGCAAGGCCATTCAAGTTGCGGAGAAAGCCTTGTACAAGTCTATGGAAGACCATGACCGCAACGGGAATCCAAGAGACCAACTAACCTTCTTGAAAGAAGTGACGTGATATCCTCATCGCTGTCACCACGTTCGCACTTTTTACTGCAACGGAAAGCTCATGCTCGATAAATGGACTCTGACTCGACTCGGTCTAACGCTGAGGTGCATGGTCAACCTCGAAGAGCTTGTAATTGGTGACACGAACACGATTCTTCCCTTCGATATTCTGAGGGGCACTACTTTCCAGCTTCGGAGACGATCTCTGGCCACCTGGAACATTGATCAAATATGTTTCGACCGCCTTCTGCAGTTTCTAGAGACCCAGCTTTCTAGGCAGGTTTCAACTTCATGAGAGCCCCATTTCACATTCAGTGGACCTATACTCCAATCGACGTTTCCACCTCCATCACCTCCACTTCATGGAAGCAAATAGCCGACTTTTAGCGCCCTTGACCGCCTTGATTCCGGACGCTCCAGCTTTGTATTACGCTTTCAACGTGGAGTTGACTTCTCAAACACTCCCAAGGTCGTATCAGAACTCCGAAACCTTAGGTATTTGCCCCTTGGGAGTCAGAAGACTCAGAACTCCCCGTCCTATTTTGAAACCCTAGGAGCTATAGCAGATTTCCTACAAACCTGCAGTATCTGGAAGTTACCAGTATGTTCGTGAGTGCTCTCCGCGAACACGACAATATGTAGTAGGTTCAGTTCTAAGGGGTTTTAGGATATCAGTCGATCAACTCTCCGTAAACTTCCCTCGCTGAGTGGGCTGGTCATATCAAAATTCGTTTCACGCTCCACAACCGAGGCAGCGCGGAGAATGATGCATAAATTATTCGAATTATTCGAAGCCTGCCCCAAACTCGTTGTTATCGACATGAAGGAACGAATTTGCCAGGTGAACGAAGAAGAGATGGTGTATAAACGATGGGAAAGGGGACCGCTGGGCACACCTCCATGCTCTTGGGGATCCATGTCCCAGTGTCGCGATTTTACCACCATTTTGAACTTATTGAACTTAAATAATCGACAGTATTCCCTCCCTCGATTTTCGTGGTATGCAGTATACAGTACAGTTTGCAAGGACATGCATTTGTGGATAGGCAGCATCGGACCCTTGTTCAATGACTTTGAGGGAGCGTCCAGCCGGTCCATTGGAAGGGAGTAGAGCATAGGAAAGCTCTTATAGCAATGAAAGACTTGGATAAGATGTTAGATGGCGGCCTTGCTCCTCCGTCTTCGGTCCAGTACGTTGTTTGCGCAAGATAATCAAAGGTTGAAGGCTGATCAATCTTGTTTGCAGTTTCACTACCGAACATGGTTACAAGAGGATTGTGGAGGAAGAAGGATGGGGAACTCTTTACTGCGGCTAGCGCCGGCTGAGTTTGTTTGGAGTACTAATAATACCCATCCTCCGCTGAGCCTAATAGCGCAATATTTATCGTCTTATTTCTTGGGTTTGTCATCTTGTGATCTGACGTTCTTCCTGCAGAGAGTTCCCATACATCAATAGCATCTATTCATTCATGGTCAACAGCAAGAGAACCCGCAAATAGCCTACAGATTTATTATATACAGATTCACAACTTCGTCTGAGATTCGCCCGCGTTGTCAGAGCATCTCCTTAGATTATCTTCGCAATTTCAGAGTCAATGGCCTGAGGCGTTGTGGTGGACGCCCAGCGGTGGACAACATTGCCGTTCTTGTCGACGAGGAACTTTTCGAAATTCCACTACACACGGATAACGTCATAAGTATTCAATCAGGCAAGATGCTAATGAGCATACCTTGATGCGTGTAAGCCCCAGCAAGCCCGCCTTCTGGCTCTTCAGCCATTGGTACACCTCGTTGGTGCTGTCACCGTTGACCTCTGACTTCTTCATGAGGGGGAAGGTCACACCGTGGTTCAGTGTGCAGAACTCCTCAATGCCCTTGTCATCTGCGGGCTCCTGGCCACCGAACTGGAAACGAGGAAGGATCAGTCAATCGTCATGCCAAGGTGCGAGCTGAAATAGATGTGGGTACTCGAGGTGCCCGGGGTGGTGCGATGATGGGAAGGCTAGTATTGCTTACTTGATTGCATGGGAAACCGAGGATCTCGAGGCCTTGATCCTTGTACTTGTCGTACAGAGCTTGGAGACCTTTGTACTGAGGAGTGAAGCCACTGGAAAAAAGCAAAGGACATTCAAATCTCAAAACTTCTGTCGAAGGTGAAGCAGAGGAATACGCACCACTTCGACGCCGTGTTCACGATCAAGACTGTCTTTCCCTTGAGAGTCGCGAAGTCGTAGGTCTTGCCACCGGGCAGCTCAGCCTTGAGAGAGTAGAATCCGGATTCGGACATGTTAGGTGTGCTAGTGGAGGTGTAGCGTAGACCGGGAGAGGCAGTTGCGAGTAGAAGGCTTTTCAAGTCTGACGGCCCCCGGAGGCCGCTGATATTTATGGACTGAGACCACAAGGTGACGCTGCTGATAAATCTTGTTGACCGAGGTGTGATCATGGATAGCATTCGGGGGACTCGGAGTGGGTCCAGCCTTTCTTCTGACCGAAAGGGTGCGCGAAAAGGGGTTCGGACGCGAAAAAGTCTATTCATCCAGAGATCTGCACCTCCCAACGGTTCGACCGGGTGGGAGTCTGTGGGAGTCTAAGGAGAAGCTAGATGAAGCCAGCCTGAGCAACGTCAGTCGGAAGTCATGATTCCCGTAGCCGACACTCCACACATGGCACCCTCAAAAAGGCAAAAAGACTAACAATCCCTGACATCTGACTAGCCTTCCCAGGTCCCTCAAAATCCTCCTTGTTTCATATTGCGACGTCATTTACTTCAACTGGGGATCTGCGCAAGCCCAGCTTGACCCTCTTTCACCAATTTACTGAACCGACGAGAAAACCGACGAGATTTCGAGCGGCGAAGCTCTGACTCTAACCATTTCAGTAATGAACCGTACTTGTATGGCCTCCGGCTCAGTACGTGATGGAAGGCATGCATACCGAGCCTTCCACAGGACACCCATTCTTCAGCGACACAAGGTTGGAGACGACGGGGAAAAACCCACCATGTCGCCGTTTCCTTGTGAATCTCTGGGCCATTCTCACCAGACGGTGCCCCCCGACGCATCGCTTGTGTGCGGAGAGATGTGTAGTTATAGAGTATTGTCTTTCGGATAACACCTAGTGGGTCTAAACTCAGACTCCTGAAGCGAGCCCATGTGTTGCGTTACTCACTCTCCAGGAAGGTGTTGTTCCGTCTCCTATTGGTACTCCAGTCACGGATGTACTCATGCATCTTGACAGCCGTCATCAATAGGTTCTGGTATAGGTTGAGATAGACGACATGTTCTGTGTTCAGGTCGCTGTCGGAGAAGATCGCGTGGCTTTTAGCTTTGGCCAGCCTTGAGGAAGCTACAGCGTCAACCGGGGAATAAAATGAGACTAGATGGGACATACTGTAGCATTTTGTAACTGAAGGCGATTCCAGGTCTGCGACCTCGGTCAATGGTCAGTGTGCTCCTAATGCCTGGTATCGCCCAATAAGGATTAGATTGACAGACAACCACTCGAGGACACCTTACCACTTCCGCGATAACGCGTATAATCCACCCTGATGGATAGATTTCGCGTGTCAATCGTATATCCACACCATGGAAATGCTGAAATGCCGAGGAGTTAGGCTCTAGACGAGCTGGCTCAGAGCATTATGTACGAAAACCTACCATGGTGGCTCGGGTCAATGACGTTGAGAAGGTCACCATACGGGAAATTGGTCAGGGTTTTGTCTTGTGAAATAAAGCATCCATATTCGGGATGCCCTTTATTCATCACGTCCAGGAAGCCTCTAGCCTTCTCAAGGCTGGTCGTGACGTATAGGTAATCATCGATTAGGCGAAGCAAAATCTGCGGCGTCCGTCAATTAAATGCATCGCAGCGGGGTGAACCTAACACACGCTATGGGGGTCCATGAACCTCGAGAACTTCTTTTCAAGGTTTCCGTAGAAAAAGGAGCATAGAATAGAGGACAGAACGGATCCTTGAGGTATTCCAACCTTTTGACGGTAATAACTCTGCCCAATCTAGGGGGAATATAGGATGAGCAATCGAAAACGTCAGACTGGACGCGCCATGCCTTGACGAGGTTTTCCGTAATGTGTTCTTCTAGGAGGTCTAGAACCTCCTGCTTCTTCGATAGTGGGTACACAACCTTTGAAGAAGAATCAGACACCGCCAGATTATGAGCAACGAAAGTCGGACCTGGTCAACGAAGATGGTGTTCCGAAGGACGTTGGCGAGGTCCGTAGCAAAACGAATGAAATGAGGATGGTCATCTAAATCAAGGATAAATCGCAGGTCGACGAAGCGCATTATCTATAAATACCTTCAGGGACAGCTTTCTTGACGTATGTCCGCTTGACGCGGCCGAGAGACGTGCTGACTTGTCCGAACTTCTGCGTCATGTAGACATCCTGGAAGAGTTTTCAGGGAGGGCTTTGAGACTCTATGAACACTTCGTACCTCTGAGACAATCTCGCGCAATATTGAAAGCAGCTTACTCTGGTCGATGGTGTCGAAGCAGGTTTGAACATCGACTTTGACGAAGTAAAGCCTAGGCCTATGTACTCGTTAGCACTCGAATACAAGTCAGAGTCAAGGGACATACAATGCACCATTGGAACCCCGAGGGAGGGAAGCCTTGAGCTTCTTCAGTTTGAGATAGATGTCATCCGGACTGAAAATGGAGACACCGAGGCGCCCAGGCTGATTGGTCTATTCATAAGAAGTTAGTACCGATAAGTTCAACGAAGGAGAATTCGCTTACCTTTTCATACGTCAGAATGTTGAACGCAGCTTGGAGAATTTGGTTGATAGATTGCTCCGAAGTGAAGGATCCCTGGAGATCGTCAGTTTATTGGAACAAAAGCAGGAAGGATCAACGTACATGCTGAACCGTCTTCCGTCTGCGTAGGTTCACAATGGGTCGAACCCCAGTTTCTTTCGGCAACAGTCGAACGAAGGAGAAACCCAGTCGCCGTTGTCGAAGAATCTCTTCTGCTTCAGCCTAAAGGATTCTCTTGTCAGATCACAGACGAGGATACTGAGGTGCGACTAACATCTGACAATTTCTCGAACGTCACAGAAGTGAGACGTTCAATGAGTGGAGTGCAGAGGGTATCCCAGTCGTCATGCCGGAAGTATAACACCTGGTTCCGCAAGGCCGAGGACTCGGTAACGTAGAAAGTGGTCTTGAGGGAAAAGGAATCAGCAACGCAATTCACGACAGAGCGGTGATTAGAGTAACCCCCAGGAGCGACAACACGAAAGAGTCGAAGTACCAGAAGAGGAAATCTTCCAGTAGCTCTCGACGTTTGAGGGCATCAGACACTGACACTCTTCCCTGTTGTTGCACGCCTTGGCCTGGAGGGATGAGCCAGTCACAAGCAGATGTGCTAAAGTTTTGCAAAACGTAGTGCAAGCTGAGAGTCTCATAGCGTCGGCATCTGATGAGTTCCTTGACATCTGCAAGAGAATGAACATACGAAAAGTGGAAAGAAATGGTAGACGTACATCCGAGGACAAGTTTCAGATTTTGTTTCGAGCCCCAGAAAGTCTTTGGGATAACAGCATTCGTGACGAGCGCAACATATCGGTAAACCTTAGAGAAGCATGTTAAGAAACGATTAAAATGTGCAAAAGGCGTGGCGTACCTCGACGTGGCTGCAGGAGAATTCCACAAATCGAGGTTTTTGTTTGGCGTGCTTCCGTGCTTGCGTTAATCCCAAAGGTTTGATGGAATTCCCATTAGAGTCCAAGGATGTATTTAGACCCCCTAGAGATACCTGCGAACGCAACTGCACGGACGTCTCTGATATCATTTCCTATCGAATTCATTAAGAAACGAGCAATAGAGAAATGGAGCAAGCCCTACGAGAAGAACGCTGCTATCTAGGTCCTTGCTTCCAGTAGATTTGATCTGAGAAGGTGATAGTATCAGGCTTATGTTCGCGTATAAAGGGAACAGGCCAGGCCTTCGAAGGGCACACTCTGTCTCTGAGGGGTACGTAGCCGCATCTGCCATGGCGTCGAAGCAGCTTCTCGAGCAGAGGAAGCGTCTCCTTCAATCGTTTTGGCGTCTTGCAATACCCCATAGCCTATAGGAGCTAAAATGAGATGGCCGGACGATCATTAAACGCTCAACCGACCTTAATTTCCGTCTCTCTGTCAAGATAGTCTCCAAATTGAAAAGGCGAACCCTTCATTTGTGGCGAAGTAAAGGGTGTGGTCAGTCCATATTGACGTGCAAACACATATTTTGAAAGATGTCGAGCATTTTCAGCTTGCTGACGAGGACATTCGTCTACAGCCATGGCATCTTTAGACTTGGGACGTGGTTCATAAGAGGACTGAAGCCGGTTAAGGATGTCTGCGACAGTGTAAAATTTAAACGCTAAGCTAATAATGAAGGATGGAGCTCGTACGTTTCAAGGATAGTCCGACGATGATACGATTCGTGTGGGGGACATAATTCGGCCGGGAGTAGAACAACCGCACGCGTTGAAAGGAGATGTCGGCCGGGGACCTGCTATGCTCATTCATCAGTTCTTGCTCCAGGTGTCTTACCAATACACACAGCAGACTTACACTTTTGCTCGTATTGCATTCTGAGGAATGCCATTGGAACTGCTTCCAGAATCTACATTGAGTTTGCGTCGTTTCTCGCGGCCATGTTCTTGACCATCATCGCCAACTGGCCAAGGCCGCTTTCTGTTCAGTGCATTTGTGCTTTCACCGTCAGCCTGCAGAGTGCCATTTGGCGCAAATCCGACATCATGTCTGTTGGGAACCATGTGGATGAGAGGCTCGCCCGTAATCTGACACAAGCAACCATTTGGCAGTGCAAGAAAGATTGAAGTATCCGCAAGCAGGTGCAGCATAGCATCTTCTCCGATGCTGAAGGCAGAATGTTCAACTATCGCTAGTGGCGATTAGTGGAGAGGAATCGTACCGTTGAAGGAGCATCTCCCACTCCGGGGATTGAAACACAGTGACGATGGTGTTCAAAAAATAGTTGGTGATCCCTATGCGTGCCAGTCCACTCCTTGCACGATCCCCATCGTGGGACGCCTACAAGAGAGCTCAGAGACGAACTGAAAGATACAGAAGCAGGCTCACAAGTCGGTATCCAGACGTTATGATGTTCTGATGTCGCTTGGATTTGAATATTCTCGACTGAGCTTTGTCCAAAATCTACTTCAAATCAGTAGGCCAAACTCCTGAATGAATACAATTCAGACCTCTCTCATATCGAGCATAGGAGGGTGAACCCGGCAGGTCGTGGGCTTGCGATCCTTCAGTCCAACGAGGGAGGTCTCAAGAAGCTCAACATAGGTTTCTGAGTCCGTTTCATTCATAAGAGCGTATGAAATTCCTGTAGAGCCGCCTGTTGATCCATGGAGGAGTTCGTCCAGGTACCCTCGAAGACTGGTCACAGTGGAATAGTATTTCCGAAGGATTGAGAGAGCATCTTGGGAGGGTGACTTCGGGACTTCCATCCAGGTCTTGTAAGCATGATCGTTGACAAAATTTGGAGAGAGAGAATTGCTCTTTCAAATAAGAGCAGAGTTGAACTAAGTTGAATTTGAACATCATTGACACAGGTTTGTGACGCCCGCGTTGTCCCTATCACGTGGCGTTATGTCTCGTATGCCGATTAGATTGGCTTTCCCAAAGTCATACTAGATAAGGCCCTCGAACCACCTCTTCCGACACACACTGCACCGTACCATGACCCTTCGTATTGGCTACGGCATGACCCGTCGTTTCCTTGTCTCTGAATATTGACCGAACTCTCCCCCACAGTGCGTGAACACTTCTCCAGCCCGCTGCTCCAATTCGCGGAAGCGGACAGCGGAAAGACATTCACCCTAGTCGAGTGTCCCAGTACGTCGGTTTCCCAGAGGTTGGCCATGGCTGACACGACCGTAATGAAGGTGGGACGGGCCAGCTGATCACCCGACTGACCAACGATGAAATTGATGTCGCCCTGTACGTCCGGTTCCCCACCAAGGTGGATTGTACAAGCGCCTGATTCACACCAGAGCACTCACGGACCCGCTCATTTCGGGTATTGCGAATGGATCGAAAGCCTATAAACTCGTGGGGAGCTTTGTCTCTACCCCTTTAAATTGGTAACTTCAAGGCAAGACGTGGAACCAGGATGAATCTAACAACTTTCGGGTTCAGGGCAGTCATCACCGGGAAGGAATCGAAATATAATTCGATTTCCGACCTTCAAGACAGCACCTTAGGTATCTCAAGATACGGAAGGTACTGTCATTCTTCTGACCCCGCGCAGCAACGCTTGAATGGAGACTTTCCAGTGGAAGCTTCACAATGGCCTATGTTATGGCACTGCAGCAAGGATGGCCGTTGGATAACCTGCAATTCCAAGGTGAGGAAACAGTGGGCCGTTATCATGTAGTTGTCCTTGATAATACGAGATACCCTGTTCCAGTGAACAACGACATTCGCGGCCTTCTCGATTCTGTGAATAATGGCTCGACCAGCGCGTTCATGTGGGAATGGTTCACAACGAAACCATTCGTCGATGCAGGAGAGGCCCGCTTTGTCAGTTCATGCGCACAATGTCGACCTGTCGTAAGGCTCAGACGTCCCGATAGATTGGCTCTGTTCCAACTCCCTGGCCTTCGTGGTTGATCGCAGCCCATCCGGAACGGGCACGAGCTGAAGCCGTTCGTGCGTTTTTGGATGGATTGACCGGTTATGTCAACGATTTCGATTCAGAGGAGTGCCGCGTCGCAAAGAACGTTGCTTTCATTGAGGATAAGTTTGGATATCCAAAGGAAGACATCCAGGTAAACGCGATCATCGAAGCAGAAAATGGGGTGGAATTTATCCATTTTTACAGGCTTGGCTGAAGACAGTCAGGTACCCCCCCAGCTGCTCCGAGATCCCAACAGAGGTGATAACCAATACGTTGAGGTGAGGATCAGAAGCTCGAATATATGTTCCATGGTCTAATTATCCAATTCAGTGTCCTCGAGAAAGCAGGGGTCGTTAAAAAGCCGGAGGGAGGTTTTAGCGTTGATATCTTCGTCAACAGTGACATCGTCAACCTGATCTAAAGCAATGAAAAGAACAAGCTGTATATGAGGACGATAGTGTACAAATGACGACTCCCAGCACAATGGTTAATTCTGCCCCATAGAGAAGAAAACGAGCTCAAGAAATACTAGATGCACAGCGACAGAAAACATGTTGGACGAAAAGGCGATTAAATCCATCTATTCCTTCACTTCTTCGATAAAGCCTGCCTCGATCGCCACTGGTTCGACATCGTCTGAGATTGACGCGCCCTTCTTCTCGGCCTTGTTCAAGAAACCTAAAAGGTTGATAGAACTTCTCAGAAACCCGAAGAGTATTCTTGGTGCTGTGCAAAGTGGGCGCACCTTTCATCTTCTGCTTATGGACGCGCTCTCTTTCGTTATCAATTGCTCGCAGCCTCGCGATTTCCGTGTCCACGAGTGAAGTATCTACCGGTTAATTAGTATTGCTCGGAGGCCCATGTCAGCGAAACTCACCGGAGGGGTTCTTGGCTTTGAGATCCTCCAGAACCTTGAGCGCCTTCTCGAAGAATCCTTGTTCTCCCAAAGCTTTACCCTTTCGGAACATTGCCTTGTAATTGCTCTCGTTCTTGGCAAGGGCCTATAGAGAACGCCTCAGCGATAAAAGACAAGGGCGAAGGGTAAAGGTTTTCTTGCCTTGTTTGCCGTCTCTTCTGCTCGCTTCCAGTTTTGATTCTTCAGATGGCATGCAGACATGTTTGCGTAGATTTTCTCCACGATTTCGTCGACCTTTCATTTCGTGTTAGTCGATAGCGAAAGGTTTACTTTACTAGCCCACCTCTGTCCTCTCCTTGTCTTTGCCCTCACCAGAAGAACCGTCGACAGGCTTTGCGGCCATACCTATGCTCTGAAGCGCGTTCCTACAACAAGCGGTACAATCAGCAAGAATATACGAATATGCAGGAGGAGTACTGACTTGTCGAGTCCCAGAAGATACATGAGCGCCTACAGTGACGAAGACGTTCAGCGAAAACGGCGGGTGGCAAGATCGCAGACGATCACCTCGTGATAGGCTTTCAGAGCTGTGGTAGACGTTAAGATTTGCCTCCTTTACACCTGAACACCCGTACCGTCCTTCGTGTTTCCCAGTTTGAACGCCTGATCTGCTGTGTCCTTCTTCTGTTTGGCCGTGGAGACTTTTTGCGCAGTCACAGACGGTGTATCGGAAAGGTCTTCCATGTTTACGTATGTTTCACGAGCGCCTTGTGGTATGTGACAAGAGATGGCAGGCAAGAGGTTACGGGAGAATGGATAAAAAGCCAAAGATCAAAAGAGCTCCTGACGGCGGGGTCGCGTCAGTGGCTGTGCACTTTGTAGGCGGCTGCTTGGCAAAGGCCTCCCGTTCCTCATCCGGTTCGTCTTTCCGCTCATCTTCCACACCCCAAAATGCCCTTACTCGCCAACATTATTGGCTTCTCATTCTTTGGCCTAGCTGCTAGAATAGGTCAATTGAGCATACAAAGAAGAAACATGTTCTCCAGTGCGTCCCCTCTAGCTTGTCCCGTTTCGTCATGGAACACTTGCTAATGTCGCTTTGCAGACCCAGGCGGCCACCTGCTATCCATGGGTGCCTTCGGATTTGTCGGCTATTGGGCTTATAAATGGGAAGTCTACTCTACCGCTCTGCTCGTGGAGAAGCGGCAAGCAATTGCAGAGGGACGATTGAAGGCGTTGAGGGAAACGGATGAGGCTGCAGGAGGTGCCATTCTAGGAGACCGGTGAGCGAGAACATGCCGGAGTCGCACCAGCTGCTCCGTGCGTACTGTACGTTGATTTGTTGCGTGCGCTGGCTCTACATTGACTGAGTTTAGACACTAGAAGGAATGTATTTCTCCACATACATGACGCGAACAATGCTTGACGTGGACCTTTGAGTCAGTCTCTGCCGACTTAAGGATATGCTTCTTCCTGAGTTGCGGCGTCCTCTTATCTGGTTCTCCGATTTTACTTTATTTTGAATGGACCCTCCCTTCTGCCATTTCTCATCTCCTGCATTTCTGTCAAGTTTCCGAATTGTACACTGCCATTCGGAGATTTGCCTCACCTTCCAGGTTCCCAGGGTTGTCTGTTCGTCTCTTTGCCGCTGGCTGCCATTTGCATTCTACTTTCGCTACTGTGTATCCGGCTTTCTCTTTTTACGCATCGCGTTGGCCACTTCGCAAGCTGGTCTTCTCACATCAGGAGACATGGAAGCTGGATGCTTCTCTTGGGCCTACAAGATGGGATCGAGGAAAGCCAGGACAAGTACAGATCGCCCGAAGTCTTACGCGAGTTATCACTTTCCTATGTGACACTGCACAGCGCTTTACTCAAACGCGACCTCGATTTCCAGGATCACAACGACATTCAGAGAAATGCCACCCCGACGACCGCGGAATATATGTTTCATGGCGGAAAGCAGATCGTTCAAGTTCTTGAATCGGCAGCTGCTTTGATCCCAGTCCCTTTTCTTCAAGAGGCTATTCGCGTAGCTCTCAGGGTTATTGAAGCATGTGAGGTATGTAGTAGGGTGCCTCCATAGATCCCCTCGTTGACTCTTTGAATCAGGAGGTGACCGTCATTGAACAGCGTGTGCAAGAGTTGCAAGACCGTGTCAGCCAGCTCATGGTTGTCATAGTTGATTCGGTAATTGTCCAGGATGATAACACGACGGGTGTTGTGCAAGCAGCGGCTGGAGACATTGAGGTTGATGTGAAGGCATTGAGCAAGTATGTTTCCAGGAAAACCGTTTAGCTAACCTTGATTTACGGTTGCGTTGGTTCTCTTACCAGGAACCTAGTCGAGATCGTGAACGATCTGGAAGAGATAAAGATTCAGAACAGATGGATGTTGCTCGTCTTTAAAGACGCGAACAAGTCAAGGATAGACGACTGCATGGGTCGACTATCCACAGCACTGGAAAGGTTTAGTGTATGTAGTTCCCGACCCTTCTCTGTAATCGCAAATTCATTGAAATTCGTGTCACCTAGGTTGCTCAAGGCTTGAGAGTCGCCGACATTCTTAACAGAATTCAAGCCCGCCTCGAAAGAATCCAGAGTCTAACCGAAAATGTCGCCCATCGAGTGCAGGACCTAAATGCCAAGGTCGATGATAGATTTGACGAAATTATGGCCACTCTGAAGCATGCTCAATCGCAGAACGCTTCTGCTGCTCTTATGCGCAAGTCTATGCCCTCGAAACCACGGATTTTCCATGGCCGTGACGAGCTTATCGGCGAAATACCTTCCCTACTGGTTGACGATGCGACGTCGCGAGTATGTCTTCTCGGGCCTGGGGGAATGGGGAAGACATCGCTGGCGTTAGCGCTCATGGAGGCGGCTTGTGTCCAAGAAAAATTCCCACCTCAAAATCGTTTCTGGATCCCTTGTGTAGAAGCAATATCGCCGAGCCTCCTCGTGCAGATCATGCACTCGAATCTCAGAATCATGCAAGATACAAAATCTCCTCTTGAAGACATCCTGAACGAGCTCGGCTCCTCGAAGCAACCTCGCCTCATTCTATTCGATAATTTTGAAACGCCCTGGAACTTGATGGATGGCACACAAAAAGAAGTCGGTGATATTCTTGCACGAGTTGCAGCACTAGAGCATATCGCAATTCTGGTTACTATGCGAGGGACTCATCCACCGGCGGCTGGGGTCAAATGGCAGCAGAGGAACATTCCCCCTCCGGACGAAGAAGCCTGTTGTCGCATCTACAAGGACATCAACCTGCACACGACAGATGAAGCAAATCTCAGCGCCCTTCTCAGAGCAGTCGGATGCATTCCCTTCGGCGTGGTTTTGATGGCGAACCTTGCAGCAGAGACAGGAGCATCACCACAGGAGTTATTGGAGGAATGGATTAATACTGGCACAAACATGCTTTCTACCTCCAGCACCCCTGAAAGTAGTATGAACACAAGTATCAGCCTCTCTGTGGACAGTAACCTCGTCAAACAGGATCCCGATGCCCATACATTGTTAGCGATTCTCTCAATGCTACCTGCGGGAACATCAAAGGACAATCTAAAGTGGTGGGCGCCTACACTCAAGTCGAGGTTAGGTGCAATCTCAACGTTGTCGAAAGCCGCGCTCCTGATGAGCAGTCAGAAAGAGGAAAAATCTGTGAGGCTCTTTATACTTCCGGTTGTACAATCGTACATGCATAGAACCAATCGAGTTTCCGACGACATACGACAGCAGGTACGACATGCATGCTGCAAGTTGATCCTCGAACACGCCACTCGCTCCGGTCAGCCGGAATTCCAGGAGAAATCGGCGATCCTGGCAGCAGAAGAAAGGAACATCCAATCCCTTTTATTCCCCTCCCACGACTCCAACAACTCTCCTGTTAATCAGTCTTGGATATCGCTGACCGGGGAGGAGGCACTCAGAGCACTCATTGCCTTCAGTTGGTATCGAAACGATACTATGCCGAGCATGGAAATCGCGACCCACACCCTCGAGATCTGTCAGTCTGCAACTGCAAAGGATGTAGCGGAGGCTACATTTTGTTTAGGATCCACTTGTCACCGATTAAATCTCTTTGCGCTTGCGAAGAAGTACCTCCAAGCAGCACGAACCTCCGATTCCTCCAATTGCCTTCAGACCCTGATTCTCTGTCGAAGGCTGCCGAGTGTGGTTTGGCTCTTGCGAAGACCATGAATTTCCTAGATGAAGGGCATTGGGACATCATGTCATTAATCTTGAGCGCATACCAGGAATTCGAATCCTGTGGAAACAATCACGGATGTGCCTGCGCTTTGGTGGAGAAAGGGGCTGCATACTGGGCTGTTGGCAACCTCGAAGAGGCTCTAAACTCCCTCGAAGCTGCAAAGGAGGCATTCGAGCACTTGAATGACCCGGCCGGGATGTGTCAAACCCTCGGCTGGATATCACGAGTTCATTTTTCTTGGGGACATAACGAAGAAGCTCTGGAGAACGCCAAAGAAGCCCTTAAGATGGCTGGACTTGTTGGAGATGGGTATCTACTGGCAAATCTTCTGCAATACGCCGCTCGCCCCGCCCAATTACTGAATCAAATTGAGGACGCGTTGAAATACTTCGAGCAATCCCTCCTCATGTACGAAAGTCAGAACATTCCCCTCGGGATCGCTCAGGTGCTTGAGGGCTTTGGCTACCTGTATCTCCAACAACGCAATTTCCGAGCAGCCCAAACTGCATACGATGCTGCGATGCAGGCTTATGTGTGTTTACGACCGTTGCCTGATGCACAACCTCTGCCCTACGTCCAA
Source organism: Cyclocybe cylindracea (assembly GCA_013376435.1). Lineage (NCBI taxonomy): Eukaryota > Fungi > Basidiomycota > Agaricomycetes > Agaricales > Hemipholiotaceae > Cyclocybe > Cyclocybe cylindracea. Next base: position 739,642 of record MPNV01003049.1, read on the forward strand.
CATGGGGAAGTCCGATGTTCTTCTAATCTGGCAAAACTCAAAGAGAAGGACCAAGGCAATTGCTCTGAAACTGGGTTTGCCATTCCTGAATTCTACCTCACCAAGGTAAAGACAGAACAAATCGAATATATGTGATTCCATCCGACACACAAGTATCTTGTTGCTTCATGCCCCGGATTTTCTTTGTTTTAATTCCATGTATTTATTCATGTACTTCTCGTGTACTTGAAAGCGTGTGTTTATGGCCTGAAGGGGATTCCCTTCTTCAACCTGTCTACTGCCAAGTTTGCTCGATCCCACCTTCGAACCTTTGCCCAACCTTCGACCGCCCCTGAATGTTCAATTGAATTACATAAGAGTATTGATCAAACAGTCATACAGGTATTTTGGAAATTCTTGTCCACCCGATTTTCCCATGCTCAAAAATCCGAGTAACTCCGTAAATTCTGTAAAATAGAGAATAATCATTGCACAATCCTCTGCTACATCCTTGACATGGTATACCATAAAATCAGCGCCGACATGAAGCAGAGAGCCCTACAGCTTCTTGACCAAGGTCAGGAACGCTCGCAAGCTGTGGATGTTCTCGGTGTTTGCCCGAGAAGCATTGACTGATGGTCTGACAATTACGACACTCATGGCCGCGTTGACCCTCCCTCAGTTCTTTGAGGAAGACAACGACTGTTAACCTCAAATGCCATAGACAGCTATGCAAGCTTATTCAAGAGGCTCCTGACCTTTACCTGGATGAAATCATCAAATGGCTGTTACTCTTTCACGACCTTGCAATTTCAACAATGGCTCTTCATGACAACCTCCAAGACCTTGGACTCACTCAGAAGGTCCTGCACAAGGCAGCTGCTGAGTGTGACCATGAGCTCCGTGCTGCCTGGATGTATGAAGTGCTCAACACATACACAGCAGAGCAGATGGTTGTTCTCGACGAATCAAGCAAGGATGGGAAGACTCACATTTGCAAATACAGTCACTCTCCCTCTGGTGAAGATGCTGATTTCAGCGTATCGCTGGACAGAGGTGTGTGCTACAGCATTCTGCCAGCTCTGACCATAGATGGATACATTGCGGTGCAAGCTGTTGAAGGCTCGATTGATGGAGCTGAATTCTTTGACTTTGCTGTGAATGTTGTCAGTTTCCTTTGAATGTCAGTCCTGTAGATAACCCTTTTTCTTCAGCTTCCCTGTATGCATGAATATCCAGGACCACAGAGCATGCTGGTGTTGGATAATTGCTCTACCCACAAAAGTACAGCCCTTTGGCAGGTTGTTGAAGGCTCAGGTATGTACTGTATCTTGTTGAAGGAACGAGTGTTGGGACTCACTATCTTGAGTACAATAGGTGTCAGACTGCTTTTCTTGCCACCATATTCCCTGGATTTCAGCCCAATCAAAGAGAGCTTCAGTGTTATGGCCTCAATTATGTAATATAGCATTTTCTTTTTCTTTTTCTTTTCTTTGTAATATGCTTGATTACATATGCTTGACTTACATGGACTACTAGATTAGTCGCCCGATAGGACTATTATTAGTTGTATTACTTATGCGTTGTCGGCGCATTGTACATATTTGTATCTCAGTAGTATTTAAGTTGGTACTACTCGTTGTAATAGTCCAGCTTTAATCTACTGTTTTCTTATCGCTTTCTCTACTCGCAATAAGATCGACTCGGCTTCTCACCTCGTATGAAGACCATCCGCTTCATTCGACTCAGCGGATGCCCAACCTCTGGACTATCTTGTGGCATAGCCCAGCGTCGCTTAGCGTCTAAGTACCTTGTAGTGGACGGCCCTCATACAATAGCCTTCGGGTGTTCGACTATGAGCGGTTACGGCTACTATGGGCTTATTCGTCGTCAGCGACACCAGGACAAGCCATACGGACTTCAGCAGGGGAAGGCTATGCCGTTGATCGCAACGCCGACGCCACAATCGCCTTGTGTGTCGTATCCAACTATGGGGGTACGGCGCGTAGTCTGCCAAGACTGACGGTGTCCGTAACATTCAGTTGTGTCAAGGCATACCTACAATGAAACTTCTGCTGCTTCCAAGACAGCCACTTCCTGGAGCAGGACCTTGTTGATGCATGCTTCACTGCTGTAAATGCAGAGAAAGCACAAGGATGGGTTAAGGATTGTGGCTACCTATAGGTGTGCTACTTGTAGCTATTAACATTTGGTCAAATTATGCTGATTCTATGTATGTATTCAGTCAAAGCAATCCACAGACTTGAAGTATGATAACAATTGAATAAAACTTTAAAAGATGAGTGGTATGTAATATAGTTGAACCAATGGTGTTATTAGGATTGGAAGAGAGATGAACATACAGAAGGAAGCCTAGTTGGCATCATCATTAGCACAGGCATCATGGATCTGCTTCTGATGCAAAGGTCCCAAACCTGCCCACTTCCATGAAGCATTGTCGAGTTGGAGAAGATCGGCCTTGTTCTCAACCTGGAATCCCAACTTTGAAAGGCCCTGGTGCTCCTCAGAGCTGAGGCCGTGCTTTTTTCACCAGCCGTCGAGATTGAGTGAGAGCGACTGAGCTACAGGTGGCCCAACCTGATTATTGTATGAGGCAGATGGCAGTCCAAGCCCTTGAAGTCAGTTTGGAGTTACTGGTGGTTCAGTTGGCGCCATGGCAGGAGGGGGATACAGGTAGACTGTCTGCGGTCCAGTCTGTGGCCCTCTGGCCCTGGGTCAGCCCTGGCCCTCCTAAAAGGGCCAGGGCTGGGCCAGGCCATAAAAGGGTCGGGCCAGGGCCGAACCCAGGCTGGCCCTAAAAAACACCTATTTTGCAATTTGTTTTTGCAATTAAATAAAAAGATTTTATTTCATTTTAAGCATACAATACAGAAGGTATTCTACGGAATACATATTCATTTTGTCGTGCCCATGGAAGGGTGGCAGCTGCAAGGCGACAGCGAGACAACGGCAGTGGCGAGATGATGATGGAGGCGAGGTGACAGCGAGTGACGGCGAGCAAGGGTGGGGGCGGTGGCGAGACAACGGCGGTGGCGAGACGATGATGGAGGCAAGGCGAGGCAAGCGCGAGTGATGGCGATGGCGCGAGCAGTGAGGGGATGGCGAGGGGATGGCAGGGGCAAGACAAGGGCGAGCGATGGCAAGCGAGGGTGGGGGCAGGAGCGAGGCGACAGCGATGGTGTGAGCAGCGAGGCGAAGGAAGGGCGAGACGATGGCGAGCGAGGGTGGGGGCAGGAGCGAGGCAGGAGCGAGGTGACAGCGATGGTGCGAACAGCGAGGCGATGGCGAGGCGATGGTGACGAGGCGAGGGAGAGGCGATGGTGGGGCGAGACAAGGGCGAGCAAAGGTGAGCGAGGGTGGGGTGGGGGCGACAGCGAGGTGATGGCGACCATGCGAGGGTGGGGGTGCGAGTGCTCAACGGCGGCGGCGGTGCAAGTGCTTGACGACAGCAGGGGTCGACAACAGTGGGAGCAACGGCGATAGCGGTGGTACGAGTAGTCGATGACGGTGGGAGCAGCGGCGAGGGTGCAAGTGCGAGTGGTCGACGACAGCAGTGGTGCGAGGGTCGACGATGGCAGGTCAATGACGGTGGGGAGTGGGAGAGACGACGATGTGGAGGTGATGCAGCCTTCTGCAATGGGGCTGAACTGGGCCAGCCCGGGTTCGACCTGAGGTCCGAGGGCCAACCAACCCTTGGCCCTGGCCCTCCCTAAAGGGCCAGGTCCGCCAGGCTGCTGGCCCTTGACCCTGGCCCTCGGGTCCGGGCCAGGGCCGACCCAGGGCCGGAGGGCCACGGACTGGACTGTAGACAGTCTACCAAGGGTTGGTTGGCCCTCAGACCTCGGGTCGAACTGGGGCCGACCTGGTTCAGCCCCATTGCAGAAGGCCACATCAGCACTCCAACTCCCACTCGTCATCGTCTCCCTCCCACCTCCAATCTTCCATCCACCGTCGTCTCACACCATCACCATTCCCTCACCTTCGCTTCACTGCTTGCACTGTTGCCCTCGTCTCATCCCCGTGATCTGCTCGCCTTTGCCTCGCTGCTTGCACTGTTGCTGTTGCTGTTGCCATTGCCACCACCCCCACCCTCTCTCGCCGTTGCTCAATGTCGTCTCGCCTCCGCCATTGCCTCGCCATTGCCTCACTGGCAGCTGCTCACATTGTTGCCCTCCCCTCGCCTTTGCCTCGCTGCTTGCACCATTGCCATTGCCTCGCTCCCGCCTTCACCCTTGCTCGCTGTTGCTCGCCCTCACCTTGCCGTTATCATGTCGCCTTTGCTGTTGTGTTGCCATCGCCTCACTGCTTGCACCCCCACCCTTGTCTCGCTGTCGCCTTGTAGAATACCCTGTGTATAGTATGTATAAAATAAATATTCTTATTTAATTGCAAAAACAAATTAAAAAAAATAGGTGCTTTTTTAAGGGCCAGCCTGGGGTCAGCCCTGGCCTGACCCTTTTATGGCCTGGCCTGGCCCTGGCCCTTTTAGGAGGGCCAGGGCCAGAGAAAGTAGGGCCAGGGTCAGGGCCAGCAAAATAGGTGAGGGCTGGCCCTGACCTGGACCTTAGACAGTCTAGATACAGGTAACCCCATGGATTCAAGGGTGCAGGAGCCCCTGGATAACCATATGGTATAGTTGGATGATAGGCAGATGGTGGCAAGTAGCCTGGGTGTCTGAAAGGGCTTGGTGGCATGCAAGGCCAAGAAAAGCCTGGATAGTATCATCCAGGTGTTGCTGGGTTAGGAGGCAACTGCAAAGCCTGCTTCAGACCTGCCAGCATTGTAGTTGACTGTGCATTTAGCTGATCCTTTGGCTGAAACAAAGAATGACTGAGAGGAACACGATCATAGTTAACTTCTTTGGACAACTGGGAAAGGAATTGTTGGTCAACAATGACTCAGACAGATAGATGAGTATTCTAAACTCACAATCGTGTTTGCCCACACCATGATTCTTCTCTGATCTAGATGAAAGTGCCAGGACTGATTGGCTGTGCTTGTGGAGGTGGAGCATCGAATATCAGGATGGTCAAGACAATTTCCAACAGGGTACTCCTGGATGATGGGCTTGAGTTGTTTGTCAAGGGTCAGCTAGAAATGTAGCAGTGACAGCGCATGAGCAAGATCTCCACTTCTTTGACAATCACATATGAGTACGTTACCTTCTTATTCCACATCCTGCCATCATCTTGTGTACAAACCCACATGTTGTCTTGAATAATGTTCCCACCTGAATGGCTTCCAAGTTGAGTGCAGGGGATGGGATGATACACCATTACAATGGAGGAATTCCCCTTTGGATTGGCGTCCTTGATCATGTTGCACATCACCTTGAAGGCGTCCTTGTTTGTAAGAGGGAGATTTTTGCCACGTTGCTTCTGGAAACTCCAGCTCATTCCATTGATGTCCAGATTTTCTTTGTCGATCTGCACAACATCTCCAACATTGGCCAAGAAGTCAGCCCACTTCATTGAGCGTGTCAATGTGAACAGGCCCTTGACCAATGGCTTCTGTTCGATAAGTTTGTCACCTCTGTGGGTCTTGCCTGGTTTAAGCTTTGGAGCCACCACAACTTGGACAAGGACTGTTGTGTTGGCAAGGATTTTGTTGGTGGGTTGCTCCTTAGCCTCTTTATGAGGCCGTCCTTGTCCTCATTTCGGTTGTTCTGGCTTCAGCATTGATTCATCAGGAAAAAGCCCTCTACCAGAAGTGTGACCAAAGTGTCACTTTGTTTGACTTTGGGCACATAAGGCAAATTGGATGATCTGTACACTAAACGTCACTTTGACACAAGTCCTCTCACTAGCAAAACACCTTTGAACACTTTTGAAACAAAAAGTGTTGGAAATGTATCATTTTTAGAGCACATAATCTTGGTAATATTCCTCAAAGCATAAGCTCATGTTATTCGAGAGGCTGAAATCTGATATATTTATATCTAATAGTAAATTAAATACATGATGTGCAGTCAGTTGTAGTTATATGAAACTGTAGACAGTCATGGTCATATTGACATTTGTAGTCTTGCATGGAAGAGGGTTGAGCTGGTGATGGTCGAGGGAGCGAGCGGGCGATAGTTGGTGGGGCGAGCAGGCAATAGTTGGTGGGGCGAGCAGGCGATAGTTGGTGGGGCGAGCAGGCAATAGTTGGTGGGGCGAGTGGGTGATAGTTGGTGGCATGAGCAGGTGATGGTTGAGGGAGTGAGCAGGTGATAGTTGAGGGGGCGAGCAGGCGATGGTCGAGGGAGTGAGCAGGCGATGGTTGGTGGAGCAAGCTGGCGATCATTGAGGGAGCGAGCGGGCGATGGTCGACAGCATGAGTCAGGGAATACCTTCAACAGACCTGAATTGACTGTTAGCTACACAGTAAATGTTCAACTGCAGTACATACCTGGGTGTTTATGTTCACTCCTATGGACTGAGTCATTCTACATTGTGATCATATAAGCAGACTTGAGTTTAATGTTCGAATTGAAATATGGCGCACCTGGCTTCCTGCAGATAAGCAGGTTAGACCCTCATAAGAGGGTCTAACATAGTAGAAGTTTTCTATAAAAGAGGAACAACTTGGAATAAGTAAATGAAATTAGAAGTACTAACAAATTACTCACCTGGTTTCAATGTTAAGGTAGACATTCTCAATGTGAACGGTGATGACCTGGCAGTTGAATATACATATCAGTACAAAACTGAAACAGTTATAAAACTTATCTTATTTCACTCCTAGACTATAACATAGGAGTATAGAGGCTGTTCAGACAAAGAGGGGAATGCAACGATGAGGGGAGGAAGAAAGAGACGGATGGGAAATGAGTCTGCCTATGAGCCTTATTCCCACATGTGACACCGCTATACAGCAGACAGGCTGTTCACCTCAAGTTGAATATCTCAAAAACCGCTATAGCTATGCTCCTGAAAATTTGTACACTGGTACTTATAGTGTGAATAAACATCTCTGCAACTTTTCAAAAATTTAGGGCAGATAATAAAGGAGAAATAGCCTGTGCGCTTTTTGAAAAACCCGCATCTCTATATCTCAGTCAATACTCGTTGCGATAACATTTTGCTTTACAGACATCTTCAGAAATATGTAATCTAGTCTCCTGTAAATTTTCAAGGCGGTAGCTTTAGCTGTTCCCAAGATATTTAGCTTCCACCTCTGATATGAGCAACCAGCAGAGAAGCTGTTGCCCTTGAGCTAAATATTTCAACAACCGCTGTAGCTATGCTTCTGAAAATTTGCACACCTTTTTTCATAATATAAACAAACAGTTCTGTGGAGTTTCAAAAAATTAGAGTGAATAATGAAGGAGGAATAGCCTGTGCGCTTTTCGAAAAACCCGCATCTCCATATCTCGGTCAATACTCATCACAATAACATTTCGCTTTACAGACATCATCAAAAATATGTAGTCTAGTCGCCTGCAAATTTTCAAGTCAGTAGCTGTAGCGGTTCCCGAGATATTTAGCTTCCACCTCTGGTATGAGCATCCAGCCTGTCTGAGTTTGAAATGACTTAGAGCTTGAAAACAGTGCACTCATTTACAGTGTTGGTGCAATATCTCAGCAACCACTGAAGCTATAATGCTGAAATTTGGTGGGCATGTACATATAGTATCCTTGTTAATGGATCTCAACTTGTGTAATTTTATCTTTTTTATTTGTTGAGATATTCAAATGCGGGTTTTCACAAATGCGCAACCATTATATCTCAATGGATTTTGCCCCTAAAACCACAAAAATTTCAGATTATGTACGCATACTATACGCGTAGCGATGTACAAAAATTGAGATGAATTGAGTNGTTGACGCAGTCATAATAACACACCTTGTTGGTTTCCCCTCACTGGGACTCCCCTTATGCACTCCCTACATTAGGGCTCAGCAGATGCTGCAGAGCGGTCTTACATATGTGAGGCGATGAGGTGCTGCTGACAGTGCCTACTGAGCATTAATATCAGTGGAATGGCAGGATGAGAGAAAGGAAAATACTTAGCTGGGTTTGAAGTAATGCCAAATACATGGCACCCATCTCACAGGAACAGGTTTGGCATAAGAAGTGGCCAGCATCACAAGAGAGAAGTGGGAGGAGGATGGTGTTGGAGTTCAAGTTCAGTTTCCACCGATTTAGAAGTTGAACATTGATCACATGAGTGTGGGAATTGAGAGACAAGCTGTCTACTCGAGGGGTGAAATTTCCCCTCTGGCTATAGTTCAAATGACGGCTCAAATACTCAAAAAAAATGCTACACAGGGGCCCATAGATAGGAATGGATGTCAACTTCCAACATTAATTGACTAGAAGAGGATAATAAAGTGGTTATTGAGCGGTTGCATCAGCAATTCCTGATTTTCGGCCGTAGCCAGCCATAACAACCACCTTGACGCCCATAACGCCGCATAGCCACATAGTGTCCCAAAATAGCAGGAGACGACTACGTAGCACTACATAGCATGAGTCCGAGCATCAGTAGCAGCCTGAACCAGCGGCAGCAAGCTCTAAAGCAGCTGGTGGCTTCCCGTTTATGGCCAACAGGCTCAGTGCAGGCTTGGCTGACTGATAGGGAATCCGGTGTTTTCAGCCCTCAGGCTGAGGCCTCAGGTTCGAGCCAGCCCCTGCCTCAGACAAGCACAGAGTTGCTCTTTCCCTCAGTCAAAGAAAGCACGATGCCTTGAGCATGTAATGTCTTGAGTATTTTATCTTTTGGCACATTTGCCGTTTTCTCCTCTAGAAACAGCTGCAGCAATGACAATCACAACGTATCTGATCTATGCAGTGAAAAGTATGAAAATATGAACATCAATGCAGGGCGTAGAACATCTCTTTATCAAAGTATCTGTTCAACCAGAATTCTGTGCTGTAGTGAAGACTGTTCTGCTTGGTAAATTTTCTATCAGCCTTATGACCCAAACGGGGTGAAACATCGACAAGTGCGCGTAGTTGATGCAGAGGTACAATGTCTCCAATAAGCTCACCATTCATCCTCATGCCATGCTTGAGAAGGTGAAGCCCTGATGTTGGTTCAGGATGTGGGCCACGCGTAGCAGGGTTTTTTGGATCCTTTAGGTGGGAGATGACATCGTACCGCTGGACATAGGCCAGAAAGTGACCGGTGATGGCCTGGTGGAGACCGTCTTCAAGGATTTTGTCAGAACGAGTTGATGGGACTACGTGGAAGATAAGGCGAACGTCTGCTATCAAGTGACCTTGTCTCGGCAAAATCAGAATCAAGGCAACTGCTAGTAAAAGGACGCACCATTTAAACCGCTCTTTGGCCATTTCTGGGATGGATCCATGTTGAAAATGGCCTGGTCAAAATTACCATGCGGCCAGGCCTCCGACGGTGGGGCAGCATTGATGGTTACAGGTGCAAGAATGGGATGTGGGTAGTGGTATGCAGTTGTTTGAAGCCGAACCTTCTCCCAAACCTCAATATGCGTAAACGGCAGCTGACAGTCTTTTTGGGCAAAGCGACGTCCTCCAACTGCTGGAATGTGGAATTGCGGAGTGCTGGATGACAATCTGTTGATAAAATCTGCGATTGCAGGCCGTAGATCTGCAAGGCCAAATCGTTGAGCTGCCTCATCAATAGGAAGCCTCTTAAGGCTAGGGTCACGGCGCAGGTGGAAAACGATGTTCTCAGCACTCCGGTGTGTGCGAGGAGGGTGAGAGGTAGCACTTAGAAGACCACGTTCAAGAAGGGTGGCACGATAGAAGTAATTTGTTGGTTTTCTGGAATGCTGACCAGATTTGACTGGGTCTATGAGAGACGTAAGTTCCCCCGTCACATTCACCAACAATGATGCACTGTCTCCCTCATCCTCAGAATCATATCCATTGCCACCTGGACTGGTATTGAGGGAAAATGCGTGGAAGTCAAGGCCTGCCTCTGAAATTGCTGTAGCGAGATCAAAAATGTCCAATTTATCGACCCGGTCCAAGTACCGGCAGATTTGAGGCTCATACTTTTGGTTATTGCCAGAATGTGCAGGATCCTTTACAACTCGTATGTGTGCGTTCTCCGTTATGTCGGCTGACCATTGAATTGCAGCACCATTATACCTGATGTTGGAAACCACACTCTGCATAAACTCGAGCTTTGGAATGTACCAGTTCTCAATCGGACCATTTTTACCACATCGGGCACCAGCATCGAGGATTGCTTGCTTATGATCATGAAAAGTTCTCAAGGCATTTTCAATCTGAGTGCAGATGTTGTCATCGATGACCGTTGCCTGCGCTAGGTATCGGAAGTCGATAAGAGCGCGTACGGCGATTAGGAAGGAGCCTGAGACAGCACCGGCGATAACTGGAACGATGTACCGTTGAATATCCCGGTGCTCCCACCCAGTAACCTGCTTCAAGGTCGATACCCCCTCTTTGAAGTGTCGGAAACCAACACGAGGGTGAAGGATGGAGAAACGGAAATCAATCTCATGCCCTCCAAGGGCCTGGATGCACCACTTCATATCATGATCCCAGAATTCCTTGTGCCAGTGGTGCAACGGTTCGCTGGTGAGAAAGATTGGGGGCTCTGAGAGTGGCCAATCGCGCCAAAAGGGGCGATGCACGCCATTGAGACGGTGCTTTGTCGATTCCTTTTCGTATTCATCAAGATCCCATGGGTCCAACCCCAAATCACTTTCAAGATACTGCAGGGTTTTGATAGTAGTTGATGCTAGACGTGGAAGATGTCGGAATGGATCTCCAAACTCCTTGTATGTTGCCAGCGTGACGGATGACGTCTTGCCTCCAACGCCAGAAATGAGAGCGGATTCAGGCGTGTCGACGATATGCGCAGCAAGTGGGGTAAAGCACCACCTTTGAAATCCCAGTGGGTCCGATAACATGACGCCTATTTGAGCCGCAACCTTCAATGGCTGAGTGGTTATGTCAAGGCAATCGTGGTACAGGCGGTTTTCCAATATACCGCGTATCTTTTGGTTGTGGTGCAGGTACTTAGGGATGGGGATTAGAGCAAGGAGAAGAAAGGCGTGGTTGGAAGCCTTATTCCGAAATTCCATCGATAAATTGGCCAGGCTAATGAGGAGTGGATGGGCAACCCGCCCACCCGTCATGATGGAGATGTTGGTTTTATCTGAAGATAGGATTGTCCCCAACAAAGTTCCATCAGGAGGTAGCATTTCCTGCCATTCATGAACGTTGAGTATCTTTTCAACTGATGTTTAAATTCCTCTACGCACTTGCATAAACCATGCCGCATTGCCCGACAGCCACTCCGTGTAAACCCGCATTAATTTGGCAGAACTCTCAAAAAGCCGGAAGGGAGTGAACGAGAGGTGGTCTTGCACAAGTGGGCTTCGCAAGAGGGATTGGAGGCATTCTATGGGATCCCGGTGATAGAGAACGATGGGATTCTTTGTTGGGTGTTTGGGGGCAAGGGTGCGGGACTTCCACTTGGGCCCAGAGGGGAGTATTTCTATTCGATTGCGCAAGTCTTTAGCAGATCGGAAAGAAAGGCGGATTCCTTTGGTCTAGGGAAATCAGCAGGGAATCCAGTGCGTTCAAGGCAGCAAAGACTTACCAGCTCAAGTTTCAAGTATTCATCGATTGCAGCCATGCTCAGACCAGATCGCATTAGAAAAGATGCCAGCTCCCATTCAGCCTTCCCTGCAAAGGGGTAGTACAGGTTATCTCGCCTTTTATCTGCGTGCTGATCTGCATTGAAGACTTCCATGAATGTTTCTCCCCTGCTGAACGTCGGCGACTTGTCTGGAGGGCGAGGATAGCTCTCAAAAAAGAAACCTGGGGCCTTCGACAGCGGCCTTGAAAAGATGGACTCAACGTGCGGTGCTGGCTCTGCATTCATTGGATCGTCTTGTTCTGTTGATTCCATTGGAGGAGTATCTGGATTTGGGGGTTTGCTGATTGGTGGGAGGTACGGATTCCATGCGTTTTCTAGGGGTTGAAAAGTTGGTTGATTGGGTGGGTGTTGGTAATGAAGGATTTCTTCATAGAGCAGCCGGCACCGAGAAGTTGGCTGGTTCATGTGTTTCTGTACGGAGGCCGCAGATTTCATCTTCTTCCCGCATCTTGGACATGGGAACTTCAAGCCGGGGTCGTAGTTCATGTAGGTGGTAAGAAATAAGACGCAGGAAGGTTTGTCAACTCTTTCCTGTTTGGGCATCGATCAACGACCTCTAGATTGCATTCATCCCAGAACGAAGTAGACTCATTTCAGCTACACTAATCTACCATATGAGGCCAAGATTTTGCCTTTCATCATCTGAATCTCGTCTTGGGTTGCGCCTGAAACCGCGCATCCTCGCTCGCTAAGAGCACAGGGGAAATCTTTGGATGACTTGCTCTTTTCCCTGCCTGCTGTGATGGCTTCGCCACAGGCCGTGGTGGTCTTGAGTCGGCGTCAAGATGGCCTTCAACGCAGTCGTAGTATCCACCGGGCCAAGCATCATCACTCGGTGCAGGAGCCTGATTGAGGGATTGCCTCCGCGGTTGTTCATAGAGTCGGTAGACATGATGCCGAAGTGCTTCAGGTGGGGAAGATCATCAGCTTTCTCAGGAAGAGTCCACTGCACGAGATAAAGGATTGGTGGCTTTCTCAAAATGCGACAAAAAGAAAGAATAGGTCTTGATTCTTCTCGCGTTACTCCTTCGAGTTGACTGTGATCTTGAGGGTTGCAGGCTTGGTGCAAGTGCAAAATTTTGGCAGCATTGTGCCGTCCAAGGCACCACTTGCTGTTGAACAAGGCTGATATTTTGAAGCGCATGGGCGAACTGGCTTGAATGGGTTGAATGGGAAGGTCGTAGGGCTTAACTGCGAGCTTGTTCGATCCGTAAGTGCCTTTGGCCAAAACGGAGAGGGGGACGAGGGACCGTAGATCCAAATATGAGGCGAGGAGGGTGTGGGCAGTCTCGTCTATGGCAGAATCCGAGGCCCTTTTTTCGCCATCCGCATCTTTCTTCGTCCATCGGAGGATAGCACCGGCATCAGCACGTCACCCTTTGGAAATAGGCTGCCTTGTTCCAGTGGACCATCTCTCTCCAGTTCGAGCCTTACTCCTCTGCTTTCCGACCTATAGATTTTCTATCACACCCTTGGAACCCCCACACCGGAACCCCCCAGCCCTCGATCATGGGTGATAAACCTGCAACTGCCACCCGAATCTGAGGGACGAACCCACCTCGTCCGCCCCGAGGGAACCATGTCCAGCTTGTGGATGGGCATGGCTATGAACGCCATTTACTTGAGGGCTCACAGCCAGTGCTTGGCGAACTGGCTCTGTTTGGACTGAGACAACTTGGGCTACTGTGGCCGGAGGCCTCCGCGACGATTCACGAATCAACCTCGACTGCGATTAGGATTGGCCATAATATGCACTTGCGTGGGTTAAATAGCTGAGACAACGAGTCAGCACTTCGTTAAGTGGATGTGAGAGGGCCCTATACTAACGTTACTTGAGGTGGTGGACGCAAACTAGCGGCTAGTTATTGCACCGGTGCAGGAGGAATGATTGGATGAAGACCGAACTGAGAATTGAAAGGCACATTAGCGGAGGTGGTGCCTTGGGATTGGTAGAGGCGACAGGGTAAGGGTTTGTTAGGTTAAGGCAAGTGTTGAATTTGATTGTTGAGCCACAACGCCGCAGACGTCTATGCATGATCATCAGACATAGAGGTAACTTGAATGTACAGAAACAGCGCGAACCTGTCCCTGAGAGTTCCTCCTGACATAAACGGAATATCCCAGACGGCATCCATGGGCTTTGGGTTAAGGCCAATGACTACACCTTTGACAGACAAGGGCATGCCGCCAGAATCGCGGACCATAGTTGCACGATCGCCGAGGGAGGTTGGTTTTGAAAAACGGCATGCGCAGGCTTGATGGCCTGCTGGGGGATACCTTTCACCATGGTCATCATAATTTGAGGCTTATCTTCGTTAAATGCATCAACCAGGGCTGCGATCTAGCTTGCGGATTCCTTTTTCCCTTTTTTTACCATAAAGCTGGAGGTGATCTTGCCGAGAGCTCGACCGGAAATACCGACTAGTTCTGCTGCCTTGAAAGAAGGATAGTAACGCCCCGCCTTTCGTTCTCCACAATCGCTTTGAACTTCTCGTTCTCTGCCAAAGAACTGCGGTTCGATAATCAGCGACAATAGTTCGGAAACCACACAGATCTAACTTACGGCAAGAATGACTGACAAAGTCAATTCCATTGTTGAAGAGACCTGTGCAGCAACTCTGTACGCGTGTTCGCCGAGGAAGAAGACTTTGCCGCCGTCAGGAAATTCTTCAGCAAGAAGAGGGGTTTCTCATTCCATGTAACATGGATCTTCTGAGGCAACCTCCGAGATGCACATCTGCACAGCCTGCTCGGTCTCTTTGTCTGGGCCCTTGTAGTCCTTCACAAATGCTCCTGTCTCTAGACGTTTGAGGCCTGGTGATGTGGAGATCAGCGGCGGAACAATACACAAGGAGAACGAGAAGCTGACCTTTGAGCGGGCGAACGTGGAGCAAAACCTCGATGTTGCCAGAAACCTCTTTGAGTAATGCATTTCGATCCTCTCCGCCTTCATCTTCCAATGTCCCAACCACTGGGGTGCATGTGGGGTCGAAACCGTCTTCGGCGGTGAATTGGGCGTAACGACCATCTTCTCATACTTGAACAAGGCGTCAGAGACCGCCACGACCAGCCCTTCTTGCAAGAACGACCGACCGATGAAGGTCTTTTCTTTGCAATCTCCTCCATCTTTTGCCACTCACGTGGGTTTTCGATGTGGATGACCGTTGACTTGTTCCGGCTCTCCGATCCATGAAAATTGACACCATGGTGGCCCAGCATAGCCGTATGTGGAAGGGTCTTGATCGATGGGAAGCCAGCAAGTGCCTCGATTCCTAGAGCGACGCCGTCGCATAGGCTAGGGACAAGACGGAGGCCGTCCAACGTTGGTAGGTTGAAGGGTTCCATGACGCATTGACGCCGATATAGGGGAGGGAAGAAGCCCGGTAGCGATGGTGGATAGACGGTAGATTCGCCCGGGTTGAAACGGAATATGGTGCTTGGTCCCCAGGTGTTTCGCGATTTTTCTTCGGGAGTTAATCGGTGCTCGCGAGCTGTGAAGAAAATCAGCGACATGGCTTAGAGAGAATGATCAAATACGAACAAGCCATCGCCTTCAGCAACCTCTTCTCATCAAAGAAAGGAATTTCCCAATCAGCCTTCTTTCCGTTCAGATCTTGTTCGAGAATGGGCGAATTCGGCTCATACATTAGATCCTGTCGACGCAATTGCGTCAATGCCATTATGTCAAGCAAAGGCACAACATACTTCGTACGCCAGCGGAATATGGTCCATACTCACTACGGGCAGCACGCCCATGAGTTGCTCGAAAGGTTTGAAAGGAGTCCCGAGCTTGAAGTCGAACGACAATTGATCGACGCCTTTCAGATCTGGATAAATAGGTCATCTCTGCTCGTGAATCGAGAATGAGATAAGCTTCCATACCAGAAATGCGAGGTGCATAATGGTAGTTGTAGAACCACCCCCATGAGACCACCCCGCTATAGTAGCAGTGCATCACCCACTGCAGACCCTCTACGTATCTATAAACTAAATCGCCCATGCCCTTCGGGTCGTCGTAAGAAATTTCCAATTTTCCCTGAGGAAAAGGTCAGCCTGAGCTTGTGAAAAGAATGAACTGGGCGAACCTTATAATAGCCTCTCTTCCACTCGTCCATGTTCTCCTCGAGAGACCACTCACATCTCTCGTCGAAAGTACCCCCAGCATCAGGGTCAGCAACCGGTGCCTTTTCGCACTTCTTCAACACCCGGTCAACAACAGCCCGACTTTCAGCATCTTCTTCATCCTCCCACTCGCCATCATCACCTTCCTCTTCTGTATCTTTCTCGTCACTGTCGTCCAACACTCGTGGAAATCTCCACATATCCAAGTTGTTGTCCCGTTCGTCGTACTCATCCCAGCTCACGCTGAGGTGCAAGTCTTCCGATAATCGTGTGATAAAGGCTCCATCTCGGGCAGGGAAAAGGTTGAGTGGCGATAGCCACGCCACGCGGTGGTGTGATGCCGAAGGAGCACTTCGATTCTCCATCACAAACGCCTTGACCCGGTCGAAAATCTCTCGCTGGCCCTTCGTCAGAGCTACATCGCGGATTAGTCAGAGAGAAAACAGGAGAGCATTAAAGGCGAACTTAATGCCGCCCTCTTCCTGCCATTCTCCAATCCCTCGACGAGCTTCGCCTGCTTGCCCTTGTACCAGTTCACATCTGCGTACTCCTTTTCGCAAACATCTTGCTCCAATTGAGCCATCTCGTTGAGCACCAACTGAAGTCGCTGCGTGCCGATCGTTCCACTCTCGTTTATGCAACCGCCTATTATGCAACCGCCCATATCGACATTAGCATTGTGCGGTCGTCGTCATCGGGTGATTCGTCGTACCCATCCCCGGAAGCACCCTCTTGCGCCCGTCAAAAAGCCCGTCCAACCCGTTCTCGTGAACGTGAAGATGAACGAAAACTGCCAGGAGAATAAAATCGTCAATAACTCTTTCGAGATTGTACCCGAAAGGCAGTATGAGCTTAATCCCGTGGAACTCCAGGTCCAGATGTTCCCACAGGAGACAGAGATGTAGCAGATAAGGGTTGATTACTTCCAGACTGTTGAACCGTCGGTCATTTCTCGATGACTATATCCACTGACGTCTTTCCTTGCATTGCCTTTCTTCCTTGAAGAAATACCGAACTTGACTTCCTCTTGCAACGAGCAGAAATGGGGGTCATGGCCCAGCAGACCCAGCACGATCAAATCAGCATTGAGCCCGTAAAGATGGCGTCACACATTAGGGTTGTAGTCGGGTTGTGCACGTGACAAATGAATGCATTCCACGATCTTGCGTTCGCCTTCTCTTGGCACTTTGTGGCCGGAATGAACGACTTGGATGCCGTGCCAGTCGGAGTCCTACGTAATCTTCTCGTTGACGCAGCAGCGCAGTTGCTCGGAGAGTCGGACCATGAACAGCATAGCATTGAGGGGCGTGAGATGCTGGATAAGTCGACCGCAGACATACCTGGTGCGATACGGTTGCCGTCGAAAGCCTTCTCTTCCGGCAGCTTCTGCCCCTTGGCCTCTGCTTTCTCCCGGACCTCTCTAGCCTCCTTCGCCGCCCTAAAACATCGACTCCATCGTCGATTCATCTTTGCGCGAGAGGCGACGCCATCCACTGCCATGAAAAAGGGTTTCTTGGGCTTTGTCTTCCCAAATAAGCGGTCGACATAAGTGAAGATAGACGCAAACATCTGCTCCTCTGAAAGGCGGAAACGAGCATCCTCGTCATTGGGATGAGAGCATGGCGCCTAATGCTTGGACCAGACGTTTGGGGGGGGGGGGTAAAATTAGGCTAGGAGCGGACAATTATGGATAATTCCATTGAAACCTAGGCATAGATTGTCTAAAGAGAGAGTCAAAGATGGGTTCCGGAGAAGTGGGTGGATACGAGCGTACCAAATTCCGGGATCTTGTTCTCTTGGATGAATTGCGATGTCAAAGGACATCTCTCTCTTCAGGAACATAAGCAAGATGGCTCAATGCTCAATTGTGGAGAAACGCATGAAATGCAACGGAAGAACTAAGACGAGTTGGGCGTATGCTTTTCCGGCTCGGCAGCAGGACATGCCTTTGGCGAAATGTCAGCATCATTGGCGGTTTCGTCGAGAGACGAGCTTGACCTACCCATGCTTAGAAGGAATATACGACGACGAGGAAGTGCAGGTAGTGGCGAGGACGAAGGTTTGCGTTGAGTTTGTCGTCGCGTGGTCCAACTCGTCCATCAACAACCGCCGCTGCCGAGATGTGCCTTGTGCTCCTGCTTGATCGCGTTCTCAACTAATTTTGCCCAGCTCCAGGTCAGGACGGCGCCTACCCAACAAGGAACTGGGTCGAAAGATCCTAAATAACGTCGAAGCATTCGACATTCATGGTCCTTTGCTGCCTCCTGCAACTCGTCGAACTTCTGGAAGGAACTGTGGCGCCAGCATGTACCCTCACAACCGTTGCGGATGGAGGTTGATTTTCGGGACAGAGGGCGGGCGTATAGCCTCATACCTTCATTTGACCTTGGCCTTCAAGGGTGCGTTGTTGGAGACTTTGATAAGGAAGATCTTGCTCAGTCACTTCGCCGTTTTTACAGGACGCACCGTCCTCTCCGTCGCCCATGCCGCCGCCCCGGAGGAGAGATGAGCCGCCGACGTCGAACGCGAAGGTAGCGCGGTACGTTGGGCCCCTCTGCTTGATGTACTTGCCGCCAATGCTTCGCATATCCCATGGGCCGATGCAGGAAGCGAGGAGGCTCGTCTGGGATTGTGAGCGACCTCTCGCGGTCGTCGGTTGTGCGGAGACGTTGCTGGCCGTCCTGGAGGGGGCGTTGCAGCGTTGGCTGCAGTCGGAATAGCGACGGCTGAGCGGTCAAGTCCAGGATGGACGTCGCGATTCGTGCGCTGGCTTTAGGCGGTCAGTTTTTGGCGGGGAAGGAAGGCCATGCGAGCGTACCTCTATGCACTGGCGGCGACGTCGTTTCCTGATGGAGAGCCGCGGATCGGAGGAACGAGGGCCGACCCAAGCGCCTCACAGACGTGGGACGGGCGACCCATAACGGCGCCGCGAAGTGGAGACGACGGCGAGTCTCTCCCTTGCACACCATGCTCGCCTTTCCTAACGTGATATGGATGATGTCGCCGGTGTGCGGCCGGCTGATGTAGCGCTCTAGGGAGAAGCGGTCGTTCGCTTCCAGCTGAGGGGTTGGAGGGCCGCTGGTTGGAGGAGTGAGGGCCAGCCCGCAATGTCTCGAACATCTCCTCAGACGAGGGACGGTGAATCTGCAACAGCGCCGCCGCGTCGAGACGACGGTGGACTCTTAGCCAGCGGTGCGAAAGCGGGGAGGATCGCCTTGCCTGGCGTGCTATGGAAGGTGTAGGCGGTGGGGAAAGGTGAAGGGTTGAAGATGGAGGTGTGCAAGGAGGCGCCTCGTCGACTCCGAGCGTGCAGTCTGGGAAAATGCGGGGAGAGCGGGCGCTGATCGACTCGAAGGTGAGCTTGGCCGTCATCTACCGCGCACACCACGCTTGACGCGTTTCTCTCGTTGCAGAACGTCGAGGGAAGAGGTTGGAGGGCGGACAAGAAGGGATGGAGGCGGCAGGAGCGGCAGGAGCGGAGAGGTGAGGGGAAGGGGAAGGAGGGGAGGCGGGAGGGGCACGGACGCACGAGGGATGGCGTGGAAGGGGTGTATGCCGTAGATGGGCGGAATGAAAGGGGTTTTGCGAGTCAACGAGGTTTCCCTTCCATGGGCCTCGTCCAGCGACGCCTTGTCGATGGCGCCGGCGACGTTGCAGGTGCTGGATCGATGAGTCGGGGCTGCGAGTAAGGGAACGAGGCACAAAGCCGCATCCTCGACTCTGCCTCCCTCGCGGAGTCGCAGTCGTTTCTTGCATCGCCTGCGGGCATTCGTGGCTCATCAATCATCAACCTCTTCCCTTAGGAGACCGCCGGCGGGCGAGTTAGACGCTGCCTTGAGAGTCGTAGGTGCCAGCCGACGGGTTTCTACCGCCTAGCATGTCGCATCGAGTTGGATGGCCTACGAGGAGCGTGCCCACCCTTCCAAAGGCCCAATCGCCGTTCTTTCTGCCAAAGTTCGTTGGGGGCGTCCTGCCAGAAACGCCGTTCGCGTGTGGAGGGGCGTATGCGGGGTCCGAATTCAACAGAGGGCGGCGGAGAGGACAAGATGCGCCTACGATCAAGCCCGTTCGGTAAGCAAGCTCACAGCGGACTTTAAATTTCAACTTGTCGCAATTCTTCAAGAAAGATCTCAAAGGCCCCAAAGCAAATCCCTCAACCGCCAGGCCTCCCACTTGGGGTGGGGCAAAAATTTGGCCTCGAATACTTAAGAAAAGGTGAGCGCGCATGGGTCCCTATTCCCTTTTCTTGGCGAAAATCGCGTGGCTGGACTCAAACCTGGGACCGCCGCTGCTCTCAACTCGCCGTAGATAGCTCCCTCTGCTCTCCACATGGGTATGGGAAGCCAGGAGCCAGATGCTGATGCTCTGCATCCCTAGGAATCCCTCCTTCACTTCTGTATTTTTTCTCCGTCAAAAAGTGAGCCTTTTACCCTTCGAATTCACCCTTATTTGCATCGAAAAAAGTGCGGCTTGGACTCAAACCTGGGACCACCGCACAGGCTTTGAAATTCGACCAACTTGTCCCCTCCTCTTTTCTAATGGCCTGAACGTTTCTGACGCATTCCTTTCGCTAGGTCGTACTCTGCATCAGCTGCCGCCTCTTAGAGAACGGGTAAGCGCCCTTTTCCCCATCCCTCCTTCTCCACGCGAAAATGGCGCAGCTGGACTCAAACACGGGACCTCTGCGCTGCATCGAATGCACTTCTTCCAGAAACCCCCGCCTTGCCTTGGATTTTTACAGCTGCTTACAGTTGCATCTTTCTAGGCCATGCCCGTCAACTTCCCAAACCCCTGACCAAAGGTGAGCATGCTTCCATCCGCTCCCCATCCTTCCGACGAAAACCATGCGGCTGGACTCAAACCTGGGACCGCTGCATCGATCTCTGAGCGCCGCTTCCATTGCCTTGACATCCTCTGGCCTTCAACCCTACTGCCCATCGAGCTGATTCTCATCCCCCCAACAGATCAACTGCTGCGTCGATGTATTTTTTACGAAGCCTTGCGGTGGGTCCATGCGTATTCAGTTCAGTTCGTCCAATTCTAACCAACCTTGGCAGAAGTTCATCTCCCCCATCGAAAGCCCCCCGGATTTTGACTTTGGCGAGCTGCTGCAGCAATCCGTGGCTCGTGAGCACTGGGGGTTCGAAGTTGGCGCAGATGTCGGCGATCCAGAAGAGCCGACCGAGCTCGAGGGCGGCTCCGAGGCGATGCAGACCGACAACTCTCCTGGAATTAAAGGCGGTGACGAGTGCAAGACGGAAGCAGATGAAGCAGGGGAAAGGGACCCCGAGCTCGATGTCAGCCGCTCTCACCGACGCCGTCGTGCGAAGCGTAACAGAATCATCGCTGCCGAAGGTCATCAAATCCACCCCGAAGCAAAAGCGCAAATTTTTGCAGCCTGCAAGCCCATACCCACTGATTTGAACCTTGAAAGGCTGCCCACCACCTCTTGCGGCTATCGGGCCACGAATTACAAGCGCCGTGCTGGGGATGAGATTGGAAGCCTCGAGGAGCTGTTGGATGGCGGATTTTGACTCATTACTTGGGACGGGCAGTCAGTAAATGCACTCTACAGATATGCAACCTAAGCTGATGATTCTCCAGTGGAATACGGTCCTTTGAGGATGCAAATGGGAAGACTTTTGGGGCACTGGTCGGGCAGCCCGACGATCCCTCCTACCGCCAAGCTTGCGAAGAGGTCTACCGGCTCTTTCTCGAGCTAGGTCGGACGCCCGAATTCCAAAGCAGAGTTTCCAAGAACACCCGCGGCCACTTTCCCGTCTTGAATGTCGGCTACACCCATGGGAAGGGCACTGAGGCCCCGGTAAACCTCCACGAACCGAGGAACGGACGACCGACCCAGCACTCCGCCCATGCAGAGGCGCTGCGCAGCAACAAGTCCCTCGAGAGGATTGCAACCTTTGCCAGCTGTAAGTCCAACTCCCTTCCATCAGCTGCATCAACGATGAACGGCCTTTCGCCTTAGCGGCTCTAAACATATGGGCTCCAAAGCTGTTCGCCTATTGCGAGAAGCGCCTCAGCAAGCTCCGCAAATTCGCCCCGCATCTTCGGCCCAACTTCCCAAAAAGCATATTCCCGTGTATGGCCGTGAATTGTGGCCCAAAGGCATGGACCCGGAAGCATCGCGACAGCATGAATCTGCCATTTGGACTTTGCGCCATCACTGCACTGGGCCACTTCGATCCGAAGCGCGGTGGACACATGGCTCTCCCAGATCTTAAGCTCGTCATCGAGTTCCCCCCATGTTCAACCATGATCCTCCCTTCTTCAACGTTAGTTCACGGAAACGTCCCCATTCAGCCCAGTGAGACACGCGCATCATTCACTCAATTCTTCCCTGGCGGCCTCTTTCGCTACGTGGATAACGGCTTCATGACTGAGAAAGTCCTCAAAGAAACGAACAAAAAGGAGTATGAAAGGATTTGCCAGGAGAAAACCACTCGCTGGAAGATGGGCCTGGATCTCTTCAGCTCAAGGTCTGAGCTTGAAGAATCCGGCGCCGAGGGTCAGGAAGCCGGTTCTGCCTTCTCTGGCGAATCCTTCCCCAAGTCATTTCTTCTCTGACGTCGGTCCTTCTTGGTATGGGGCCTATGGATGCGTAGAGGTGGGTTTTTGAGCGTGCTTTGACGCAGCGCTGCCATTGCCTCTTACCCCTGGTAGATAAGCGGTTTACTGCATCGGCTGAATTGCCTCCATTGGCCAACGTGGTATTGTACATATTCAAAATTTGCCTTTTTGCCACAACCCTCCGTAGAGACGTCCAAGAAAACACGCCAGAAAAACTGATGCCTGCATGCACAGATCCAAGAAAGAGAAAGGAACTGGGGTGGGTTTAGAAATGAATCCCTTCCATTGGACGGCATCCTTCAAGCCATCCTTCTGCAAGGCTATGAGGCACACTCTCGTGCCCAAGGTAATGCATCGGCGGGTTCTCTGATGGAAGGAAAGGAGCGTTCGAGAAAAGATATGGGGGACTGTGCCCAAAAGTCTCGAAAGGCATCTCACAGGTAAAAAAATTGCCAAACAATGGAGGGACCGTGGGCGGCTCGGTTGTCAAGAGCGGCAGATAACTCGGTGCTGAGGCAACATTTGCGGACATTTGATTGCCCTCAGAAGCGGAGGCAAACCTGGCATGGCGTCGATGTCAGCATATTCCGATGCAAAAAGAAATCCAAACATACTGTGAACCAGCAGCTGCGTTTGTCTGAATCTCAGAGTTGGGATAGTTGGGCAGACTGGAACACCGGTCAGATGGAGGGGATGGTGAGCCAGCTGGATGCGCTAAAGGATGCGCTAAAGGATGGGAGATGGTGCTGCGTTCTGATGTGAAAGGGATGGAATCTTGGCGATCTCCAGCTCCTGTGGATGGGTGGGTGGAGGGCGAAGTCTTGGGATGGAACGGGGAGGCATCTGGAAGCAGGCTTGAACTCGAGGATTGACTTGGAGATGGGTCCTCGTTCCCCTGAGCCCTGGGACCTTGCACTGGGGCGGGTCGAGCAGCAGGGGCAGCGCTTTTCTTTGCCTTCCCTTTCCTTTTTTTAGCACGGCTTCCCTCAGTCGTGCAGGCATCTGCGATGGGAAATGTCGTTTCCGCAATGCCTGATGATGCTTCTTCCTTGTCCGATTTGACGGTACGTTTTTTCCTCCCTCGGCTTCTTTTCTGTCGATTTTCACCCCTACCATCCTTATTTCTCCTGCGATAAAACCAGCTGTAGAGCCAGTCAATAGCCCTAAAATGCACAAGATGCGTGAGCTGCTCCTTTTTTTGAATCTCGATGCGTGGGTGAATGCTCACAGGTCAAGCGTTTCACTGAGCGCGATCATTTGCAACGGGTCTGGGGTGTTGTTTTCAGCGTACGCCTCTTCAAGGACTTTAACCTGCCTGTGGCTTGCACGGCGCCTTGACATCTTTATTTTCTTGCCTTTTGGTTTTGGGTTGGCCATTCTGGCCAGGTGAGAGGTTTGAAAATCAACGGTTTCAACTTATAAGCTCTTAAATCAGTGGGTTGACTAGAACCTCGGCATATTCCATCTCAGATGTCAAGCGGAGTTTTCCGAGCGATGGGAAGGAATTAAGCGCTTATATCCTTCTAACACCATCTACCCCAACAGCGAGGCGAGTCGACCAGCATCCATTCCCCCTTCCACATCATGTCTTGCTCTTCAGGTGCCATGGATGGAGCGTCTCTGGGTCTATGCGATTACATTGTTCAGAAGGTGGATGGGCCGCCAATCACGATTGTGAAGCTCCTTAACCCATTGGTGCGTCATCGACAATCACCTGCAGAGATCCCATCTGACGCACGCATGTACTACATGGGTCAGAAATGCCCGACTTCAATTGCAAACCCAGCACAGGCTCATGAAGCTCTGAAGAAAGCCCAAGACCTTGAGAACGCCTGTCAATCTGCCAAGGATGAGTGCCGTCAACGCCTTCAGCAAGCCTTCGTCGATTTGAAGCAAGCTGAACTTCAGCTTTTTGAAGTTGAGCTATACGTTGGGCGCATTCAATTCATGGTTTCGAAAGCTGGGGTAGCCCTGCCTGCCCCTCATGTTGATCGCCATCCGGCTACCGTTCTAGTTGAAGGAGGCAAGCCTCTTCTTGAATTTTGCAGTCTACAAACTTAATGGATATAATCTGCAGCATTACGCACGGTTAAATTGCAAGGGAATGGCAGTCTGTCGGTCACTCTGGACTGAGGGCAGAGTGAGGACGTTGAAGTCTTTTCTCTTCAAGTTGAAACCTCTCACCTGTACATTTTATCCCTAAGTCCGCAACCGCCAATCGATCTTGCTGCTTCAGCCTTTGCGCCGTTTGAAGGCAGTACATTGCCGCGGAATTTATGTCGTCAGAGTGCCAATGGTGCCTTGATCGGGATTGTTTGCAGGAAAGTAGGGTGCCTCCAAGTTGAACATCCAAAATTGGAAACGGTTGTGATTGAGATATAAAATGGCGGATTCGCATTCCAGCCTTCTTCAACTTTTTTTCCCCAACTTCAACATCTCCTCACTCATAAATTGTTCTCTGCCCATTTTTCATCCCATTCGCTGGACGTGAAATGCCCCCTCCTCAAGCATCCGATGCTCCACCTAAGAATGCGCTGCAAAAGTCCTCCATCCTTCCAAAACAGGGTGCGCTGACCAAAGCACCGCTAAAACAAACCAACAGTGAGTGAAAATTATTCTGCTTTCCTTCCTCATCACCGCTATCAAAGAGCCTTCATCAGCAGGGCCGGCAAAGGCTACGGCAGCACAGGGAGGAATGCCAATGGCTGCTGGAAATCAGGGTATGTCGGTCTTCATCTAATAAAATGATGAGGCAGCTCAACCTCAGCTGGCGCAGAAAACTTTGGTGCTGAAAATCCTGGAAACGGGCGCCCCACCCGTTCAAATCACGGCAACCGTCTTCTCGAGATGGAGAAAACTTCGGAAGTCATTGGCCATGATTTAGACAGGATTAATCGAAAGCGCGCTGGTACTTTTTTAGAAGAACCCCAAGACACCATGCCAGGAATACCGGAGAACCCTATGGCCCCACCTGCGCCGAAGCGCCGCAAGTCCACCAAGAAGGTGCATCAATTTGTAACATCCTCCTTCTTCTGGCTGACTTTAATGATCCTCAGAAGGATGCATTGAAGAGCGTCATTCCTGCAGATCCTCCACTGCAGAAGACTGCTCCAAGGCCCATTCAGAGCGGACCACCTTCTGGTGTTTATCCACGCCCGCAAGACCTCAATGCTGACCGTCAAAACAATGCCCAGTCTCAGCAATGTACGGTGCCCTTCTTTTGAATTTTATCCCACCTTTACTTTCAGACCTTGCAGTTATGAAACCTCCAGTTGTTCGCACATATGGCCATCGGGCAAATGCTTTAGGCCAGCCCAAAAATACGGTGGAAAAATCTGCTGGCAATTCAGCACCCCAGCCATGCCAAGTTGCACAGGCCTACGGTGTCTTTGCAGTTCGCCCTCGGCAGAATGAAAATCGTAGCTGCTCTCTCAGAAGATCTCTTTCATTTCGAAAAGTCTGACTGCCTTTTCTTACAGTTCAACCGATGCCCTCACAGCAGACTCATTGCCCGCATGAAATGATGGACCAGGACGACGGGAGGGATGGTATGCCATCTGCTCTCATCTTTCCTCTGACTTCCACTTATTTCCACCCTAAGGCTACTATCAAAATACCATTACACCGAAAGCTCCGCAACTTTTTTTGCTGGATGATATGCAACCTCCTCAATCTCCGGTTCAAGGAAAGAAAGGACATCGCAATCGATCTTGGTGTGACGAAGATAGGGCATATGAACCAGATGTTGAGGAAGAAGGCGGTGACTGTACCAGTGGAGACATGGGGTATGAAGAGGGATCTCAGCAGGTCGACGACTTCTATCAAGGTCTCTCTTTTTTTAAATTCTAAACCGATTGCTGAATTCATCGATGAACCCCAGCTTCAGACGACGATCATCGCAGCCCACACTGGGCCAACAATAGAGCCATTGCTCAGCCCATGCTTCAAGACGACAGAAATCCCTTCCGAGAGCAATACTATCCTGGGGGTATTTATGATGCAACAGAGCAAGGCCAAGACGTCGCCATGGATGGGCCACGAGTTGAAGGCATTTCTTCCGTCTCTTTTTGCACCAAATGATGCACTGCTGACCATTCCTTTAGATATCGATGAAAATTCACCATCGGAAGATGAGCAGAACGCTCTTGCTGCCATCCAACAACGACAGAGTGAAGCACCTGATGACATAGCAGTACGTAGTGCCTATTTGATGTTTGCCAGCTCTCAACGATTCTACCAGGCTGTGAGGGACTTGGATGTTCTGGAAGAACATCGTAAGAAGAACCGCCCAAACCGTGCACCGCAGCCTGCACATCTCGAAGCTGCAGCTGAACGCCAACAACGAGTCCAGGACATGGCCCAAGAATTCCTAACTCAAGGTGAGCACGAGGAATCCTCTGATGAAGAGGAGGAGGAGGAGGAGGAGGATTCGTCTTGTTCTGAGGAAGGCCACCGCACTCGTGCCCCTCGTAACTCTCACTTTGATGGAGAAATCAAGCCGACGACTCTCGGATACTACCGTGGAACCTTCAAGGATGCAATTGAACAGGCGAAGAAGGAGTTTCGCGGCTACGTCATGCTGCACAATGGATTTCCTGAGCGCAGCAAACACCTTCATGAAGCAGGCCACGTCCTTACACAAACGATTGAAAAGTGCACCGAGGAGGGCTATGTCTTTGACAAAAGTAAGTCTACTTGAGTTCTTTTCGTTTATTTCTGAGTCAGTGACTCTGCTCTTGGAACAGATGATATTCAAACGCGTAATACCAACATCGTCGTTTGTCATTTCCCTGCTCTTCAAAATGATGAAATAATGAATTTGTTACTAGGTGTTTAAGGAGGCCTCAACGTACCGCGGCAAGATGAAGATCTTGGCTCGCCATCTTGTACCCCGGTTCTATAAAGAGGAACTGAACCCTGATTTTTCAGGTGGAAACCAGCTCGAGCAGCAAGGCATAGTATCTGCCAACGTTGCCGATTTACTTGGAGACGAGAGTCCATATCTCCTGAATGGAAAGGATGAACAGGTGCGTTCAATCTCAGCACAATTCTCATCGAGCAGAGGGCTCATTGTTGCGACGTCAATGATTAGGGAAGATCTAACAACATTGCACATCCATGCATTCGTGAACTTTGCATCCAGCATTTCTACGGAAATGGCCAAGATTCAATCGCAAAAACCTTCGAAGACCACTTCAAAGATTCCATACCCGAGCATGCCATTGCCATCGTCATGGCCTGTGTAAGTCATCATCTCAATTGCCCCATCTCTTTTGCTCAAGTAACATTGCTAGATATACAATGCCTTGGAAGAATATGAGTTGGGTTACTTCCGGAAGTGCCCATTCAAAGGTGCTCGTTACAAGGAAATCTACGAGACTTCCCTGGATCTCATCGAGGAGGTCAAAGCCAGCCCATACCACAAAGCTAAGTGGGACGACAGCCGCCGTCGCTGGGCTCGAGATGGAATGTAAGCTATTCCGATCCTATGCTCTCACGTTTGCTCATCGTTTCACTCCAGGAAGCTTCTCAATCCAGCTACAGAGAGGAGGAAGGCCAAAATGAAGGTCCACGTTGATTGAGACATCACAATGCTATCCTCATGATACCAACAGCTGCATCCGTTCAGTCTACACCATGCCATTGATGAAGCATCCTGCAACCGCCTCGCATTTGTATCTTGTTCATTCTTGCCGTCGGACAGCAGTCCCTGTCATAACTTGCTCTTTTGCTTTTTTTGGGTGGCCAATTGTAAATAATAAACGTATATATGAGTCAAGTGCCTAATTAATTGTAATTTCACATTGCTAATCCATCTGACTGACGGCAAGAACCCTCAGTCCCCGCCAGGAAAAGAAATACCGGTGGTAGCGGTTTCCGGAGATATTTTAGCTTCACCTCTGGTATTTAGCATCAGCCTGGGCTGGTTTAAATACTTGGGGCTTGAAACAGTGCCACTTTTTACGTGTTGGTGCTTATCTCAGCACACTGAAGCTATATGCTGAATTTGGTGCATGTATATATATCCGTTGTTAATGCATCTCACTTGTGTATATTTTTTTTTATTTGTTGCGTTTCAATGCGGGTTATTCACAACATGCCGCAACCTCTTATCTCATGGGTTGTTGCCTAACCACAAAATTCAGATTATGTCTATTGGGCATACTCTCGCATAGCGCGTCAAAATTGGAGATGAATTGCGTGGCAGTTGTGGTTTTTCATCTTTACTCTTGAAAGGGCCAGCCTAAAAGATTGCATTTTTCTCTTGTGCCGCCATATTACTATAATCTTATTATAATTTCATGCCGTATTCCTCCAACTTCACCTTTGTGTCTGAGAAGAATACACCAGGGAAGGCCCCAGTTTGAACTGGGAACCACAAGAGATCTACATTGTAATCTGACGTGTACAACCACTAGAGTTTAATATCTGCAATGAACTACTTTGATGTACTCATATGCGGCTTAATTCTTTTCTCTGGCTCTCACTTAAGTGTTTTGGATGCTTGGAGTCCTTGGATTCCTTGGTCGTGTTAACACTTCGTTATAAAGGCGATTTTTCTGAATGCGATGCTAAGGCGTCTGGTGGTCAGTTAAAGGCGAGTAGTTGACGCCAGTCTAATACCACCTTGTCGGTTTCCCTCATTGGGACTCCCCTTATGCCAGTCCCTCCATTAGGGCTCAGCGGATGCTGCAGAGGGTCTGTATCATATGTGGGGATGTCAATTTCCCTCCCTGACCATTGTCCTTGTCCTTTTCATTGTTCTGGGGTTCAATGGTTTTCCCATTGTTTCTTCTTCATGTCCTATTGTTCTTCTGTTCATTGTCTTGCTGGCTTCTTAATACCTAGATCTTCTCCATTGTCCTCCGAGTATAGGTACCTAGGCTAGTGTACTGGTTCCCCAGCTTGAATCAAACTCTTGACCACCCTGTTTGCTCTGTTCATCCCTGTCTCTGGGCTTGGCCAGGTGACTTGTTCTTTGCTCTCTCCTCTGTCAAGACCAGGGCACCTTTCCTAAATGGGCAACAGTGATGTGTAGGCACAGCACAGGCGATGCTGAGCAAGTCCCCCTCCTGTTCACGCGTCTTACACGATGAGTGCTGCTGACAGATGCCTACTGAGCTTATATCAGTGGAATGGCCAGCGATGGAGAAAGGATACTTAGCTGGGTTGTATGCAATACATGGACCCATTCTCCAGGAACAAGAGTTTGGCTAGAGTGGCCAAGGTTCACAAGAAGAAGGTGGAGGAGGGATGTGTGGAGTTCAAGTTCGTTTTCCCGCTTTAGAGTTGACATGTACATGGTGTGGGAATTGGCGACAGCTGTCTACCGAGGTGTTTCCCCTCGGCTATAGTTCAAAGACGGTCCAAATACTCAAAAAATGCTACACATGGCCCCTGCATAGGATGATGTCACTTCAATTAATTGACTAGAGACGGCTAATAAAGTGGTTATTGACGGTTGCTCAAGTCGAGTTGAAATGACTTCACTTGACTGATGTGCTTTGCATGAGCACACCACCCATATCTCAAGATGAGAGCTATAGATCTGAAATTTGCAGGCGGTACCAACATGCCTTGTTAATGGATTTCGAGTTACGATTATATAGCTTTCATTTGACTGAGATTTCCAATGCGGGTTTTGGAAAATAAGCTGCACCTGTCATATCTAAGATACTTAACGCCTTAAACATGAATTTGAGAGCTT
Organism: Cyclocybe cylindracea; assembly: GCA_013376435.1. Lineage (NCBI taxonomy): Eukaryota > Fungi > Basidiomycota > Agaricomycetes > Agaricales > Hemipholiotaceae > Cyclocybe > Cyclocybe cylindracea. Next base: position 769,665 of record MPNV01003049.1, read on the forward strand.
CTCTTAATATATCTGACAGCTGCAATTTTTGTACTGTATCTTTTGCAGTTCTTGTGATTTAACCTTTATATACTCAGAAGTGATGTTACTCTTAGCCAGAAGGTTTGAAATTGACTTCACTATTGAATCGTGCTTTGCACAGGTGCACATCAATATCTCAAGAACAAGAGTGGCTATGGGTCTGAATTTTGCAGACATATTTTGGCCTGCTCTTGTTAATGGATTCCAGCTACGGCAACATAGCATATACTAGCTGAGATAGTCCAATGCGGGTTTGTGCAAAAGCGCATTGAATAACTCAGTCAATTTTATAAAAAGGTCCCAAATTTGAGAACGCTACGTTTTTTATCTCTTGGGCAATTTTTGTGGCTTAGCATAAGCGTTATTGGAATATTGTTTCGATGCTGAAATTGATGAGTGCTTTTGCATGAGCGCACCACTGAATATCTCAGGAGAGTGCTTTTGGTCTGACGTTTGGCAGACATTAGCACACATGTTCTTGTTGATAGATCTGGTTACAGATGACTAGATTTATTAGTCAGATATTCAATGGGTTTCAGAAATGCGCACTAGCATTCTCAGCATATTGACTTAAAGTCTGAAATTTGAGCTGATGCTCAGGTATTATAGTGTATACAATTTCATGTTTGTAGCATTTGCGGTCCTGAGATATAAAGTTTCCACATACTGAGAAAAGCAGCAGCTACTGCACCTTTGACGTTTCAGTGTAGTAGTAATGTATTGAATATCTGGTAATAGAAATATGTTCCTTGACAATGTAAGTCTATATGTGGTTAGTAGTTCATAGTTCTGAGATATCTTTTGCAGAAAGGGCATCAGATCCCTCCCCAGGGCGCGCGTGCTCAGAGGGATCAAAACACCACTGATCTCTGCAAGCATCCTTTGGGATTGTGGCAATGCGCTCAGTCATGTGAGATCAAAGTCGTTCCTGATGCATGTATGACTGCGATTTT
>MPNV01003049.1:775628-853425 GCA_013376435.1 Cyclocybe cylindracea
TTTCATGCCACAAAAAGGCACTTTTGTATTAGCAGTGCATGGCGTTCTGCATGGCTGAAGCAGTGCTCTATGGGTTTCTTATACGGGTAGCATCTTTATGGTGTTGGTTGGAGCTTCTGGGGGTGAGTCAGTTGCCGCCCGTTATGCCGTTCTCACGTTGCCTACATTGCCCGTGCGGGTTGCATTAAATATCTATATAGCATAGCAGGCCTAGTACAAGAAGTCATATCGGCTGTTGATGATGCTGCTGCGCGCGCTATTCCTGGCTATGCATGCCCCGGATTATGGTGATTGCTCAGTCGAGTTTGGAAACTGACTTCGCTTTGTAATGATGTGGCTTGCATGAGCAACACCACCTATCTCAAGATGAGAAAAGCTCTGATCTGAATTTGCAGGCGGTACCACATGCTTGTTAATGGATTTCGTCGTTACATTATAGCTTTCTTGTTGACTGGATTTCCAATGCCGGTTTTGGAAAAAGCCGCCTGTCATCTCAAGAATACTTAACGCCATAAACATGAAATTTGAGCGCTTTCTTAATATATCTGACAGCTGCAATTTTTGTACTGTATCTTTGCATGCTTCTTGTCGAAGCCTTGTTCCATGCCCTATGCACTCCTGACTTACAAAAGTTATGCCTTGTATCCTTGGACCCGACCATGGGTATCGGGAATCGCTTCGAGATTCTTTTCTTTTTTCCTGGTGGCCTCTGTTGGTTTCGTATGCCGTAGTCCCAAGATGGTGCAATTTTAGCAATTCCCCCCATGTGAGAACTTAGGCGAGTGCTAATTGGCACTTGGAGGTCTCGACATTTGATAGTTCTAAGTGTATTATTTATTGCGGCACCGCTACAATAGTCAAATGGAATATGCCCAGCAATTGTATGTATGTCAGATTCAGGACTGCTTGTCCGACGGCACTTAGTGAAGAGATATGCCCAATGCATGGGCTCTATTATTGCCCCAACGTAAAATGCTGAGCGCGGTTGCACGGATGCCTTCATCAAATGGCTTGGTGTAGACTGAAAACGGCTGCAAGCTGTTGGATATCAAACAAAGCGCCCTCATGTCTCTCTTAGGAGATTATGTCATTTGTGTAAAAAAGTACCAATTTTGTACTCACGCTCAGAGACGGTGATTCCTGTTCTACCTTTTGGTCCTCTGGTTCCGCTCTCTTCTGATGTCTTGTGGGACTTTTGCGTAAGCGCGGTTTTTTCGGAGAGTGAAATTTTGTTTTAACGCTGGGCACTACTGTGACAGTGAGTTGCAATTAGATTGAGTTGCGGGAAGTATGCATATATGGCGCACCTTGCCATCTCGGAGTCCCTTTCGCCAGGACCCCGCAGGGCTTGGCGTCCCTCTAGTTTGAGCTTTTGTTGCCCAGACAAAGTTGATGGACATAGTAAGCTTTGTGATTCCTCCTCGTAGATGTTTGGAGGTCGCATGGCGGATGCGATCTTCGTTCCGCATTTCCTCTGTACGGCCCTTTGAATGGGCATCTTCCGGATCTTATTAACCCAATCTCCATATTCCTTTCCTATCGCGCCAATCGTGTAGTATTCCTACAATGGTAACTATGAGCAATAAGCCCGCCAGCATGGCAGGCAAATTGATGTCAGTGATGACTACCACTGATTAGGCACGTCTGGAACTGTTAGAGGGCAATATGTGCTGCTCATATTTTTAACAGTCTGCTTCAATACTGCTTGGTGCTATGTTGTATATGTTCGTTTGCCGGTTCCTCGGATAGACCGAATATACGATGTGTTCTTCCCGAAGGTATGTTGCGATTGCCTCTGTTGGGCCTATGTCGCTAGTTATGGTGCCGTTGAGATATGCAGAGTTCACGAGTTGCTTATGTTTGACTATCTCGTTAGTGATGTTTATGTTGTCCTCGTGGCTGATAATGAGTCCTTCCCTAAATACTCCTTGTGACTTGTGGATCTAGTGATGCCTGTTCCATAGCGTGCTGCGGAAATTGAGAATGTGTCTGAGACTATTCTTGTTTACAGCATGCCCTGTTGTCATCCTGGGTCTACTTCAGTGCCGGAGCGCGATAGATGGCTTCGGCCAAGGTAGGGTCCGTAGGAGACTCTTTCAATAACCTTGCATCTCGGGCAAGGCTTGGGCCGCAACTTTTTAGATGGTTCGCCGGCCCTTTGGTGTACGTCCTTGTGCGTCTCAGAAGCTAGGTTGTTTTCTTTACCACTGACTCGCGCTGCATCAGGGTTCGAGTGAATCCCTTTTAATGAGATGACCGGGAATACAATTGTTACTTGCGGGATGCCAACATGGCTTCTCCTTCCCATTCGCTTGCTCTGGGCGGTTGTCGTTTTAGGTGTTTCTGACAGGCTGGATGAGCGGTGCCTTTCGATAATCAGGTCCTCTGTACGACGCAACATTTGCGAGGAACAGTCTTTCAAGCCGCTCTTGATCTCTGGTTGCGTGCATTTAGATGTTTCTTTGCATCTCATGGTCACCTTGGAATTGGAATGTGATGTGTTGTTGGCTCACTGTTGAAAATGACATTTACTCCCTACTCACGACCGGAATTGCCTGACTTGAGTACTGTTTTTCATTCTCTTTCTTTGTTTCCATCCAACTGTCTCTGGAGTTGATCCCTGCAAGTGCCCTGGATGTCCACTGTCTATTTCGAAGACGCTGCGAGGAGTTTCAGCGCCCTGAAGTTTGGGGCTAAGTATTTATGGCGTCCAGGTCCTGATGCTGTATGTGCAATGCATTTGAGCATCCTACTGCTGTACATCACTCAGAAGAATGTCAACCTGGCTCAAGATTGGTGGTCAATGTTGTGCCACCAACAGCGTCACGTATGCTCCCTTGTGTGCAGTGAATAAAGCGTAGACCCATGTGCTATGCTGGTGTCTGAAAATGCAAGAGAGACAGAAATACATTGTGGCATTATTCAGTTGTGTCGGACAAGCGCTGGATGTCTTGCCACTTCTTATACTGGCCAATCTTTCTCAGCGCTCAGTGCCCGCAGCTCAAGCTCAAGGCCTTCCTTCTTGATCGGCGGAGGATACTGAAGCAACATTACAAAAATAGGAATAACGACATCTGGCAGTTCTTCCGTGAACTGCACACTGCACACCTCCTTCTAGCCCCTTCAAGGTGGTGTGGGCACTGACAGGCCACGGTGAGCACTTCTAAATCCCAGTCAAAGAGAACAATTTCTTATAACCACCATCAAATTATCCAGGAGATTGAAGGGATTCAATAGATGAATTTAGTTAAGTACGTAGGACACTGTAGATACTACTAGGCAGAGAGGAGAGATATCTGATGATATGTGACAGGTAGTGAGAGAGAGATGGAGATGATGGAGACAGACAGTTCGATCGAGGGCAGGCAAAGCTAACCGATCAACACCAACGGTTTTCGAATGGATGAAAAGAAAAGCATGAAGGTAGAGAGGAGAATGAAATGTGAAGTATTGATCAAGCAATGATGAATGAGAAATGGATGGAGCCATGTATGCAAAGTGTGAGGAGGAAGATGAATGGAGAAACATGTATGAAGCATGCAAAGGGAACATCGGATCCGAAACAGCTTTCATGAATGACGAACAACAAACATGAAGGGAAGAGAAAGAGCATGAAAAACAAGCGATTCACCAGAACCAGTCGAGATTTCTATCGAACATGCGCAAAAATCAATGAAGCAGATGCATGTAACGGAATCAAGGCAAAGAAGAAGAAAGGAGAGAAAGAAGAAGCAAATGAATGTATTCGAAGGAATGTGGTGCGACGAGCGAGCAAAGGGGGTGCTGGCGCCTCGTCCTCTGCTCTGTGCCTAAAGTTGGCGGTAGTGGGTGGCGGAGTGTCCTCTGCGGGTGATGGATGGATGGTTAACGGTGGTGGTACACGCTCGTCCAAGCGAACATTTCCGGTGTCAATAAAAGCGACAAAAATGGAGGATAGAGGTAAGAAGAGACAGGAATACGGGAACAAGACTGAATGGAGGGTCGAATTGTGGATGATGAGAAAGGACAAGGGATGCGGTGGATGGATGGGATGCAGGGAAGAGTAAAGGAAAAGATGGATTGCGCGTGTATGCGTGGTGTGGAAGGACGGAGACACGAAGAGGAAAGAAAATGGGAAGGGATGTAATGAGCGTTAAGGGACCGATATCAATCACAGTTCGTTTCTTGTCCATTCGTTAAACCGAAGGAAAGAAAGAGACCAAGTAGAGAATTCCAGGAAAATCGAAGGAGTGACAAACACGTAGGCAGAACACAGACAGGAGCAGAAAAAAAGAAGAATGAATGTGAGTGTGTGGGTAGCGCATGGCATTGTAGCAAAAAAATGCTAGTCGTAATAGTACAAACAGAAGGAGTGTGGGTTCCGCGAAATTGATGTTGATGATGGAGAGATGAATGAGAGTGGGAAGAAATGTGGGAGGGACGAGGACGAGCAGAGGACGAGCGGGCACGCGTATGCGTTTAGAGTATGCCGGCGTACGGCGTACCAAAGGTACCAAAGTGCGGATAGGGTGGTTCGCCAAAAGCCAGCAAGTCGAATGGTGCGTGTATGTGTGGTGCAGGCGGCGAAGGCGAACTCGAAACCCGAAGGCGAATGGCGAATGGCGAATGGCGAAGGCAAAAGGGAGGTTATGTAACATCTTCTCCAAATCCAAATTCCAAAGCGAAGCGAAGCTGGCAAAGACGAAGGAGGAAAGGGATAAAGCCTATGTTACAGAACCGTTGGCGCTGTCGGTGCGGAGGATGTATGGTACGAATAGGATACGCGCGGACCGCGGTGTTTGTGTAGTGGGTGGAGTTGTTATGCAGAGAGTAGAGGGCAGAGGGTAGAGCACAGGGTAGGGCGAGATATGGTGACAGTGGGATGAGATGAGACGAGATGAAATGAAATGAGATAGAGCATTGCTCAGGTGTCGGTAGTATAGATGGGTGGATGTATGCGGCGGATGTGAGATGTTATGGACGAGCAGATGGGTGCTGGCGAATAAATCGGTAGGGTGGATGAATGTTTGAGCGGTTGGTGAATGCATTGAGTTAGTATTGCTACTAAATTGGGTTGTGAGTCAATGGGTGTCAGTCGAGCGATGCCAGCGAATGAGCGTTGAGAACTGGGTGTCGGTTGGTCAGTCGAGAGGGCGCGGGTGGCGGTGGTGGTGGTACACGTTATACATGACGGAAACTTGGGCCTTCAGCATTTTTTCCGAGGTTTGAGTTTGAGTTTGAGATCTTCTTCCTTCCTTCCAATTTTCTTCCCTCCTCCTCCTTACAAAGTGTCCTCTTCCTTACCTCCTCCTCCTTCCAACCTCCTTCCTCACCACCTCAAATCAACTGAAACGCACTCCCCAAACACCCCCTCCCAGACACAAGCCCACATTCACCTTCACCCTCCACCTCAGAGATCGCGATCGTCGTCGCACCCGTTGGCACCAGGCTCCCAAAAGAGATCCGGCGCGCAGGTGCAAGGCGACGCACGCGGCGCAGGGTCTTTGTCTTTGTCTGCGGCGATGCGGGCGACATGGGAGACGTCGCCAGTGCGGGCGACAGGGACGAAGACGTAGGAGAGAATGGCGGAGAGAGCTGTGCGGCGGGGGCAGAGGCATCCTTCGTGTGGATGACGGGCGCAGGCGAGAGCGCACGGGCCGGCGCGGGGGACAGGGCGCGAGTAGCCGCAGCCACAGTAGCAGCAGGGGCGGGAGGACGGGCTTTGTTGGGAAGAGGAGGCGGAGAAGCGAGACGAGCGTGTATGTGCGAGACACCACTGTAGCTGCTCGCGTTGTTGTCGCCCTTGTTCGTGCTACCCAGCGGGCTGCGTAAAGGCGGCAGCTCAGCACCGAACATGCTTGGATTCCTCTGCAGGTTCATCGGCTGAGGCTTCGTTTTTGGCTTGCTCGTGGCGGCTTTATCCTTAGTCGCACTCGCCTTGTCCTGGGAGCGCGTCTTGCCTGTCTTACCTGCTTCGCCCAACGCCTTATCAGCAGCAGCTCTCTTCGTGCTTTTTGAATTTGGCGACTTCGGACTCTTCACACCCTCATCCAGCTTTGCCTTTTCCTTCTGTGCGTCTCTGCACGCCGACACGCCCTTGACTCGCTTGGGCGACATCACGCCTTCCTTCGCCGACTTCCTGACAACGACAGGCGAGGACGGCGCCGTCGCTATCACCATCGCATCAGGGGACGAAGGCACGGAGCTAGGCGGGGTCGAAGCACCGCCAGGCGTCGAGGGAATCGCGGTGCCCGTCTTCGTCTTGATCTTCTTCGCACGGCGGGTCCGAGCTTTCTCCTCCTCGTCCGAGGACGGGTACGAGCCGGAGAGCGTCCGCGCATGGCCTAGCGCGACGTGCTCCTGCCTCGCTTCTTGCGCGATGGCACCGTACGAGGGTGCGCGCTTGAGCCCGGCGCTCGCACCGTGGATGGACGGGAACGCAAAGTCCTTGGGAGGCGGAGCGGGCGCACAGACCGAGTCGGAGCGCCTGACGCGCTGGATGCGCGGGTCGGTGAGGGGCATCATGCCGTTGCTGCTGTCTGTGAACATGGAACTGGAGGAAATCGTCGAGGCAGAGCGCCGCAGGACGCGAGGCGCAGCAGACAACTCCGAGAAGGCGTCGGTGTCCAGGGTGGATGAACTTGTCGTGGACTGGTTTACGAGCGACGGGGCATCTGTTGGGGGCGAAGCAGATCGCTGGGAAACCGAGTGGGGCGCGCGGGAGTACGGGTGGTAGACTGGGTTGGGGAACAGCCGATCAGAGCGTTGGAGGCGGTTGGAAAGGCTATTATGGGAGAAAATTAGCGCCGTTGGGGAGATGGAGGGCGTCCATTTGTTGCAAGGTACAAAGAGCAGAAGACTCACCGAGTGATGTTCACGTTATCCTTGATATCATCGGGGCCGGGAGTGATGAAGTCCATGCTTGACTGGCGGTAAAGCGGACGACGAGGGACGGGGGCGGCTGTGGTTGTTGTGGTTGTGGTTCGGAGGGGCTTTTCGTGGCCGTCGTGGAAATAAGAATAATTAGAGGCGTCGTCTAACTCGATGTCCTCCTCCTTGATGACCTGCCGGTGGTGGGCAGCGTTGTTCTTTTCCTCCTTGGCGCGAGCGCGGGCGAGCTCGAGGAGCTTGACGCGGGTCGCGCGTATGGAGTGGGGCCAGTCGGCGGGGCCCTTGGCCTGTGCAACGCCGCGGGCGATCTTGTCGAGGAGGTTGGAGGGAGGTACGGGGCCATTGAAAGGAGTGACTAGGTGCGCAGGAAGCGCGTCCAGGGTCTGTTCACACCCCCCAAATGAGAAAAATCAACGGTGAAAAAGATGGGAGGAGGACACGCACGCGGGTGAGGAGGAGGACCTGGTCAGGCTTCCAGTCGAACTCCATGTCGTCGGCGTTGGAGCTGTTCCAGCTGTCTGTGCTCTTCCTGTTGGCGGGGTAGTTGTAGATGGGGAGGCAGGGCGAGTGGCAGCTCCTGGGCGTATGCGGGGACGTTGCTGAGCCGATTGAGAGGAGCGACGAGCGCCTGCGGGGGAGGGGCGGGTGGGGCAGGACGATGGCGAGGGGGGTGAGCCCCGACGGCCGACGCGACTGCATTTCTTGTAGTCGTCTCAAAGAGAAAAGAAAAAGAGAAAAAGAAAGAAGGAGGGGTTGGGTGAGCGGGATACGCTCGGTTGCAGCGAGCTCGCCGGGGGTTGGGCCGACGCTTTGTTGGGGACGACGACGGCGGCGGCGGGCAGTGGGCGTATGGATGGAGGGAGACCAGCGTGCACGATCAAACACCCCCCATCACTCTTCCAACTCCGCCCCCCTCCATGGCATCTCCTGCCTTTTCCGGCCGACCCTGCTACATGTCCCGCTCGGGCCATCCTTCCGCTCTCGGAGCGGTCTCCTGCCCCCTGGGGTTACCTTAATACTACCACAACGCAACATCGCCCCTATCCTTCGCATTCACTTTGCCTCTTCGCCCCTCCGTCGCCCTCTCCTCCTCCTCTGGCTCTCCTCCATGTACGCAACTTCATTCATTCACGAAACCCCAGAAAATCACGAATGATCCCACTTCCAACGAATTTCTATCTTGGAACGTTCCATTTCGCAGGCGTGTCGCGCGTCCGTGCAACGTGTTCTGCAGCGTGCCCTCGCGTAAGACGCAGTGGCATCACCACGCTGGGGTAGCTGGGAAACGGACGCCTACACTCCGCATTCGGTCTGTGCATCGGGCGCTTGGGATCTCCTCGAATGGCAGCTGCCGCTCTGCCTCTGGCTACATACATATCTCTATGGGGGCACGGTGTCGCCCTTTCTACCAGTGCGCGCATCTCGGACTCCGACAGCTTGAGCTTAAGGCTTTCCAGTCGCGTCGACGTACCGCGCCGCCTGCATTTCAGATCACGAATGCGCGTCGAAACGTGGACCATTGACGCCTGCCTCGCGCCTCGCGCCGCCCCACGCAACGCTTACTCCTCCTCTGTTCTGTTATAGGACGCACTGCCGTCCATCGACACCGCCCACAGCCGAGTCCGAGTCCGAGCGTACATTGTCCAATACGCACGCTCTTCCTTCCTTACATGCACGGACGAACGATCGTCCGTCCCCGAAGGACAGTACGAAGGACGGCCATCGGCGCAGCTGGCTTAATTAATTATGGCCCCCGGCTCCCCGCTTGTCTTTTCTCCTCCAGGCTCCTTCCCCAAAAGATGGGAATCCGGGATGCTCGATGATGCAGGTCCTAGGATGATGTTCGATGGTGATGGGGGCAACTGTAACGGTGCGGGAAGAGCCTAAGATATCGATCTGCCCAGCTGAACGGGTGGACGGGTGAACGGATTATGCAGTATGGTTTCAATGAAATCCGAATTCTCGTGATCGTCGTGCCTTCGGAGCCACATCTCTACCTATCATCTCATATCATCATTCGGAATTGAATCGTATGTCGACGTCAGAAGGTAAGGAGAGGGAAGTGAGAAGGCGTATGTCCTTATGTCCTTTCCATGGATCATCGCTCTTTGTCCGACTGCGTTTGAAGAGATTTGGAGGAACTTGAAGCGGGGGACGCTCTGGGACGCTTCCGACCTACCCTTCTTACCAGTTCCTCAATTCCGCTTGGGGAACAAAGATAAGATGTCGAACACAGGGACGCAGACACATGACGATGCAAGAGATCAAGATTCAAGATATAGTTGTCTGTATGTATTCTATGCAAAAGACACCGAATAAAACCACCTTGGATGTACAGTTCTTTTCTTTTAATTGTTCTGTTCTGAATTGTTCTGATAATCAATAGTCGTCAGCGTTATCAGTTATCAGTTATCATGCCGCTTTCGCTGAGCTCACATGAACAGCGACGTAGGGAGAATCTGGAGATTATCAGCCTGAATTCGACGACCGCGCCGTATCCGCCAGTATGTACCATTATGCACCTCGACAACGGACCGGAAGGCGTACCATTATATTACCATACCGCTGTGCTGTGCCATACCTGCCACGGACGGTATACGATGATTATATCTCCTGTTTTCCTGGGAGAGAGCCTCGAGGAACGTTCCTCATGTACATACCTAGTAGTATCAGCTTGTAGCTTGAATTCACGCTTCCATCAGATATTCATGGATGTGAATTGTCAGACATTTGTTGCCAATGTACCCTTCCATGCAAGAAGCTAGGAAGGGGAGATTGGACGACCTGGAAGGACCTGTGCGCAGGGTGACAGTGATAGTCAGGCTGAAGAAGCTCGACTTCTGTGGTTCTGTAGTTCTGTGCAAGACGGAAGGGTGTTAGAATTTGACATGTTATTATCTACATACAAGAGGGAACATACACTGCGATGAAGTGATGAAGTGATTCTGAACGACGAGCATGCACGCAGCGCGACCGACCCAACTCGACCAACTTATCCGTTTCAACCCACCCGCTGGTCCACAGCAACCCAACCCCGCCTTCCATTCCCTCCCTCCCTACTTCACATTAACCTTCCGCGTCAACGACCTGATCCTCTCATGGTTCTTCCTCCTCCGCTCCGTATCAACCTCCACGCTCACATTGCTCCTCCCAAACCCAGCATTCGCCTTGGGCGCCACCGTATAGCTCCCCAGCTCCCTCTGCGGTATGCTCACCGCATTCTTCCGGACCCTCCCCTTCTCCTCCTCCTTCGCCCTCGCCAGAATCGCATGCAGCCTCTCTCCCGCCCTCGAGTCAACCATCCCCCCCTCGCCCCCATCCTGCGCGACGGGCACGATCCGGTCCCGGTAGGACGCGGAGCGCTTGATGATGGGCCGGGACCACACCGAGACGAGGTCGTTCGCGGTGCGCGCGATGTCCGGGGTGACGCGCTTGCACTTGGTGTAGAAGAGGACGATGCGGCCGAGCCCGGACTCTTTGAGCACGGCGGAGTCGATGAACTCCATCTTGCGGATGGTGGCGAAGAGCTCGCGCTGGATGGTGAGTGCGGGGAGGGAGCGGTCGGGGAGGGGCTCGAGCCAGCGCCGCACGGCTTCGAGGAGGTTGTTGTCGATCATGGATTGGGCGAGGGATGCTCTAGAGGGGGGGTGTTAGTATGGGTGTGGCGCGTGGAGGTGGGGTAGAGAGGAAAGAAGGGAGGCAGATAGAGTAAATAGGATAGAAGCAGCGAAATGAAACCTTCACGCACTTTCTCAGCGTCTCCATCGCCTCTGGCAGTAACTTCAGCTTGGCCGTCGCGGGCTGCTTCTCCTGGTTCGAGCGGATATCCTCCTCCGCCGCGTTGCTCATCGCCTCTCGCAGCCTTGCGACCTCGTCGTCCGCAAAGGTATCTAGCACCTCATCGTTCGTCTTCTTCTTCCGCGGCCTATTCGCCTTTTTCGGTTTTAGGATCTCGTCGATGCGCATATCGAGCCGTAGCTTGCTCGCTGCATCAGGGTGACGGCATCGTTGGTTCTCGACCGAGCAACCTCAGCGAGAGATGAAAGGAACGCACCTTGCTGTGGCGGCAGCTCGCTCAGGTCGACTTCGACAGGCTGTTTTCGCTTTCGCTTTCGCTGGAGTGCTTTGGGCTCCCCGCCATCCACGCGCGCTTTCTTCGCGGTGCGCTTTTTTGTCTTGCCAGCGCCTGGTCTCTCCTGGACATAGTCGTCCTCTGAATCGCCGCCAGACGAGTCGTACTCCTCGCGGGGTTTTGGCGCACGAGGCTTTGGCGCCTGGTGCTGTTGCTGTTGCTGATGTTGCTGCAGCTGCTGGATCTCTGCACGAGTGGCTTAATGGGCAGCCCACGACGGAAATAACGCAGGACTGACCCTCGTCCTCGTCGGAGGAAAGCTCTGACTCGGAACCACCGAAGACCTCGCGTTCAAGATCGCGTCCCTGTGGAAATCATGATGATCATGAACGGGGGACAGGCTGAAGACAGGTGCGGACGTACCATGGTATGCAGATTGTGGACTCGGAAAGCAGACTCGCCGCCAACGTTGCTGCCAACTGCTGTGGTCTGTGGGTGTGTTCCCACGCCACGAGGCTCTGGACCCCGGGAAGCGCGGGCTGATAGCCGACCGATTCCGAGAGCCCGACTGTCTGCGGTACCGGAAATTGCTGTGGCTGGAGACTCTCCTCTCGAGACTGGGTAACTATGAGTGCACCGTCAGTCATATACGCTTTTTGCGATGGCTTTGTTGAAGAGACTGTCAGCAATTCTACACCTTTGGCCGGACCGAGGGTGGACTCGGGGTCCTCTGCCGCATCCGTTAATGACTGATTACGGCAGGGCACGTGCTGGATGATGTTGTGCTCGGAGGGCGAACAGTTATCGTGCTAGCGAGCAGCTGTAGGCGCTGGATGGAGAAATACGATCAGGGGATGGTGAACGGCGCGTTGCTCGGGCTCCTACATAGTGTCTTGCAAATGCCAATTGCCCCTCTGCCCTCCGCGCTCGCCTTGACGACCCCCAGCTATAGATAACGCACGCCGGCTTTTCTTTTCTCAGACATCCTCCTCTCCGTTCCTCTAGACTCATCATCATATCATCATCATCCTCTTCATCCTCTCCGTTCCTCTAGTCTGGCTTGGCTTGTCCCATGGCCGTTCATGAATCCCCGCCACCACCATTCCCCACGACAAACGTCTTTGCCCTCCACCCAAGGAGCCTTGCTGACACAGCTCGCCCCACCGCTCCATCCACTAGCTCGCGTCCCTTGCCCGCCATCCCTGAACCCTCTTTTACCCTCACCGCTGCAGCACATCGTTTGTCCACAACCCAACTAAACTTGAACTCGCAGGAGCCGGTCATGCCGCCTCTGCGACCGCAAATCCCATCCCACCTTCGCCCCCGACCACACCCACCCAACGCCATGGCAGCGTCCCGCCCGCGCGTCCTCTCCAGCTTCCTCCCGCGCACCACCGTCTCCTGGTTGGTCACTGCCCTCCAGATCCCCGCCGTGCTCGCCTCCCTCCTCACCTTTCTCTCCTGGGCCGACCTACACCCGCTCCTCTGCACATGCCGGTCCTTCCGTGACACCCTTTTCCGCGACACCGCCCTCCGCGACGTCGTCCTCGCCCGCTTCGTCCCCGGATATGCGCGTTGTCTGCGGTACCGTGACCTCAACCGTTATCAAGACGTCCCAGTCTCTATGCACGATCTCGATCTTCTGCGTGAGTCCAGTCCTTCTCTTCTCTCTCCGTCTTTCGCGGCACCGGTCATTGGTGTTCTTGGTCCTTTCAAAACACATCATGATCCAACTCTTTTTAATTTCACCAGTCCCGGTCCCTGACAAGCTTACTGACTGATCCTTGCCTTTTCCACCGCCCTGCCCACACGGCCGCACAACCACCTTACGATGATGCAATTTCATGGTCAACGGACGACAGTGATATCCCTGCGGACCGACCAGCAACTACACCGGTACCCGACCCACGCCCTGCGCACGCTCACGGCGCTCTTCCCCACGTTCGAGGACGACGAGACGACCGCCCGGCTCGTCGCCCTCACCCAGGCGCACTCGCGGTTCGTCCTCCTCCTCCAGGCGCTGGCACATAGCTCTGCGGAGCCGCTCGAGGTCGAGCCGGACGAGATCAAGCCCCGCGCGCGGTTCCTGCCCCTCCCGGTCCAGAGCGTGCGCGAACTGACGTTCCCGGCGCCTCTCGCCTACACGCCAAATACGAATGCGCAATCGACTGCGCCACAAAAGCCTGCTGCGGCTACGTTGGGAAAGGGGAAGTCGAAGCACAAGCAGAGTCGGAGCGCCGACGCGTCGTCGTCGACCACCGCGCCGTCCGCCTCCCACCCGCACCCGCACCCGCGGCACGACCGCCTCACAAGCCTCAACCTCCCCGCACACGGCACGCGCCCGTCCGCGGACAGCCTCTCCTCGATGATGATGATGTCGGGCCTCCCGCGAACGTCGTCGCGCGAGAAAGGCGCCGGGCGTCGTCTGTCAATTTTTGCGAGGAAGAGCGTGACGCCCCCGCCTCCTGAGGAGCCGCGTGCGCTCAAGATGTATGCGAGTAGTTGGAGAAGGGCGGCGTCGGCGTCGATGAGTGGGTACGGGCATGGGTATGGGGGTGGGTATGGGTATGGGTATGATTCGGTAGACGAATATGGAGGTTTCGGCTTTGGAGGCTCGTTGAGGGGTCCGCCGACGCGGAGGTTCGGGAGTGCGGGTGGGAATGGGAGAGGGAACAGTACGACTGGGAACGGTAACGCCTCGAGCGACTCCTCGACCTCGCTGTCTCAGAGCCAGTCGGCGCGCTCGTCCATCGGGCGCGAGAGCCGCAGCTCGTCGTCATACGCAGCGTCGCCCCCGACCACCACTACGACTGTGTCCTCCTCGTCGCCCTTCTCCTCCCTCCCGCCCTCCGCGCTGCCCTCGTCCTCCTCGCACTCATACTCAACTACGTACCCGCCCTGGCATCCCTTCTCCGCGTCGCACCCCACCTTTCACCCGAGCCCTCACACCTCCTATCCGTCACCTTGCCCCACCCTTCACACACCGACGTACCACCACCTCTCCCTGCACGACCTCCGCTACGCGACCCTGCGCACCCGTGCGCCCGTCCTGCGCGTCTTCGTGCCCACCCAGGCGGCGGACGACCCCGGCGCGCTCGAGGCGTGCGAGCGGCAGCTGCAAGCGGCGGGCCTGTGGGCCCACCTGTCCACAGGGGACGTGGTGTGCAACTTTGGGTACGTGCCGGGTGGGGGTGGGGGTGCGACGAACACCTCCACCTCGACTTCCGGTTCGAACGGGAGTGCAGTGGGCACGGAAGACGGCAGCGACGAGCCTGTCACCGTCGGCTGGCGGCGGAGCACCAATAGCAGTAGTGGGAGCGCAGGAGGAGGAGGAGCGGAGCAGCGCACCTGGCTCCTGTTCAACGGCGCGTACCTCGTGCCGTACACCCCGCCCGAGGTCCTCCCGCTCGCGGACCCCTTGAGCCTCCCGAGCCCATGGTACTACGCGCACATCCTCCCGCAGGGGGTGAATCCCGCTTTCGTGATTCCGCGGTTACCTTATGCGAGGAGTTGGGGTTGGGGTTGGGGTGGGCGGGGGAGGGAAAGGGAGATGGGGTATGGAAGGGAGAGGGGGATGGGGCAGGGAGAGGAAGACTACGATTTACGCCTGGTGCACAGCACGACGCGCGTGCCGAGCCCGCACTCTCCCAAGGGGTACGCGCTGGTGCGGAAGTATACGTGGACCGCGCGCGTCGTGCGGCCGCCCCGTCCGCCGCCCAAAGGGTCAGATTCAGGTTCCGGTCTCAATGGTAGTGTTAGTGGGAGTGGGAGTGGGAGGGAAGGCGCGAACCAGGGCGACGGCGACGTCGGCGAAGGCTGGTTCGGCGAGTGCGTGCTCGAGTACGAGGGCACGAAGGAGGGCCGACAGACGCTTGTCGATGCGCTCGACGGACGGGATTTGGGCAGGCGGGTGTGGGAGCTTGTTAGGGAGAAGAGCGGCGCGGGGAGGGTTTGGTTAAAGTGAGTGTCCGTTTTTCTTTTCTTTCTTTCTTTTTCCTTTTGTTTCATTTTGTTCGGGTGTGTGCCCTTTCGCTTGCGTTTTGTTGGGTGGTTGGTGGTGGGCTGTGGGTTGTCTTAGTGGTGTGGAGGTCGGTCGTGTGGACTAAATGCTGATGAAGGATATGCAGATTACTACCGCAATAATTGCAGTGGCTCGTGTGTTTTAAGGAAACACCGTCGTGGCCCTCACACTCTTTAATGTACGGATTCCTCTCGACTTTCAAGCGACATCTCGACAGCACCTTCAACTTTATGCAAAAGGCGCAAAGTTCGCAAAAACCAACGGCTAAACGTCCAACGTCCAACGTCTGTCAATAATCTCTTTTTCTTTCTCGCTCTTGCATAGACTCTCCTCATCATTTAACTCGGGGATACTTTCATACGCTTTGGTCCAGGTTTAACTTATCTTCCAAGTTCCAAATCTCCACGTATCCACATCACAATCAATCCATTTCACCTTACATTTACATCATGTTGCATCCTTACTCTCTACGTACGTCTCATATAATCGCCCTCTCGACGCATACATAGATTACTTTAACGCATCCGTTCAAACCTTCAATTCACTGTGTATGTACGAGTATCATTCAACTCTCATGCAGCCTCGTACCCGTATCGCCCACTCATTGTAGGTTAAATTTCGTATACATAGGTACGGTTTATTTCCTGGATAATTCCTCCTTCGTGTCAATCCTTGTCGACGCCCTTGTACGAGTATACTCATTCAGCCGGCGCTTATTTTCATTTCCTTCGAGGACGAAATAAACGCATGTTTCTTTCGGGCTCGCAACTTCAGGGCTGACTGGAAATCGGTAGTGTTCATCATCCACGAAGTCGAAGAAAGTGATGTAATAGGGGGGACAAAATGCGACCGGAACGAGGACAAACAGAAGCAGGATCTACAAATACAGGCCTTCAGGTGTTCCCTCGTTCTTCCTGTACAGCACCTTCTCCCTCGCTGTCGTGAAGTCCGCCTTCGTCACCCGCATCCGGCGCTCTCTCAGTGCTAGCAGACCAGCCTCCGTACACACCGCCTTGATATCAGCCCCCGACAATTCATCCTTCGTCAGGATGAACTCCTCCAGGTCAACGTCCTCGCTCAGGCTCATGCGCGAGGTATGTAGCCGGAAGATGTGCCGCTTCGTCTTGACGTCCGGTAAGGGGAACTCGATTTTACGGTCGATACGGCCGGGGCGGATGAGTGCGGGGTCGAGCGTGTCGATTCGGTTGGTGGCCATGATGACTTTGACGTCGCCGCGCGTGTCGAAGCCGTCTAGCTGGTTGAGGAGTTCGAGCATCGTCCGTTGGATTTCGCGTTCGCCTCCTGATGTCGATTCGTAACTGGCGGAAGTTCAGCATGAAGTATAGGTGGCGAGAAAGGGAAAGAACGTACCGTTTCGTACCAATGGCGTCAATCTCATCAATGAAGACGATACTAGGAGCGTGCTCTTCTGCTACTCGGAACAGCTCTCGCACGAGTTTGGGACCGTCTCCGAGATATTTCTGGATCAGCTCCGAGCCGACGACGCGTAGGAAAGTAGCAGAGGTTTGGTTTGCCACTGCTTTGGCGAGAAGCGTCTTTCCTGTACCAGGCACACCGTAAAGAATGACCCCCTTCGGCGGTTTAATGCCCATTTCTTCGTACAGTTCGGGGTGGGTGAGGGGTAGTTCGACAGATTCCTGTAAGATATTCAGATTTCATCGCGTATGCTCTCGAACAAGGCGTACCTTGATTTCCTGTATTTGGTTCTCAAGGCCACCGACATCCGCGTAGCTCTCTGTTGGCGCTTTGTCGAGCTTCATGATGCTGACAAGGGGGTCTGTGTCGTCTTGTAGCACACCCACGATCGATTGCGTCTTGTGGTGCAGCAGGACTTGACAGCCAGGCTCTAGCAGGTCCTTGTCGACGTACGACATGATAGAGACATACGACTCAGGACCGGACGCCGTGCTGACAATTGCATGGTCGTCATCGATGATTTCCTCCATCGTCCCGACAGCCATTGGGCTGCCGCGGAGGTCGTCCACCCTCGACCGGTCCTCCTCGTTCTTCTCCTCTCTGGTCTCGTCAGGCTTGAGGCGTTCCTGGTTTGCGATGAACTCCTCTTCCAGCAAAAGGTAGTCCTTGATTCGTTCCATTTTCAGAAGCTTTAGACGACATCGTGTGGTGGGGTAGACGGCGGGGAGCTTGGAGGCAGCTGAGGGGCCGCGTTTCTTCTTCTTTCCGACGCGAGTGGGAAGAGGCGGCTCCCATTTCTTCTTCTGTGGTTGATTGTCCTTCTTGTCCTTGTCCCCCCCTGCACCTCCTTCAGCGGGAGGCATGCCGGATGGTGTGTTACCCTGCACATAACCCTTAGAGTCGCGTTCAGTCAATCCGTAAGCTCAGTCCACATACCATAGTTGACGGTTGTGAAAGACCAGGAGGTTTGTATAGTGAAAAGGGTGCACGAAAGGAACGAGATGATTTGGAGGCGACGCGTCAGTCTTCCCGATTGGGGGATTATTTCCAACTCCGCTACGCGCGTGACGTCTCAGCTGCGTGAAGCGTGGCAAACCTTCCTCTTTACAATCTCATCTCGGGGCCATGGATCCCGTTAGAACACCTCTGACCGCGAACTCTCAGTTCATACAAGCCGGTATGCCACCTCTTCAAACCTCCGCCTTTACTGGGCTTACTGTTTCTTCCAGACGATGACGACGACTTGGACGAGGAGAACATTCCAGGATTCTCTCATCCAGGAATGGCGCAGTCACCCGCACCGCAAGACAAGGGCAAAGGACGGGCGTCCTTCGTCCCCGAGCAACTTGCTCCGCCGAGCGCAACGCCTGCAGGCCCGGGTGTCCCTGCGCTTTCTGGCAATATTGGAAGCTCGTCTCAACCAGCGAGACCGAATAGGCAGACAGTCGGAGGGTTGCAGGTCGAGACGCGGTATGTCGCTCCTTTGGCGTCGTGTCCATCGTTGAGCTTATGATGTGCAGATATTCTGGCCAAGACACCCTCGACGAGCCCATAACGAAGACTATTGTATGCACCACCCCATCTCTTTGCCCCGAGATGCTCATGTCGTATATAGGCGCGCGACTTGCTTTCAATCTACTCCAAACTCGTTCAAGTTCTCTACCCTCGACGTAGCTCTGGCCGCGAAGTTCTCAGGTTAGATTATTCTGCTTGCGTTAACTTCGACTGAACTCTCTTGAACAGAGACTGGGATTTATGGGGTCCACTACTACTCTGCTTGATGCTCGGAATCATGCTAAGCATTAATGTAAGCCGCAGCGTCTACGCTTAAATTGTCTATCTTACCTACGCTGGTTCAGGCACCTCCATCCCAATCATTGGGCGTTTTCACGAGTGTCATCGTTATCTGCTCTCTAGGTGCTTTATTCGTGACCGTACAGGCAAAGGTACTCTGCTTTCTATCTACTTCCTGAAACTAGTCCGAGTTAATTCAACTGGGCAGCTCTTGGGTGGGCGAGTGTCATTCTTCCAGGGTCTATGCGTCCTCGGTTATTGCATAGCTCCTCTTGACATAGCCGCTCTCGTTGCCTGCTTTGTTCGCATCATCTGGATTCGGGCTCCAATTGCTCTATTGGCTTGGGGTTGGTGCATTTGGGGTGAGTCGTATGAGTGATCTTTCTATTTTCGTGTTGCTTACGATGGACTTCGAAGCTTCCGTCAACTTCCTGGATGGCACAAAGATCGAACAGCAGCGCATCTTGCTTGCAGTCTATCCTCTCCTGTTAGTGCTTCCTGGTCTTCTGAGTTATCGCCCGGCACTCATTCGTGTCCTTCAGGCTATTCTATTTCATTCTAGCTTGGATGATTCTGATTCAGTAGTCCTTCCTTCGCTACTGGGTCTGGTGCGCCATGTTTGCAAAGAAGAATGTTTCCCAGAAGAGTTCTTTCAATCTCACCAGTCCCTCAAATGTAAAAAGGTATCCAACCGAGGACCGCATAATTTATTTAAGTAATCATACTCTATATACCGCTTATCAGATACCAATGTGGATGAAAGGAACCCAGCGGTGCACTGAGACGCCTCTTTCGCGCAGGTGCTTGACAGCAAGATGCAGGGCTTCGGCAGCATCGCTGACATCCGGTTCTTTTCCATCCTGGAAGAGGTGGGAGTACACTATCCGTGCAACGACCGGACCATCAGCATCGTTGATAGACCAGAGCGTGCCAATGACCGCCTTGAAACCAGCAAAGATCATACCGCCTGCGAGGTGCAACGACTCACTTGTCAGGTCGACGTCTCCCATTGCCGTCTCGCATGCAGATAGGAATACGAATTCGGCGTTTGGGATTGCAGTATTGACGATTGTCTCGAGCTCGAGCTTTCGCCCTTCGTAGAGCAACAACCCGCTCTTGAGTGGGTCTTGTGCATTTCCCTGCTGGCCATGACAGGCCAGATGCAGCCACGTCGATTGGGGTAGGAGGTCGGTGATCTTTTCAAGTGTTGCGTCAGAGTTCATGAACACGGACGTCCGAGATTCGCCAGCGACGTCTCTCAGAGCCTCAATCTCTTCAAAAACCTTCGGAAGGTGGGAGACGCCACCCTTGTTGAATTCCGACAGGCCCACTGCAGTCACTGTAATCTCCTTGCTCCTGGGCGGCGAAGAGCGTGCTCTTAAAAGGGCTCCTAACGTCGATGTGTATGATTGGATGAATTCATTCGGCGGACCTGCGGCGTGGAGTGGCAAATACGTTAGAGGGCCAGTTAGACACCACCATAAGCGTCCGCCAACGATGCCGTTCTAGAAAGACATGTGAACCCACGTGCGAGCAACATGTAGACCTTGAATTACCTCCTTCAGTACTGTAAAAACCGGAGAAACGATGAGGGACCATATCCAGGCCAAAATGTCCCGTATGATCGCTTCCCCATTGACTTGTTTGGAAACCACACGTCGACCAGCACGGTCAATATCGTCGTGACTACTGACGTTGCGCGAGTGTATTCCATATTGTCTGAGAGCCATCCGTAGTTTGTCGGACTGTCTTGCAACATTATTGACACTAAGGCCTCGCAACCGAATGTGGACAAGCTTGCCGCCTTGCAACATGATGACAGCGTCGCAAATCTTCGTACTGCAGTTGATAATTACGACTGGGCCTCTGTCTGCAGCATGCCTCAAGGACTGTAACGGAACGGGAAGAAGAAAGTTTTCGAATTCAGGTAATTCCCTGATTATTTTCAGGAGGGCATCTCTTTCCATTGCTAACTTGCGCTGTAGGTCCCATTGACTAGATCGACTAGCTGAAGGACCTGGCCGGGGCTGAGTTTGAGTTGTGATTGCAATTTTCTGGAGATCTGCTGAGATGGTCTCCAGCATGGAGGCATATCCAGGAAACTTCTCTTTTAGAGCAGATAGGTCGGTCTGGAGATCGAGGAGCTGTTGGAAGGTGAGCGCCAAGCTCTGTTCGACAAACTCCACAGCGCGTTCCAACTGTTTGTATTCAATGCATGCCGCAATAGCTTTGGTTGTCACAGTCGCCACTTCGAATTTGACGAGGGTCTCGTGCCGAGAGGTGATATCACTTCCGAGCCAAAACAACTCGGGAAGTACGCGATAGCCAGTACCATAGGCGTCGATACATTCTGGAAGTTTGTGCAGGTGTGCAAATTCTGCCCATTTCCGCATGACCCTCCACACGAGTTTCGGATCACCATTGGATGCTTGGACTGATCGCCTGAAGGATTCAAGGGATTTATCGCGATCTGGCAGCTTGTGGAGTAGGTTATATCTCTCTGCAGACGCTTCTGCAACCACATCATGGTATCTGACGATTCTCGGATGGTCCTGGGGAATAAGCTTGAGGGCTTCGTTCCCGAGCTTGAGAGAGAGACTTCTAGGTCTTCGGGGTCTTTCAATCGTGTGTACCTATTGTAGTATTGAAGCGCGAGATTGAAATTGTAGTAGTGGCGTTCAGGATCGTCGGGATTGGCAGAGTCCAGTGCTGCGTGATTCCATTTCATGACTGCTTCCCTATGTTCAACGCCTCCTTTATGTTCGTAAATTTGCGAATGGATGGCCGCTAGAGTGGAGAAGTGGTCGGAGGCATATCTGTGATCCCCGGGTGTCAAATCGACAACAGTTTGCTGCACTTCAAGGGCAAGCATGAGGTGCTGAAGGTCTCTTGATTGGGAAAAGAGGTCTTGATAAAGGATAGAAAGTTGTTGCTGCCGCTCCAGCAGCTCCGGCTCATCAGGTCGAGTTAACTCGACGGAAGACTTGCACTGTCTGATCGAGAGGTCAAGGTCGGCTCGATTTCTATACCTGCGATAGCGTAATAGAAGGACGGTCGAATGGACGTGCAGATGCCATGGCGCTTTTGGGTGATCCTTGCCAAATTTCAAAATAGCGACCTCGATCCACTTCATGGCGGATTCGAGATCATCCAAACGACCGGATTTCTGGTATCTTTCAGCGAGTGCAGAAGCTAAGTGGGCTGCATAAATGCCGGTATTCTGGTTGTTTGGAGGCGAGTGTTCCATAGCCTTTAAGCAGTACTCGATCGAATTGTCCAAGTCCTCAGGAGCGCCTGTGATAATATGCCTGTGAAAGAGGTAGTAGCTAAGGTTATAATGGCACTGAGAGAAATGTTGATGTCGTTGAGGTATCTTTCCAATAGATTCTTGGCAAAGGGTAATTGCAGCTTGGAGATCATCTGGGTTTCTAAGAAACCTATATCGTGAGCCGTACAAGCCAGCTAGATACAGCTGCCTCATAACGTATTCAATCGAAGCAGATTTCAGAGTAGTCGAGAGCGACATGTGAGTCCAAAAAAAGGCGAGATCGATATCTTCCATCTTCTGGGTGTAATTAAACCTGTGATTATAGGCACTCCCAAGAGTATTCTGTCGACTGGGTAGAATGGGATCATCTTCTCCTACAAAATCAACCGCAGCAAGAGCGTATTCCAACGCAGTTTCTGCGTCTTCAGCACGGCTGAATCTGGCATAACGCTGTTGGTATACCTCAGAAAGACTCTGCTGCCACCACCCCAGACGTAAAGAATGAGGGAGTTCCAAAGTAACACCATGGGCAAATTTTATCATGGCGTCCAGGTATTCGTCGTCTCCCGAATGAGAAAACAATTCTCGGTAGGTCACCATAAAGTTTTCGCTGTGCCAATGAACATCTGTGTGTGCTGCCGGGATCCGTGATGCTGCTGAGCTTTGGAGCATCAAGGCAAGGCGCAAATCCTTCGCGTCTCCTAGTATGCGGTACCTGTCCCGCAGAGAAATCGCAAGCCGCTGTTGATAATGGGGAAGAGACGGGTGGCGGAGAGACGTTGTCGCAAGCGCTGCAAACGCATACTTGATGGAATTTTGCAGATGAGTGACATTTGGATGCTTTGAATAGAGATGGCGATAAAGACCGGCCAGCGGTGGGAAGAGAAGACCCTTGACGAACGTCGGAATATACCAACTCCATGAGGGAGAAACCTGCAACACTATCTCGTTAGCTGGCTGGAGAACATAGACCCGAATCTTCTCAATCCGCTCCATTCCGCCTTATGTCTGAGTAACACTTGATCATGAATTCCTCTAGTGAAGAAATGGCGTCGTGACTCGAAGAGAACGCAGAAACTCGAATCTTACCGGTTTGCGTTTCTGCCGGTTGGAGGGATCATAATCCTTCACTCCACAAAGACGGGTCGATATGAACACTAGGGCTATTCCGTTGCAATGGCGTTCAGATCGAAAGATGTAGGAGGACTGACCAGACGGTGCCCATGTTGATGCCATTTCCGTTGTGACCGTTCCCCCTTTATTGACGATTATTGACTCTCACTCGGAATGGGAGGCCAATCTAATCGCACCTTTCTTCCTTGATCATCAACTCGGGAACCAGTATTTATCGCATATTGCGACGTCTCTGCGTCCGTGGCTGCGACTTTCTCTTGCGGGCTACGCAATGTTGCTTCTATTCATCCTGAGCGGCGTGGCCAAGCGTCGCGGCACTAGCTTCGAGGAAGAAATTCAAACGAACCATGATGCACCCTTATCTGCCCCGGGCCATTCCCGCCATGACACCAGCCTTCATCCTTCTTGCAACTATGATCCCAGCGTAGACGTATTCCCCGGTGTGCCCTGGTGTGCCACAGTGTCCTAGAATGGAAGACAGGGCGCGAAAAGAACAATCCCCGAGTGGCCGTACTTATCTTTGTTCAATAATCCATTTGACTCGTTTAACCACCGACGCTCTCCGACATTCCATTCTATGACGCGGTAAATGTGGATTGGTGATAAAGGTTTCCTTTGCGCGGTTGTCTTTTCGAGCAAGAAACGCCAAAATTCCTGTGCTGATCCCTGGGGCTTTGACATAGATGCCACTCAACGACTGGCCCGTTGGTATAAATAGTCTCGAGATGCGCTTGTGCACACATAGCTCGACGCTTTGGCTTCCCCCCCCCCCGACTTTCCTTCACTAATTTAAGCTCTCTTCGCTGGTCGATTTCTAGTGTCATTCCTTTCCAGCCTCATATTCCATGGCGTACGCGCAGAACCAATATTTCCCCCCGAACGCGATTTCTGGCAACCCTCTTGTATATTATCCAGCTGCGACTAGTCCGTTTCCTGGCGAAGCGCCGTTTTCCAGCTCTAGTTTCAGCAATATCCCAATAGGCAACCCTCATTATCAACAGGCAGTGCCTCCATATGTTCGTCCAATACCAGCCTCATTTCAGGTCCCTCCAGCCGTAGCAAGACGCCGAAGCTCCAACTCTTACCCTTACCCAGTCTCTGCTCACGATGCGCCGCGTTCTCCGACTCGTAGTCGATTTAACGTTCCTTCCCACCCTCCAATGCCAGCACCCCCTCACCACTATGAAGCTCCTCATCATTCATCTATGACGCGTACTCGACGCGACTCTGCCACACTCGGCCCAGATCGCCACCACCGTACCTACGGAAGAGCGACTCAGGACGAAAACCAGCCTCGAAGTAACGTGAAACTGCCGCCAGCTGATGAAGAGCATGATCCCTCGAACCACATCGTTGTGCCGCAGGGAATATTTGAAGTGCCCGCATCTTCAAGCGAGTTCTTTTATCGTTATCCTCCAATTCTGTTTATACAGGCAGGTTTCCCCGAGAAAGGTGTCAACGTTGGCAAGATGGTCTCCTGCAGGCCCCCCACGCTGAAGGGAGATGAGGATTTGATCTTCAAAGAAGTGGTAGAGCGTGAGGTAAAGGTGCAGATCAATGTGAGCATTATTTCGCTCTGTCTTCCGCATAGCTGACAAAGTAGTCAGTGGCCCGGATACCCCCCATTTGAGAGGCGCATCAAGACGCTGAAAGGGGCTTTACCTCGCGGTGTTATGGCCGCGAAGGTCGCCAACATGGTCCTGGACTTTGCAGCGCATCTTCAAGTGAGGCACATAGACTGTTGAATTTGTGAAGGTGCTCGCTAACTGAACAATTTGAAAACTTAGCAAAAACGTATCCAAATCCAACGAAGTCAAGACTTCTGGACTATATGCGACAGGCCTGGCGCCGTTGGCTTCGATGCTTCCAACCTCTTGATCACCCAACTTTTCCATTGCGGTGGTTGTCATTGGCAAGCGGAACTTTGGGTTCCCATAAACCCGAATTAATGCCCAGTCCCATCCCTCAATTTCGACGACGACGGCACTATCTATCACTTTTCTGCGGTCCATTCCTGAATCGAACTGCATCACGGAACAATTATTCCAAATCTGTAGCCACTAGTAGTGTAAATTTAATGTTATATGTATGCACTATTCATCTTCATCGAGATCTCGAGTTCGGCGTGCTTTCGCTCTTTGAGTTCTCTGTCGATACTTCGGCAGTTAGACGCGAAATTTCAGAGAATGCTTGTCTGAGCAGGTCCAGGTCACTATCCAGACTTTCTGCTCTTGTTTTCATCTGCGAAGAGAATTCAAGAGGGCACTGATGGAGAGTTTCGTGAACTCACAGCAGATATTGTGTCAGAGGCAGCAATGAGCTCATGGTGATGATTGTAGACCAAGGACTGTCTTTCGCTATCGAGCTGGCGTATTTCTGGGAAATTATATTCATCTGGTTCTCAAGACCATGTTGCGAATTAACGTACCGCTGAGCAAATCGTTCTCCCTCTTCAGCAAAGCAGGAAGCGTGGAAGTGGTTATTAATTGCTCATAGTAGCTCCTCGCATTGAAGGCTGCTGAATCTAATCTTGGATTTAGAGGAAAAGATGGCACCAGTCTTGAGCGGGCTTACTCAAGTCCATAGGATCCTGCGAATTTCCGCGTGGAGGCGGAGGTCCAACTCCCAATCCATAATGCTTCCTTAGCAGATCTCTTGCACGGGTTTTCTGCGCCGGCGCAGGAGGTGTGTCAGCTCCAGAGGGCCGCCTTGACGGGCCAGGCATTGATGTTGTGGGCATGCTTTGGGAGGGGTTGAGATTACTCGAAGGAGGAAGTCCTGATACTCCTGAGGCCGACCGAAGAGGCGAAGGTGGCGGACGAGGTATGGAGGGTACTCGAGAAACTGGAGCAGAGGTTGATGAACTTGTGGACATCTCTATCTCAGCAGAAGCTGTTGTCGAGAGAAACGTTTGTTGGTATCTCGTTAGGTGAAGTGGTATAGTGGATTTGCGATGCGAGTTGCTTCGCGCCTTATGTAAGTAGTATCTGGAGGTGGGAGGTATGAGTTGTGAACAAGGGTGTTACAACGCGGTGCAACTAGGCGATTACGTATATTGGCGTCCCCTCTCTGCCGAATATTCAAATCTCCTCCTGGGTCAACAAAACTGTTACATAGAACCATAGTTCAGTGTCCAGCTACATTCATCGAACAAACACCTAACAAGAATCAAGAAACGAGTGTAGATATTTTACGATTGATTCCACATATGGGGGACCATGATTCGGCCGGGACCGTAAAAATACATACGGGTATACGAACGGTCTGCAACAAGACAACGAAGGTGAAAAGTTCATACTCATGATAACTTCGTCAAAAGAATCGGAACCATCAAGCAATTCATAATATTATTTTCTTGCCCCATCGTGGAAGGTTCATCTGCTTGCCTGTACAGAATTGGCGTCAATAATTTTGCTCATTTTCCATTTTCCTTGGGCCTGTAGCCTGTGCCCACCTGTCCATTGGGCGTATACATATACTGATGCGTTACTGGCTGTTGATGAGGTATCGTCGTCGTAGCCGTCGGTGTCGTCTTGCCACTTGAGTCCGTCTGGTTTGGCCGTGGACGGTAATAGCTCGTGCGCTGTTGTTCATGCGGAGTCGCGGCGTTGCTATGACGGCACCGTACCACAGCGACTGTGGCATTGCCAGGGCATCTTCGGAGCAGGCGCTGCCGTGACTGGGCCTTTGGACGACGAGGGACGTTGTTGGTTTTGCAGGGCGGGCGAGGCGGAAGGCGTCGGGGCGGACTGGTTCGTACTTTGCGCAGGGAACGCCATTGACGACACAGCAATGGCGTTGTCGACGGATTTGACGCATTCGAAGTCGAGGGCTGGAGAGAGGACATGACTGGGACGTCTGTGCCATCCTCTCCTCGACGCCGCTTGGGGCACGAGTTGAACTCTCCTTCATCCCAGGGCTGTCGCCTGATAAGGATTTGATGTCTATTAACCATCAGACCTTTTTGGAAGAAAGGATGTTTTTAATACCTCGTTCTGCTGATACCCATTTTGAACCACCAAGTCCCATCGATTTCACCAGATGCCGCTTTGCTTTGCTCCGTCTTCTGCGAGCTTTTCAACCGTTCCATTTCCTCGTCCGACCAGGCACCCTGGTTCCGATCATGGTTCCTCCCGTCGCAGAGTTGTGGTGATCGTGGCGGTCGGTGGACTTGCGTTGTCGTTACTGTTGCGCAGGAGTAGGAGCAGGAGCAGCGGAGTGCTGCTGTGGGTTGGGCCGTGGCATAGGTTGCGGTTGGGCATAATACGCGCCAGGGTGGTAGGAGCGTACTGGTGATAGTATGGTGTGGTAGGGTATTGCCGGAGCAGCACCATACATAGTTTGCAATGGATAAACCAGGTTGTGTACCGTGGGTACGACAACGACTGGCTCCGGTAATCACAACCTGGCGTCGGGCAGCGGCGGTAGCTGGTGTGGCTGTTGACGTCGAGGTTGACGCGACCGGCGCGCAGATGGCGGTTGAGCTACTGGTTGATAACCGTGGGCAAAACCGGAAGACAGGAAGGAGTGGATTTGTGACAAGTTGAGAAGGATTGGCAAGCTGATTGCGATGCACGTAAATGCTGGGTGCACAATGATGCATTACTACAAATATCACACACCGCTTGCACCCCAGCATTGCTAATGATCACTTGACACCAGGGCCATGTGTATGCATTGAGCAACACCAAGCGAAGTTCCTTTCTCGCTTTTCGGTACTTCTCAGTAACGCCGACCCTGCCCATTATACCACCAACCCCAGCAGCACCGTAAAATCCGCGCAAAGGTTAAGCCCCCCCCAACCCCCAATGAAACCGTAGTATTGCTGATCTGAGGGTATTAACGGATGTGAGAGAGGACAGGCTGCGGTGTGGCTAGCTGCGAAGTTGGAATTGCCACCATGTTTTAGCAGAACCGACTCGGGCCTCGAATTCCTTGGAACCCGAGGCGCCTGGTCGCCTTCCTGTTCCGGGCAGTGTTGCTTGCTCCTCATGGGTGGGGGCATGGCTGGACGCCCGTGCACCCACAGAACTTAACGACATCGGTTAGATTTAGTTTGAATTTGAATTGTAAAATGCCTGGGCAACTCACCTAGAAGGTTTGGGTGATGTAGGTCTGCTTCCATGCATGTCTGCGTCGTTCTGATTCAATTGCTCCTCGACAAGACCTTCGTCATCATCATCGTCCTCTTCTTCCTCTTCTTCCTCCTCCTCTTGCTGTGGCTGGGCCGGGGCCGCAGTCCCACTTGCTACTTGTTTCTGGGGGGGAGTATATTGAGTTGTGGTGTAGTGTGTTCGACCGGGGTTGCTTGTGGATGGCGCATGGAGAGCGTACGACAGTGGCTGATAATGTTGTGGATTATCCATTCGAAAGCAAGGTTGGCGAAGAATTCGCCGCCGAAACTGTCAATTCTGGGAAGAGCGCCGGGCGTTGCTCAGGGTGGGGAACGGGGGTGGTGTCCGGTCGGTACCCCGGAAAGGCGATTCGTGGCGAGATAAGATCTGGCGGGAATGTCATTCGCAGCTCAGACATGAAAACGAAGGGAAAGGACGGAGAAGGTTGCGCACAAGTACCTAGTTCACAAAACCGTCGCCAGATATTCCGGCTCGATAAATCTTTTATTGGTATGTGTGCATTAGATTTCTCACCAAACAAATGGTAACGGAGTAAAATCAAAGGGACGCACCGGGCCAAGCCAAGGTCGCAAAATGTTGCCCACCAGTGGTGTTGGTGCAAGTATATGGTGTGTGGTGACAGAAGATATTTAGGAGCTGCCTGTCGCAAGCAGAGCGGTTGTTGTTGTGTCTGACGAGCGAGGTGCGAGAAATCTCAACCACCGTATAACGGCCCGTCACACACTCATCGTGTCACGCTAATAAACTCGCTTCCCGCCCTTTCTCCGCTCGCTTACACCCACAATGCCCCTTTTGACTCTTTCCCGACCTGCAACACCAGGTGCACCGCGCTCGCCGCAGTTCACAGTCCTTGGCCCGATTTAAACTGTTTCATGGTTCTCTTCGGCCCACGAACACCTATTCTGACGCCCCGACGAGCAACGGAAAGCGCCCAGAGCAGTTCAAGTTCAACAACTTCGGTCGTGCTGGATGATCGCCGGAAAGGTATAAATAGAGTGACCCTTTCACCGAACCGTCACAATATGCTTCGTTGGTCGTTCAACTAGAACCACCACGTCTCTCTCATTGCGGGTCGTCGATATGGCTGTTTTCTCGCGCCTCCTCCCTACTATCGCCAGCGCGTATGTTGGACAGGCTAGTGAGTCCGGTTTCATCCAGCTTCACTACTGCCTGTTCATCTGATCTCAATGACGCCATCAATTATTCTGTTCATGTACGCAGTCTTCGCTGCCATCTTTGTTCCCCAGCAGAACGAGAAGTTCTATGACTTCTGTGGAGCCATTGGATGGGCCACCACCACGGTCTTGTCGTTGTACTATCCGTCTTTGAAGGCCAAGTTCTGGGATGGTCTCCCTGGCCCCCTTCCCCCTCCTATGTCGTTCGCACCAAGGCAGGTGCTCTTGTCAGCTGCAATTGGCCTATGGACATTGCGACTGGGTAGCTTCTTGACTATGGTTCGTGTTGCCTTATCTTGCCTCTGGCGGACTTTCTGATCCGTTTTATTCATAGAGGGCCATGAAGGCAGGTGGCGACTCACGGTTCGATGAGATCAAGAAACGCCCTGCCAAATTCACTTTCTTTTGGATTGCGCAAGGTAGGTAGCTATATGCGCCTACTGGGGGAGCTATTTCACCAATTGTTCATAATGCAGCGACGTGGATTACGCTTGTTGGACTTCCCGTCTTCCTCGTAAATGCGCTCCCCAAGCAGGCACACACCCCTCTGGGTCCTCGGGATTATCTCGCTCTCGCGCTCTATGCTAGTTCCTTCCTCGTCGAAGTAACTGCTGATAATCAGAAGACGGCCTGGAGAAAAGCAAAGGCAAACAAACTCCATGATGAACAGTTCATCTCCTCTGGTTTATGGGCGATCAGCCGACACCCAAAGTGAGTCTTCTGCTATTCTCTGTAGGACTCGGATAAGCTCTAAATCTGGGAGCTTCACAGCTACGTCGGAGAAGTTGGCATCTGGGCGGGCATCTGGCTTCTCTCAACAGGCTCTCTCCAAACTGCTGCATATCCTTGTGGAACCGTCGCTCTTGCCGCACTGAGCCCCCTTTTTACCCTGTATTTGCTTCGTTGTGTGAGGCATAATTATATTCGGTTGGTACCACTGTTGATAACTCTACTGCATAGGTTTCGGGCGTACCTCCGCTCGAACGAGCAGGCAATATGAAATTTGGAACGAACCCCAAGTGGCAGCAATATAAAAAGTGTGTTTCTTACCCTCAAAAATCGGGCACACTAATGTTGCTTTTTAGTTCAGTGCCGATCTTCTGGCCCTGGGGATCCACGAAATAACCTGTAACATGAGACTATGTATCGTACTTTTACTATACATTTCCGGGTCCTATTTTTGAGCATCTGCTACGCGGTTATTTCTGAGAATTGGCGTTCGTGACTTTTTTCATGCGCATCTCGGCACCGCGGGGAGTTGCACTATTGCTGCCGAGACGCGCGTGTAAAAGTCACGACTCTTAGAAACGCATCGC
Organism: Cyclocybe cylindracea; assembly: GCA_013376435.1. Taxonomy (NCBI): domain Eukaryota; kingdom Fungi; phylum Basidiomycota; class Agaricomycetes; order Agaricales; family Hemipholiotaceae; genus Cyclocybe; species Cyclocybe cylindracea. The sequence goes on from MPNV01003049.1 coordinate 805,851, forward strand.
GCCTTTGTCGCGTCGGTCACGAGGATGGGAAAATCATTATTTTTCGGGCCCTGCGGGTTACCAGACCCTCGTCGCCAGATGGTTGTGTCATAATGTTAACAGTGGCGTGAAGGTCGAAATATTCACTTTACAACTATTTATTCAGAGCATTCTCATTTCTCTGTGAGGCAGGGCATAGCAAAGTCGCGCAATTCAGCTGCGAGCATTTAGGTCGACTTTCGCGACCTACCGAGGCTGTGAATCGTCTCTGGGAACCTGCCGGCTGGAGCGATTCGCTGGCCGAGAACACGATCGGCATTGATGGATATGTCGTCGTATCTTATCAAATCACGCACACGTGACTCCCGAAAAATGGGAAGTGGCCTGATGCTTTTGCATGCCGGGGCCTTAAAAGAAGTGCGCGGAAGTCTTGTCTTCACAAAATATTCCGGCCGCTCTGTCGACATGGATCTCCTTCTCCACATCGCAGACGACTGGCTCCTCGACAAAGCATGGGCGAGACTCGTCCCACTCTCCGCATTTAGCTCTTCTCCAGATTTGGTCAACGCCGCCAATAACACGGTGAAATTCGTTCCACTGATCACGTCCTCTTCATGGTCGCAACTCGTCTCCTGCCTACCACACCCTCCACTAAACCACGACGACCTTGCGTCTTTATACGCCAATGCCCAAACACTTCCACAAATATCAGCGTGGCCACGCGACTACATTCCCCGACAACTCATCTCCGTGTTCATCATTACCCTCATAGGAATACACGCGCTGTATTTCTTGTTCGCGGGACTGTCCTATGCGTTCATCTTCAACCATGAAATGATGAAGCACCCACGGTTTTTGAAGAACCAAGTTAGACAGGAGATTCAAGCGAGCCTTTGGGCGTTCCCCTTCATGATCGTCCTCACGATGCCCTGGTTCCAAGCTGAGGTCATGGGATATTCGCTGATGTATGACGGGGTGGACACGTATGGTTACACCTATCTGGTGCTCTCTGTGCCTCTGTGCGCTTTTATTTTCTGTTTTTGCCGTGTTCAGTATTGACCTCCTTTTTTTCGAAAGGTATCTGCTTTTCACCGACTACTTAATTTACTGGGTGCACCGATGGTTACATATCCCAGTGATCTACAAGTACATTCACAAACCTCACCACAAGTGGATCAGTGCGTTATTACTTCTTTTCATTTTTTACGTCGTAGTTGGACTAACTTTATGTAGTCCCAACACCATTCGCCTCGCACGCCTTCCATCCGGTTGATGGATATGCTCAATCTCTCCCATACCACCTCTTCGTTTTCGTCTTCCCCATCCATCGCATACTGTACCTCGTCCTATTCGTCGCAGTCAACTTCTGGAGTATCTTCGTAAGTGTAGTCATTGCAGCATGGCTGTCAATTAATACTCAATGAACCGTAGATCCACGATTCCGACATGATCACCGGCCATATCTTCGAAAAAGTTATTAATGGACCAGCCCATCACACATTACATCATATCTATTTCACCGTCAACTATGGACAAGTAAGCTGGCTTGTCCTCGTTTGTGGTTCCCTGGTATTGACGATACGTCTTTCTCCAGTACTTCACATGGGCAGATCGCGTCGGCGGCTCATATCGCCAGCCACAATCGGATCTCGACCCATTGCTGGATATCAAGAACGCGAAGAAAGAGTGAGGAGTGCCCCCAGGCCGTGCCCAGTGCTCTTTATGTACCAATATCTACGAACAAGCAGCCGGATGTATGTGTCCGTCACCAGATGGGGACCGATCGACTGGTTATGCCCTAACTATAATGAATTATTTGTTAATCATAGAAAGCTCATTCAGTATCGCGACCGCTCCGAGGTTATCAATACCATTCACAATTTGCGATTTCCCTGTCCCGACTTGAGATCTTGATGCAAGCGCCGTCAATGATCGATGCTGGACTATATTTACTTTGTTCTCCTGCGTCAAGCATCCTCTCCGGGTTTGTACGTTGCTTCGCCATGGCATCCTCGATTGTCATGAACCACCCATCGACGCTAAAAACTAGTACCCACGCTTGAGGGAGAAGAGTACCGCTCAATGTGTGCTTGGCGGCGCGCATCGTCTGCCCGAGAGACTTTACGCGGGGTCGGCCGATATTCAGCTGGACGCCGAGCTGCTGACTGGGTGAGTTGTGCAAGTTCAGCCTCTTATCGCTATGTGGCCTAATTGCGAGTACAGAGCATGTCCTTGAAGGCTTCGCTATCCGAGTTTGGAGGCTGTATCATGGCAGAGTCGCTAGTTTGGCATGCCCCATACCCCATAACCCTGCCCTTTCAATACGTCGTTCGGTGATGCTTACACTAAACACCATCGATAACCGAGGGTTCACATTGACATAGGTTACTACAAACGACTCCCCGAAGACCCGAGGAGTTCGACGCCACTGCGTAAGGGCCTTCGTCTCCTGGTGATCGACAAATGCTCTCATCGGCACCATAACATTTGGGACTTGGATCAGCGGCCAGATTGGCTTCAAATAGCACTGGAAACCAGTCCTACCTACTTCAGCTTCGCTGTTTAAATCATTACTCGGACTCCTCTGGCACCCGGTAGAGCGTCCAAGATATTTGACAATCGCACCTTAGGGGGTATGCACTCTTTACGGCGTGTCTACACCACAGTACTCACGACCTTATATATGCCCTCATTCATATCCTCCTTAAGACCTTCGCATCATCTTCTCTGTTAGCGGACAATAAGAACCTGAAATTTCTTACTCATCTCGCCCCGCAATCTCTCAGAATGACGCTACCTCAATTCTCGTACTGGGATAACATCGGTGTCGTCGTTGCAGTTGCACTTGTATGTCGTGTACCGCCCTCCTGTGCTTGGCACTGACAAGAGAAATAGGTCGTTCATCTTATCTTCAAGAGGACAGAGACACACGAACCAGCTTACGTTCTGTTCCTACTTCTAGTCATACCGGCTGCCTTGACTCTGCCATTCCTCCAACACGCTGCCCACGTTTCCCATGCCGCATTTACAGTCTTCGCCGTTTACTGGATCTCCATCTCGTTTTCGATTCTGCTCTATCGTGCCTCTCCATGGCATCCCTTGGCCAAGTACCCTGGACCGCTGCTCTGCAAATTAAGCAAATTTTATCTGGCGTTCAAGGCTGCTCGCGGCGGAAAGCAGCATATATACTACAAGAACCTTCATGAAAAATATGGCAATGTAGTTCGAGTCGGTGCGTCTTTCTCAGTGTGGCCCCGCTATGTCTTCGTGATGCTCATCCATTAGGTCCTAATGAGTTGATTATCTGCGATGTCAATGTAGTGAACCCAATCTTAGGCCCTACAGGTTTGCCGAAAGGACCGTGTAAGTGGAATTGTGTCAATCATCCTCGTTGCATACTATTTATTTTTCCTCCCTGAAGTCTGGGAAGGGCGTGTTCCTGAGCAAGAGGCAGTCAAGCCTTTAATTGCGATCAGAGATAAACAAGAGCACAATCGGCGCAGGCGACCATGGACAAGAGCGTTCAGTACCCCGGCGTTGAAAGGCTATGAAAACATGGTCACCAAACGTTCCTTCCAGTTGATGGATGCGCTTGGAGCACAGAAGGGAATTGTTAATCTCACCCAATGGGTTTCATTCTTTGCGTGAGTGGCATCACGTTGCAGTCTTTCGCGAAGGGTAGATTCAATCTTTTTCTTAGATACGACATCATGAATGATCTGGCGTACGAGTTTTCTGTTCGGGAATCCTGACATCAGAATTAATTCCTATTTCCAGGTTCGGAGGCGGGACAGAAATGATCAAGGAAGGAGATGCAGACGGGCTTTGGCACCTCCTCGAGGCGGGACAAAGGTATGAGGCCATATTATCTATTTTGAAATCATGGTGCTGATGCGACACACGCAAGGAATGCCTTATTCATGAGCCATGTACCCTGGCTCGGTGCTCTTTTCCTTCGATTCCCGAGTTTTGCACAGGATCTTAAGGCGTTCCGGACACATGCGAAGAAACGTGCAATGGTACGGAAAACCCAAGGTTCTGCTCACAAAGACATATTCCATCATCTGGTATGTCCATATAGTATGAGAGTATTGTCATCGAATTCTGACCACAGATCTAGATGGACGAAGATGGTGTAGCTTCTCAGCCCCCTTCTGTAGTTGAAGTAATCAGCGATGGTAAGGTCTGTTCGAAAAGCGAGTCCGCTTGCTCAAGGACGAATGCTGTATAGGTGGGTTGGCTATCATTGCAGGATCAGACACGACGTCGACTGCTATCATCAACCTTTTTTATCTCCTAATGTGCCACCCAACGTCGTACAGGCGCCTCCAAGCGGAGATCGATGAACTGAACGAAGACGACATCCTGGATTTTGCCAAGCTAGCCCATCTGTCGTATCTAAATGGATGCCTGTGAGCTCGAGAGGTTTTCTGCATGGAATTGGAAATAAAATACTCTGTGCTATAGGAATGAGTCCCTCCGCTTATTGCCTCCTGTACTCAGTGGTTCGCAGCGCGCACCAGAGAGAGGAAGCGGAGGCAAGATGATAGGGCCATAGTGAGTTTTACATGAAGCCTTACTCCTGGTGGTCTGAATAAACCTTCCCTGTAGCTTCATTCCCGAAGGTAGCGCCGTTGTCATTCCCAGCTATAGTCTGCAAAGGGATCCGCGTTGCTTCTCTCCTTTACCGGATGCATTCCTCCCTGAACGGTGGCTCCAAGAGGACAAGAGATCGGCTCTAGAGCCGAAGGTTTTCGACGGTCAGGAATTCATTCTGAACTTGACTGCCTTCACACCGTTCTCTATGGGGGCTGCAAATTGCGCCGGGAAGAATCTGGCCTGGATGGAGATGCGCATGGTGGTTTCCTTGATGGTCCAGAATTTTGAGATGAAATTCGCCGAAGGCTACAATCCTCAGCAGTGGTACAACGACCTCACAGATTACTTCGTCACCATGAAGGGCGAACTCCCAACAATCCTGATCCCTCGTAAAACGTCGACTCACGTCAGCCTGGCGGTGTAGGTCTCGAATAGCTTAACAATGTAGGATAGTCAAATGCCACTCAAGAATCAATCAGATCACTTTGATGCAAGACAAAGCTCATTTACAACTTGGTAGCAGGAAGCAATTAACAACTGACAAAGATACGGCAGTAGAAGATACACAGCACAGTCGAGGAACACCAAAACAGGAAGAGAACACAAGTGACCTCCGACTTTTACTTTCTTTGTCTCTTCCTGACTTCGTCGTCCTTGCAAGAGTGAAGCATGATCTTATTAGGAGCACCAGGCGTCATGCCCGAGTGACCCTTGGACCAATCGTACGAGACAGCATATGCAAAGATGTTGCCGGTGCGGTTGAATGCGGTGGTGGCAATTGGGCCAGGAGCGGGGTCAAAAGCTGTATCATTAGGAGGTAAGTAACTAGAAGAATCGATGAGTACAAGATACGTACACTTTAGGCGAGTACGGGCGTCCTTGTCCCAGAAGTGGATTGTACCATCCGAACCTGTATCGGGACTTAGCTCCTGCAGAAAAAGGTAAGAAGAGCAACAGACCGCAAGTAGAGAAGGTTCCATGCACAGGATGGAATGAGATGTCGTTGACGGAGTAGACCAGGGCTTGATCTTTGGAGTTAGGGGTGCTGTCTCGGCGATGGCATTTGAAGGAGAAGTTGTTCCTGCAGCCGTCTATGAGTTAAATTATCCTTGATATCTCGTTCGGCTGCTTACTGAGAGTCTTTATCCTCGACATATCTGCATGCCGGTCAGTAACAGACAGCCTCTAACGGTGCTGAGACTCACTGGATTGCCACCCTGCCCTCAACACTTCCTACAGCGAACCCGCTATTTGCTGGCGACCCCGTAAAGCAGGAAATGACACGCGTCTGCCATTTCAGTGGCGAAGTCATCGTCTGAGTAATGGTCTGAGCGTCGCGGGATGAAATAATCGGGTGGAATGAAGACCTTGTATGCTGTGTTAGGGTTGCTTAGATTGAAGATTTGAATGTGGCGCTCGGCTGTCCCAACAACCATGAGAGGGTATTGGATATCGAAGGTGTAGCACCTTTCAGGGAGTTGGACAGTGGCCACAGGGTTAGGTGTGCGAAGGTCCCAATACTGCTGTACAGTCAAGGGAGAATAAGAAGAGTTTAGAGAATAAGTACCTTGATTGTTTTATCCCAACTACCTGTCGCTAATATCCCAGCGCCAGGCACGTCAACCCAGGCTGCCACCTTCACAGGCGCGTCATGTTGCGCAACCTGTGCGGCCTGGCCTGTGGTCACGTCAAACATACGACCCGCATTGTCTGCGCCTCCAGAGAAAATCTTAGTCCCTTCCTGCATATCTCGTAAAAAAAAAAGGTGATGAAAGATAATTGTAGTTCTCATTACCTTGTTCCAGCAGACATCTAACACGGGACCTTGATGCTGATACATGGCCTTTCCTTGCGTTTGGCCGTTGGGGTTCACTTCATAGATCCGAACCTTTCAATGGGAGTTGGGGATAGACGTGCTGGTAGAACGCGTGGAACGTACACTGTTATCCCAACTTCCGACTGCCAAATAGTCTGCCTGTCCTGAGAACGACAGAGAGGAGATCGAATCTGAGGGAGGTTCCACCACTTCGACATCCTTTTCCGCTGCTGAGGACGTGTTCGCAGTGCCTGCTACAGTCGTGCTCGAGGTACCCGAGAAGAAAGACATCTTACGCGAGTTAAACTGAGCGCTGGGCGACCAGGGTTGGTTTGAAGGTTGTGAACAGAGGCAAGTCGCGCGTTCCACTTCGGATGGTCCACCCTTTTGGAAACAGAGTTGGCACACGTGACCATAAGCAAGCGATAGTGGACATCGCGTCAAGCCATTTAGTCGCGTCTGACTCGACTTACAAGTCACTTCAACAGCAAATGATTCAACGGAGCAAATAGAAATACTAGACAGGATCCATAAGGTATGCTACATATGTAAATGTTAATATCAAGTCAACCGAGTACTACGCTACATATGCCAGCAGTGTCATCCTCACTGGCATTGACCACGCAAAAGTTCCAGGCTTTGTAAATGTTTATTGTTAATATGAGAGTCTCCGAGAGCCCAAAGCTTGACATGAACTGATCGTAAGTCTATGATATGATATGAAATATTTGTATGTAACGTGATTGAGTGCCATAACCCGAAAGAAACAATGCGTATAAGAAATCGTGAATTTGATATCAAGGTTGCAGGCCGTAGTGGAATCCCCAACGAGGTGGCCAATATTAATGATGGGTATCGCAGTTGCCAGAGGTATCTGGAATCAATGGCAGCACCTGACAACTGCGGCCTTGATCACCCTGAGAGAGAAGAAAATCATAAAGCACGGAAAAGAATAAAATATGTCACTATTACGCGCTGCTTTCTTTACCGCCGAACTGTTTATATACAGGGTCGTCTTTGGATGTATCTGGGTGTATTTGCAGTTTGCCTTCCCAAAGGGCTGCAGAGGATTTTGACGGATCAGCATTGCCTGGGTCTGAGAGTGACCCAGCTTGGAGGTAGGCTTGGCCAGCAACAACAGCTCCGATGATGAGTGTTGGTGCCATAGTCAGAACTGACGATCTATTGAACACCTCATGAGTGACAATTCGCAATGGACATCACAAGAGGGGCACTCACATTCTCATTTGATCATCCGCGCTCAAGCGGGCAGACCGACTCTTGAGGACGAACGAAGAAGACCGGAGACGACCACCGCGAATATTCGAGAACGTGCTGAGGTTGTCTCGGACCATGGAAATGGCACCGCCCCATCCCTCTTTGTCGGGTTTGACGGTAGGGAGAATCTCAGGTTTACCAACAAGATGAATGAACTTGAAAAGCTTCTCATAAGGGGCACTAGGGATGCATCGGATGATAGCACCCCAAGGGATGGAAACAACACCAAGAGCAAGTGAGATGCCCCATTCACGTCCGCCAATGCGAGTGACCTGGAAAGCAGCACCACCAACGAAGACAATCACAACCTGGATCACGATTTCTAAAACTAATCTCAGAACATAATGCATGAAAGAAGGATGGCAAACACATACCAAGCAGCGTGATGCCAATGAAGTAGCGATTGCGGAGGATGCCTTCGAAGATGTTGAGCTTGCTGTCGAGACGTCTGCAGTTGACGGAGTTGAAGATCTGGGCGAAGACGAAAGCATTAAAAACAAGCGTCTTGATGACCTTCTCGTTCTGCTCGTTATGCTCGAGGCTGAGAATATTGAGGCCACGGAAGTGGAAGATGAAGATAATGGTAATCTGATAGATAGACTGCATCAAGATCATCTTGTACATCTCGACGCTGAACAGCGGCGAGGTCTTCTTGTCGGGCTTGCGGTCTAAGAGCTTCTCGGTGGCGGGGTCAGTGGCGAGAGCAAGAGCGGCGAACGTGTCCATGATGATGTTGATCCAGAGGAGCTGGACGGCGGAGAGCACGGAGGTCTCTTCCTCAGACGCGACGGCGGTGACGAAGGTGATAACAACAGCAGTAACGTTCGTCGAGATCTGGAACTGCAAGAACTTGCGCACTGCATCGTTGACGCAACGACCCCACATGATAGCCTTCACGATTGATGAGAAATTGTCGTCCATGAGGATGATGTCCGACGCCTCTTTGGCGACCTCAGTGCCAGCAATACCCATCGAGAAACCAACGTTCGCCGTCTTGAGAGCGGGACCGTCGTTCGTACCGTCGCCAGTGACACCAACGATCTCGCCAATCATCTTGAGAATCGAGACGAGGATCTTCTTGTCTTCTGGCGATGAACGGGCAAGGACTTGAAGGCGAGGGACGATCTCAATCATCTCTGTTTGGCTGAGCTGACGGAAAACGGGACCTTCCATGATGATGCCACCAGGTGTGAAGATGCCGCACTGGGTAGCAATTGAGCGAGCAGTGAGAACGTTGTCGCCCGTGCACATCTTGACGGTAACGCCGGCCCGATGGCATTTGGCAACAGCCTCGCGAACACCGTCGCGGAGTGGATCTTCAATACCGGTGATACCAATGAGGGTTAAGTTCTTCGATAGGTCTTCGAAAGGAACCTAGAAGTGTCGTTAGCATATATTCTGTCGAGAATACGTTGCAGACTCACGTCGCCATTCTCGTCGCGAGACATGCCCCGAGGAGGCCACGATTCGAAGTCACGGTAGCACAGGGAGATGGTACGGAGAGTCTGGTTCGCGTAGAAGATGATAGTCCGACTGATATTGTCTTGAGCGATTTCGTCAATGGGCTTGGTCTCGATACCACCGGCGGGGTATTTGCCGTCCTGGTTCACAACGATGTGAGAGGTCGACTTCTTCGCGAGAATTTCACTGGCACCCTTGAAGTACACGCGATAACCACCGGACGGTTTCCGGATGACAACACCCATAGACTTGCGCTCGCTCGAGAAGGGGATCATCTGGACAACGTCGGCCGCGTCGCGCGTCTCCTTGAAGTCGCGCCACTTGAGCTCCTTGGCAAACTGAAGGAGAGCAGTCTCGGTCTTGCTACCGACGAAGATTACCTCTCCGGACTCGGCATCTACGTCCTGGAAAGCCGTTGAATTAACCGCGATAGCTTGATTGAAGAGCTCCTGGATCTCGGGCGAGAGCACGGTGTTGAGATGAGCCTGATCAATGGAGAAGTCCTGGTAGTGCTTGCGTGTGGTGGTACCCTCTGCAGATTTCTCGGTCTCATCGGCGTTGGTTCGAGCAGCGTTCTCATCGAGTTGACGGACGAACTTGGCATGGATACCAATGGAACCAGCGACAACCGTCATGGAGTTCTGCGTCAGAGTACCAGTCTTGTCCGTGCAAATGACCGACGCGTTCGCCATAGTCTCACAGGAGCCTAGGACACGAACGAGAAGGTTTTCATACGTCATCCGCTTCGTGGCAAACGCGAGCGCGAGCGTGACCGCAAGTGGGAGACCTTGGTGTCATAACAATCAGCAACCAGAAGGTTGTAGAACGGAAATGAACACACCTTCGGGAACGGCCACGACCACCAGGGTGACAGCAATGATCAAAATGTTGACGAAGGCGATACCGTTTTCATTCGCGTTACTGTAGTGAAATCAGTGCCGACTCGAAGATAGTTGGGCCTGTAATTACACATACCGAGGAGGGTTACCCTGGCCAAGTTGAACGAAAAACCTGATCATCAAGGAGACGAAGAGGGCAAGACCAGCGGCAGCACCAATCTTTGCGATTAGTTCGGCGAGACGGTTTAACTTTAGCTGGAGGGGTGTGTTCTCCGTGTCACCGCGAAGTGCTGCATTGGTGAAAAAAGACAAGCTGTCAAACAAACAATCATAGCCGGAGTGAGACACAAATACACACCCATCATGATGCGGCCGTTGAAGCTCTTAGTACCCACAGCCACGACGACATATTTGCCCACACCTTCCAAGACTTTAGAACCGGAGATCATGAAGCAGTCGGTGTGACCGGCGTTGGGATCCTTCTTGTTCGCGAGAGCCTTGCGGTGTATTTCCAGAACCTCGTCATACGACGCTTTCTTGATGGCATCGGACTCTCCAGTGGCTCCGGATTCGTCGCACTTCACGCCGTGGCCGGAAATGAACACGCCATCGCACGGGACGATTTCGCCGGGTTCCAAGAGTGCGATATCGCCAACGACGACTTCCTAAAAAGGAGAAGACAGACATAATGAGACGATGTATGCCAAGAAATTAAGCGAACGAACCTTGATGTCAATGACTTTCTCGACACCGTCACGAATAACCTTGACGCCACGCTCTTCCTTCCTCTCATTGAGGGCCTTAAACTGACGCTCCTTTTGCCAATCGTTCAAAGAACCAACAATAACCTAAGGCGGCGATGAAAACCAGACAATGGCGCATAGGAATACAGGCACATACAACAATAGATATGGCGATGATAATCGCAACACCCTCGACCCAATCTACGGGGGGTTCACCATCCTCGCGAGGAGTACCGAAGTCTTGGAAGAAACCGAGAGCCAAAGAAATGACGGCCGCGATAGAAAGCAAGATCTAAATGTGTTGTCAGGCTCAGGCAAGCAGAAGAACCAGAGAGAACGTACCAGAACTTTGTCTTTCATTGCTGCCCACATGAGCTGAAGCAGCGTTTTGCTGATGCGTGTGGGTAGAATATTCTCGCCGAAAACGCGTTTCCTGTCCTCCATGGTGGCAACAACCGGCGCGCCGCTCTCTGGCGGAGGAGGCGACAGGTTGCCACTCGGAGCTGTCAAGACAATATCAGGCACCTTCTCGCACTCCTTCTCTGAGTCGTGCCTATGCGATGCACCGTGACCAGCACCCTTCTCATGCGACGCGTCAGATTTAGACGTAAGACCATGGTCGGTATTCGTGCCCAAAGCGCAAATAAGTCCTTCGGTACCGCCTAGGGACCTCAGCGTATCGAGATTTTTGGGGTCGAGCATGTGAGCGAGTTGATATGGTTTAACGGTGAACGGAGCGGGGTCGATGGCCGCGTCCTGAGCAAGCTCCAGTTGATGCGTCGTCTGAGCCTCCTCATCTGAGTCGCCCTTCTTGCCCTTCTTTTTCTTCTTCTTGTCCTCTTCCTTCTCGTCCTTATCCTCCTTCTCATCCGTAACATCGCCTCCTTTCTTCTCGCTAATAAGCAGGAGGAAAAATAACGGTTAGCTCTGCAATGGCCCGGATACGAAGTACCACGCTTCTTTGAAAAATGAGACAAACCTCATATCGCCTTCTACATGTGTCATGGACGTGGCGACGCTGCCCTTCCTATGATGCGTCAAGCCTCCAGCTCCTAGGAGCCCAAGTGAGGAGAGCCCGTCTTTCTCCTCGGGTTTGTTGTCGCGCAGAGCGAGCGAAGATGGGAAAGCACCAGAATGATTGGACACCGTTGGGGAAGGTGGAATAGAGCTCTGGTCTGAGGGTGCGGGGGAGGGAGGACCATAGGCGTTAGTCGGGCTGGTCGGTGACAGCAGACCCACGTTGGGCTGCTGGGTAGGGTTTACGCCTTGGGGGGCATCGGATGTGAGGTCTGTGGTGACAATGGAGGGAATGTGGCTGCTCTCATCACCGCCTGGCATGGTGAGGGAGTATGCGGGAGAATGAACCAAAACACTTCTGTTGGTGCAGCGACAGATATGTAGGTCTGCCAAGCAAGGCTGTGCGCGAACGAACCAGCCCAAGAAGTTTGTGCCCCGATTTAGCTCCAGATCCAGATTAGGCACACATACGAGCAAACGAGCATACACCAGCCTCGGTAACCACTGTACACGGCACAGTCTTTATACACCCTGGGCGTCTATATCCTCTCAGAACTTCTCGCCTTGGTCGACAAGAAGTGGAGAAAACTGCTGGGGTATTTTTGTCGTCCTGATCTAGAAAGAGTCACAAACGTGCGACCAGTCAACGGACCTTTTGCGCTTGCCTTGGCACTGGAATATTGTGACCAAAGGCTTGGAATATCTTGGGCTTCCGCAATATGCAACTGGAGGCGCGAACGTTCCTCCCCCGCCATCTGCTTCCACCCACCTAGGATTCACACCGATCGAATGGCGTTTTCCAAAACTTTCCGCTCCTCCGCCTTTCGAGAGCATTGCCTCAATCGACGCGGCGTATCTTTCTGCCGAAGCTGTGGCGTTTGTGGACAAGATTTAGAGATAATTAGAATTTTTTTTTTAAGAATGGAGGAAGACCCGACCAACGTCGGTCGTCGGTTCGTCGGTTTGACTTCGCAAAGCGCTGTTATTCATGTCGCAAGTACACACACCCGAAGCACACAGCAATGCGTTGTGGGTATTCAGAATGCTCCGCCATGACGGAGAGCGCCTCTCGGGTCACGGTTTTTGGGGCGGGAGCCACAAACGTACAACAGGGGCCTTCCCCATTCTTCGGTGCAACCCGTGTCTCACAGGCAATGGCTCCGTAAACCCACGCTACTCATCATAACCGACTTATCGCATAGTTTCGAAAACACATTTTGACCTCGTTCTACGGGCAGCGACAGCCTCACTGTGGCGTCGTCGCACACGCTCCATTACCTCATTCCGGAGTGCGGTTGTCTTAGTGTCGATTAACAAAAATGGCGATTCTGGCGCTAGTTTACATCTGCCGAGAGCCAGCTCACCTTCGCAACACCCCACTGATCGTAAAGTCGGTTTGCTAAGATCGCCTTCCTTGCCATTCACACTCTCCACGCATTCTCCTTATGCTCGTGAGGCTGTACATGAAGATAGCAGGATGCGAAAATTCCCCTATGAAAACCCATAAAGAGGTACCTTGGGACACCTCAGGAGCAATGACTCCCGCTCTGACGTCTACGTTACTCATCCAACACAAATGCATACCTGGCATGACAATCCGCGCTTCAGAGCATAGCCAGGAAATCCAACTATTTCAGATGTACCGATACGGCCGTCTCTGTGAGCTTTCAACGAGCACTCAGTCCTGTGTTCTACTCACAAGGATATCAATATCGATACTCTCCAGAACAGTTCCGTGTGATATCCCGCCTGCCATGTCATCTCGTCGCCACCGTGTACCTCCGTTCATCCAGCCCAGCCACGAAGAGCCACGACGCTGAACTAGACTGCTGTAGCCGGAGAACCATTAGCTTCTGACCTTGGCGGAGTATGGATGACGCCAAGCGGCACAGAATAGTACACACCGGCCTTATATTCTTCGACGTGTCCTAAATATAGTTGTGACTGGTTTAGATATTCGGCAGATTGTTGACACCAACCTGCTGTTATGGCAATTTTGCCACTGAGGAGACGAGGAGTGGTACCAAAAATACAAAAATAAAGGTATGATGAGTGTAGTGCTACGATCATCTCTTTGTTGACTTCATCAGTCCCTGAGTTCGACCGGCTCGTCAGAAAATACCGCGTAAGTAGGTCATAGCGCCACTGTATCGTCGTGTGATGACGAGTCCTATTCATTAATGGAGATGATGCGTTACTTGCTTGGTATTGATGACGTCTTCAGTCCGGCTATTTGCAACAAAGCGAGTACTAGGTTACTAGTTCTTCAACGTACCGAAGGTGGGTTGGCGTAATGGCAACGCGTTAGTTTCCGGCAATGGTTGGCTTCAGCCGCCATTTCGAGAGCTAAAGATTCTGGGTTCGAGTCCCAGGCCTGTCGCTTTTTGTCGTTAGGTATCTCAGTTGCCTAATCTTTGTTTCCTTACAAGCCGAAATGGGCGGTTTACGTGTTGTTTGGCAAGTTTGGGAAGCTCCTTGGTATGCAACCGGCGACGAAGGTGTGGACTCAGGTTACATTCAATGGGGAGAAGCCAGTGGGCTATGCATCGGTACACGATAGTCCATTTGGATGGGAACACTTCGAGATTGACCGCGCAGAAGCGCACAGCTTGATTTTTTTTCCCGTATGTGGGCCCATTGAGTTGCTAGCTCCAGCTCCACCGTGCCCAACAAGGCCATCAAATCCAAATCCTTCAGAGCCGTGGATAGCTCCTGCTGCTTACTTCCATTCAATTTTTGTATTTCTCCTTGTCTATCCTTGATTTGTGGTCCTTTTTTTCTTGCGATAGAACAAGAAACTCGGTTACTCTGGTATACTCGGAGAAGCTTGACAGCGCAGCACTCTAGAGCATAGCCATCTCAGAAAACCAGATAGTAGGAGTGCCGCTGGTGGTTCTCCAAGACCTCATTATGGCTCCTTTTTTCATATTTCGTCCTCATGGTCATGCCTCATGATTTGGGCGACCAGACGGAATCGTCCTATTTGGTGTTGTTGTTCCCCTGCCTAAATTCAGTAAATGCGCCACGTTCTGGCCTCCTTTTCCGTGAATTAGAAGCAACGATTCGAAGTTCAACTTGCAGAGATTTTTCGCGATTAATTTTCAAGGGCCTTCGCTTTCGTCTTTGTCCGACTTTTACGAACCAGCGTGTTATGTCCCTCATTTAGCAAAAAATTGTTCATGCAGCATCAGCTCCATATCTGTTCAAGAGAGGACGTGCAAGAAGAGATGGAGACCCCAGAGGCTACTGCAACGGAGATCATGAGGACACATGGATCTGGACTCACCAGAGACGAGCAAGAGAGCCGAAAAAACGACCGAGACTTGTTCAAGATGGAGATGCCATCCGTGGAATGAATCGCAAGTCGAAGACAGAGAAGAACGGCTACTCCGAGCTGATAGGCACGTTACCATTTTCCGTTAGCAGCTCTGGCCATGCGACCTTCAAGAAATAGAACTTGCACTTTCAAGGCGTTGGATAAGCGTTGGCTGATGCGGAGTTGTTTGCTCATAACCCGTGTTGCCTGTGCCGCTCGAAAGGACGAACGTGGAACAAGACTGAGCGAAAAGGATGCGAAAACGGTTGCGGGATATTGGCCGTCCTGAAGCCTTTGTTTTTTTTTCCTGGTAAGCTATGCTTTCCCCCGGCTCCTCGAAGCCTATCAGGCACACCTCACGGTTTTAGTTCAAACCAACCCTCTTGCCTTTCCTATCTGCCCTCCCAGGACATCCATGCCAGGGAGGCTGTATCTTGCATTTCAACCACCTCCGGGATGTAGCGTTTCTGCGCGACGGAAGCGGGAAACGTTGGCGTATGGTTGCCTAATCCCTCGAGGCTTCCGTCCCAAGCCACCCGTTCTGTGTTCCGTTCGCCAATGAACCTCGTTCAAGACGCTAGCCTCCAAGAGTGGGCGCGTTACGCGCCTTGATCGGTTCTCCCCAACCACCGAAGAATTTGGTCGCACAAGTTAGAGAACGATTGAGGTCTAAGTAAAGGGACTGAACCTCCAAGGTCCGTGTTTGTCATTCGAAGACGACATTTTTTGTCAACCTAATGTCAACCGTTTTGTAGATAGGCACGGCAACTGGGCAACATTCATGTTGGGCCTCATGAACAATCACAGCTCGTACAAGATCAGAACTTTCGCCTGTGTGTGCCCCGTCTTGCGGATCGATCCTACCCGAAATAGGAGCCTAACATGTTCTCCGACTAGTCTCAAGCGGTTCAAGCCCAAAGTTTGACATCCTAAATATGCACCCGGACGCCTAATTGATCATATCGTAGGCACGCCTGGCCCTTCTCTCTTCAACATCTTCGATTCTTGGTTTGTTACCTTGCTTTGAATTTTCCTGAGAGTAAACAAACATCGCGGGGCCTCAGGTGAATTGACCGAAGCTGATCGACCTACTGGCGCAATTCCTTTCAGGACTGGCTCGCGCAAGTATGGCCCCGCTACCCCGTCCTGCCCAAACGACCGCCTCGCCGTGTTGGACTATCTCGATCAGTGGAACGACGGAACGCGCTAACTACAAGGCCCAGCTTCGGTTTGATGATATAGTCCGCAGTGGGCCCCTGTCTCCTTATTTTCCTAGCCAAAGGCTTCCACTCCCCAGCCGTGTCGTCCCCTTCTTCTTGGAGGCGGAAAACCTCGTCATGCCAGAAATGCTCTTCCCTCGGCGAACGCTCAGTCGGGATGCCTGGCAAAGATAAGGCTCCCTTTGGAGTTTGCAGAAAGCCCTAAGTACGTCCGTTGTGGCAATGGTAAGTGGGAAAAACCAAAGGGTTAGGTTGAAGATGGCAGGTATTTTGGATGTTGGTTACGGAAAAATTCTCCCATGGCAGCACCGCCTCTCGGTGAGCCCTCGTCTCTCTGTCCTCTTGCCACCCATCCATGAGCTTCGGTTAGGAACCACATGGGTGCATCATGGAACCAAATCTCAAACCCCTTATTTTCTTCCCACCTTGTCCACACTCGCGATAATCACAAGGCCGCTCTCGTCTTTAAAAATCGCGCAGACTCAACCGACGAGACTAGTTCGTCTGTTCGAGTCTTCGAAACCGCCGATGCGAGAACCGTCCAGCGTTACGCCTTCACCGCTATGCGAGCTTCCACTTGTTAGCGATTGTTGCTTGTCCAAGATAACGCAAACGCAAAATGATCCCTGGAACAAATTCAAAGCCATAAATTAGATGTGCGTAGTCAACTCCTTATCGTTGAACGCGATTTGCCGCCTTGGTTCGAAATTTCACGATGCTGCTTTGCACCCAGACTCGTTTGCTCTGATTATTTCCGATGGCGTCGCATCAGCCATGTTCGCATGTGGTTTAGTTGATTTGTCCCTGTTGATTAGTAAGTGGTCCACCGCGTCGGACGTACTGCGCGAGCAGGCCGAACTGGCCGACGCTGGACACTGGTTCGAAGAGCAAGATGGTAAGCTGGGCGCATCCTCGTTCGCTCGATGCACCCCTATGAACACAAGTCGAATATCTAGGCCACGATATTTCAGCAGCAGAATTTGTCAGGAGGAGCCGATCGCACCTGGATCAAGTCAATAGGTTGAGAATATTTAAGAAGGACCTGGGCATCTCTTACAGACATTACGATAGGTAAAGTCTTCATTTTCGCGCTCGGGGGTGTCTCTCCCCAACCCCCCCAATCGCTGAATGGTCTTCAAACAGGTTGCGCTTAGCAAGTTGAAGGAAGGTATATCGAGACAGGCATAATATTTAATGTCCCACGTATATTCACCTGATGAGAGCTTATCCAGTGCGGAAATCATACAAAATTCCAACTGTCCATTATCAACCCAAAGTCCTTTCATATTTGAGAAGATCTTTAGCCTGGATGTCTTTTGTTAGTAATCCAAAAGCCCGATGATGGCGACAACAAATACTCACCCCGTGCCTTGACGCCACTGACCATAGCTTTTGACACTATCAACGTCCATTTTGTCTGAATCGTCGTCCTGGCGTTAGCGCCATCCCCCGTCGAATTTCGAGGGGCGAGAAAGCGTAAATTCAATCCTCTGCTTTTCGACCATCCCCATAGCGCCAGCAGCCACTGCCAACACGCCCGCCCAACCTTCCAGTGCTTCCGGGTACACCCGTCTTCCCGTTGAACTGAGACAATGACGAGCTTGACTTATGTCCACTGGCCGCGAGCCGGTCCGGGTAGGTGTGCTGATGGTTTGGGAAGAAGGCATCGAGGACCAGCTACTGTTGACGGAACGACGTAAGGAACAGAGGACCGATGTTCTTTCAGGATATCGAATCCGCTCCGCCTGTGGCAAGGTCTCTTGATTCGCCCCGAACTCCGGGTGCTAGGTTACACCGTTAGGGGCTGTCCCTTTTCGACCCCGACTGGAATCGAGAACAGTTGCTTCATTGGCGTTGGTCGTGTTGTGAAGGCCCAAAGCCGCAATCCGTCTCTGGCATAGTTCGCATTGAAGAAGGGCGTTTGCGCTGNACGAGAATTGTACCAGGGTGTTTGTGCCAGTATGCATTCCATTAGTTCTCGATCACGACAAGACTGAGCGCGTCAAGAGCGTTCCTCTGCACGACGCGGAATCGCGTGCTGTACTTTGCTGTTCTGATCTTATCATCGATACGCTGGGATACAAGTTGTCGCATTAGATGCGCCTGATGTGCACGTTTTACCGCACATGAATTCGAACTTTCCCTCGTTGTACCTAATGAGTCGCTTTGTGCAAGAGCCATTATCACTGCCCGAAATTGTCCGCAGACAAAGATTCAGTGTTCTTTGCGGAGTAGCAGAGGACGAACCAGCTCAAAAACACGGAAATCTCGGAACGAGTACGGTACCCCCTATGGGTTCCCCTCAATCGAACGGCGCTGACACCACTGGGCATGACGCGCATAGCACCTTTGACTACGATCAACCCACGTCCTTTCCTGTCGGGAATCCAGACCGACCTATCGTTCTCCAGGACAGCGCTTCCGAAAAGGCAAGCGAATAATCGAATTCGGGCACCCTGACGTTTTGGGATGCTCCCGTAGCCTGAAGTGATAGCCAGCCAGGGCATTGTCCTTAACGTGGTCACCAGACGATATCCATGCCCTCCCTACATTCTTCGTTTCGAAAAAAGTATCTTGAATGATTGTTCACTAGCACGGAGCTATCGGGCCGTAAATACATGAAGAAGAGCACAGCCTTGCGATACCATGGGCGGAAATTGATTGGCACGTTGCTGAGACCTTGTAATTTGCCTGGGTTTCCCTGGTTGAACTAAGTTGAGCTAAGGAAGCTAGGCTTCTGGGTCCCGAAATTGGCGTGCGCGAATAGGCTAGGGTCGCGTTGATAGTGGGGCCAGAGTTCCAAACCGAAGGACACCCGCCGAGACGATTACACGTTCCTCATAACTCCAATGGTACCCAGATAAACATGGCCTTGGGACCCCAGACAGCGGTCGATGTCTAAGCAGCGCCGCACGTACCGACCTCCGTTCTCCTTCGGATCACCTGCAGGGGGCCATAACTCGTTCTGCCGCCGAGAAAGCACTTTATTTAGATAAGAGTGGATCTCGCCGTGCTTTTCAGGTGAAGGGCAAATCGTGTTCGTGTGCGCAAAAAATGCGACAACGCGAGGTGGACTGCAGGTAGGGTCTTACCCCCTATCATCGATAATACAAGCGAGGACGCTGTAAAGGGGTAGAGCGTCTAATCTTGGGCAATGGGTTCACTCTGAACTTCCTTTCCTTTCATCTGTACAGAAAGCTTGCCGGCGCTATCTTGAACTTAATGTGTTAGCGTTGGAATGGAGTTGGCAAGTGGTCCATCATAACTAATTAGATAGACATCTTGTTGAGAATCAAAAAAGGTATGCAACGAATCCAGCGTCTCGTTACAAGCACTCGATGGGTGAACCAGCTCATCCCTTTGATTATCATGATCAACGTACATGGAACGCCGAACAAACAGGTTTATTCGAGGCAAAGGAATGATATGGCCCCCTTGCAACGAAATGACTTTAACATAGAGATACCTAGTTCGATTCAAACAAGCCTACGTCAGTACTACGGTTACTGAGCCGCAGAAGAGCCCTGAATGCGCAGCTCATCGAAACGGCGATGTTTCCTATCACAGCTACATTGGATATTCTGTCACATACTGAGAACCATGTCCTCTTATATCCGACTGATTAGACCGTCCTATGGGTGCTGCGCTTCGGGGATTAGGCACTATGTGTATGGAATGGCCGTGCTACACTCGTCACGCGCAACGTTTGAAGTTAATTTTGGCATCATGCTAGAGCAGATCATTGGCAGGAGTAGGTATATGCCAGAACCGTAGATAATTTGCTATATTTAGCTGCACTAATTTTTTACTTATTTGTAGAATACACCAGGCTCGGTGGACTGGTACGATGGCACGATCCGAATTCTTTACGTCTTCCAAAAGTCAGCTAAAGCGAGGTTTATAGCTGCTAATACAATTGACAACGAAGCTCCTCATGGCTCTGCACAGCCCAAACGTCTTCATTGTCTCCGGCTCTTCAAACAGCCAACACGAGCTCCTATCATCTGCCAGAAACAAGGAACAAAGCGAAAAGAAGAGTCCAAGAGACGGGAATTGCACACCACCAGAGGCGCAAGAATGGCTTAGTAGCCGCATTTGTCTACGCGCTCCTCCCATTCCCGCACTGATCGTCAGAAAGGTCTTCCTGGAAGAGACGTCCTCCTGGAGGCGGTGCACGAACTCATGGGGAAAAGAATTATTTCCGGCAGCCGGTTGACACCCTGGCTTGACATAGAGAGAAAACGCCCAATTGATGCCGGCAAGGCCAGCGAAGGCGTGTAAACGCGACAACAACGCGACGAACGCGTTCCGCTGAGGGTCTTCCAACCTCTGCCATTGTGGAGTTATTCAACCGAACTGAAACGAAACAAAAAAGCCAATGCAACGCAGTGGGTCCATTCCCATTGTTCACTGTGGACGGATATCCGGGATAGATGCCGTGGCACCTTGATTTTGACAAATTTCTCACCAGCGCACAGCCTTTTCTGATACGCGTCATAGTTTTGACCGAAGTTTCCTCTTCTCTTTCTTTCGTTTCAGGTAGCGTTTCTTGGCTTTCGTTTTCCCCTAGAACTCTGAGTAAGATGCATATTTGAACGCGTTTAAAGGACAAGAAAAAGCTGACTGTCGGAAGTTGCGAGGGTCCCTGATTATTGGACATATCTGTGTGTTTGAAGCCCATGGCTTACACTCAGTTCAATTGGGGTAAGTTCGGCCCGGGAATAGAGCACAGCCACTTCGGTATCTATCGCTCTCGACCTCGAATTTCGAAATACCACACCAATGACTTTAGAATCACAAAAATCACAAGTCGTCCGAAAGGTTCACTCCTGACAGAATCGTCCTAGCAATTCATCTCAATAGGCTCTGGGGTTCACTCTGAACAGACTGTTGCAACTTCAGCTTACAACCTGCCAATTCAATTCTCGAGGCCAGTGGCTTATGTATTCAAATGGCAAACATAACAAGATTTGTGGAAAATCCTGGCTTCCGGGACATCCATCTCAATGCCTGACCATGTGTTAGTCGTAAAAGCTAAACCAGGACACAGATTGTAGGTTTCCTGTATCAAAGAATTAGTCAGTGCCCCCCTCAGTCACGCACCGGTTAGAAACAACTTTGAACACCTCAACTTTCATGTCAAGCATTGGTGGAAAAACAGACAAGAACTTTGGGCAAGTAGGGTCCATAGGGAAGTAACGAAAGGCGTTCACGGACAGAGGAAAGGGGGAGCATATGCTATCGTACTGTGAGTATTTTCCTTTGTCGATGAACAATCCTGTTTGATCTTTGACGTGAAAGGTTGGGAGGATATGAAGATGATCTTGATCTTGATCGCTGGGGGGAGGGGGCGAGGAATGTAAGTAGATCCCTCCATTTTTCGATCTCGTCTGTTGATGGGTGTTGTGGTTTGCAGAAAGTATCATATTTCGCTTCCCTTGCCCCATTTGCCTGTAACGATTTTATAGGGGGGCAAGTGGTCTCGTAAGCAAGTCAGATCAGGATGGCTTTTTTCAAAATGGCAATGTTGCATTTTGGGTGCGCTCAATAGACTTTGACTTCTCCAATGTGTCCTAATGGCCTCTCGTACAGACGTCGCTTGAGCGGAAACTTCCTATCCATGGCACTTCTTCTTGTCGCCTGACATGCCTTTCCAAGGATATCGCCAATGTATGACAATGTCTACAAAGTCGTCTCTGTGAGTGAATTCTTTGTAGACTGTCTGCGGTCCAGTCCGTGGCCCTCCGGCCCCGGGTCGGCCCTGGCCCGGACCCAAGGGCCAGGGCCAAGGGCCGGCAGCCTGGCGGACCCAGCCCTTTAAGGAGGGCCAGGGCCAAGGGTTGGCCGGCCCTCGGACCTCGGGTCGAACCGGGGCCAACCCGGTTCGGCCCCATTGCGGAAGGCTGCGTCATCACCAACTCCCTCCCACTTCCGTCTCCCACATCGTCAACGCACGTTCGCCTTTGCCTCGCTGCTCGCACTATCACCGTCGCCCCCGCCCTCCCTCGCCCTTCATCTCGCACCCTCGCCCTCGCCCTCACTTGCCCTTGCTCTCGTTTCGCACCCACCCTTGTTTCGCCTGCCCGCCCTTGTTTCGCCCACCCGCCATCGCCCTCACTCGCCATCGCCATCGCCGTCGCCCTCCGTCGCCCTCGCCTCGCACCCGCCCTTGTCTCTCGCTGTCACTTTGCTGCTGCCATCACCCTCGTCTCCGTCTCGCCGTCGCCTCGTAGAATATCCTGTATAGTATGCATAAAATAAATATTTTTATTTAATTGCAAAAACAAATTAAAAAATAGGTGTTTTTTAGGGCCGGCCCAGGGTTGGCCCTGGCCCGACCCTTTTATGGCCCGACCTGGCCCTGGCCCTCCTAAAAGGGCCAGGGCCAGAGAAAGTTGGCCCCGGCCCTGAGGGCCAGGGTCAGGGCCGGCAAAATAGGTGAGGGCCGGCCCTGACCTGGACCTTAGACAGTCTAATTCTTTGTGAGAGATGGGCTAAGAATTGTTCAAAACATCTTTCAGGTGGAGTTGAAGCCTGGCAAGAGAGGTTTTCTTGTCCATCAGTTCAAATTAGTGATCAGTATTCCCAAGCTCCCTCCAGCACCACTTCCGTGCCCCTTTGATCGTTTGCAGGCACCAGCTGCAGAATGTCATCCAAGTTCTTCAAAAGCATGTCATGCAACCAAGAAGATAAAACAATCCAAACTTTTTGAGGCTGCCAGAGCTGCTTGTTCGCATTATATTACCATGAGGAAATTGTCTACACCACACCTCATCAAGAGACCAAAGGAGCTCACATATACAACAGACCTTGCAGACCAGAACTCATCACCTGAGAGTCCAGACCTTACTAGCTTTTTTTTCAAACGGTACACAGATGAAGAATCAGATGGTCAAATTTGGAGACCTTGCAGTGCTGAGCCTCAGTGCTGTGGTCATAAATGGTTTGTAAGATACCACATACAGAAAGAATTTAATCCAAATGGAAGCACCTCATTACTCGAATTTCCTATTTTCTGTCCAATCATATCCCACTTTCCTACTACTAGTAAGGATGTTTTATTCAATGGCATGGCAGTCAGTTTATTTTGCATAAGCTGGTGACACAAGAAGGTTTACATAAATAATAATCCTCAAAAGGCCTGTACAGATGAGTCCAGAAACGTAGACATTAGGTAAATAAGGGGTATCAAAATTTGATGAGCCGGGATCATCAAATCTTCACAGCATATGGAGGCATCCGAACGGACGTGTCCAGGAGGGGTACAGCATCTTGCCTGAAGTTGTATGTGCTATGCTTGCAAGCGATTTTGTGGCTCTCCAGGAGGTGTTCCTTGATGCACTTGCCATCGATGGGGTACCGATCACAGTGTCGACAGTGGTAGGAGGGAGTCCTCCATTGTTTGCTTGCCTTAGTTTCTGTGTCTTTGGCCTTCACCAAATCTGCCTTGTCTGTGAGCAATTGCCATTTCTGTTGCTTAGGAGGATCCTCAAAATGATAATCCATGTCGTGAAGGATCTACACAAGGTGATAAGAGTCGTTTAGTATCTGAAAATAAAATAAAATACAAGATTGCCTACTGCTGTCTTCCAGTCCATGACAAGGCACTTTGGTTTCTTGCCCTCGACACGGCAGGAGACGCATTCAATTCACCCATCTTTCTGGTTCATCTGGTCCTGTGTTACAGTTTGTGCATCCTCTCCAAAGGCTTGGATAACAACTTCAGCATAGTGAGAAGCCTCTTTGTCAAACATGATTCAATCACCTGAAGCATCCCAGATGCTGTCTAGAACTCTGGACCAAACAAGGTCGACATCAACCTCCCTCTTGACAACAATCCTGGTGGCCTGATGAGAGGAGGCATCAGCATCACCCTTCGATTCATCCTCTTTGCTGTCATCTTCAGTATCTTTGTCATTCATATTTTGGTCTTGTTTGTCAGGCTTCTCTGAACTGTTGGATGACTTGAGGGGCCTTCTGTATCTCATGCAGTAGTGGACAAGAATCCAGGGGTATGTTATTGGTTCATTGCATCCAAAGCACTTGAAAAATGTGGTGGCAAGTTCAAGAGGTTGCCTATAAATGGTATCTGTATGCATCTTGTTGAGCTTCCCATGTGATCCAGGAATCAGAATGAGAAGAACTGCATCACATTCCTCTTTCCATGCAGTGAAAATGCCAGGGAGGTGGCCAGCAAGAGCTTGCACTTGTTCCATCGTTATTTTGATCTCAACTGGGGTACATTTAAGATGTGACAAGAAAGGTTTGCAATTGGCAACCTGCCCAATTGGAGGAAGGATCTGTGGAGCTGGTACATCTTTGGATACTTCAGTGAAGACGGTTCTCAAATGGCTGATGCGTCAGTAGAACTTGTGTTCCATGTCCTGTTCCTTTGCTTGTCGACATTGATCTTCAAAAAAGTTTATGAGGTCGAACTTGATAAGCTTCCATTCTGCAAGGGTTATAAGCTGATTTGGCATGTTCTCTGACTCCTTTCAAAAGGCCCCCACTCACCTTTGTCTGTAAGTTCAGCAGCCACACAAACACCAGGAAGGCACCAGATTGAGTATGACTGAACCTCTGTGTAACCTGCAAAAAAGTGGAACATTAGATAGACCTAAAGTATCCCCCGAGTATCAAAACAACCTTCTTTGTGCAGCTTATCAAGGATACTACAAGTGCAGCACAATGAGCATGGCATAAGAGGCTGAGACAGTAGAACACCATCTACATTTGCTGGCACTGGCTCCGAACAGCTTCCTGTTGTTGAAGGCAATGGCGGCAGATATCATATGCCCAGTTGCAGTGTGGGGCCATCTCCTGGCAGCAATGAGAGGTGGGCAAATTCCAGAAGAAGTAAGTCACCCTACCATGTTTTGTTGGACAAGCAGTGCATTTCTCTGTGCCTTGTAGTCTTCTAAGGCTACTTCACCAGTAGCCTTTGCTGCAGCAAGCGCTTTGACCTGTTGCTTGTAATCAAGTATGAGCACATATACTCCAGATCTGGCTGGAACACTTAGAGCTAGAACAGCAGGGCAGAGATTGACACCTCACCTAAACTGCAGGTTTTCCTCATGTAAAGGTGATGACAGAGAGAGAGAGCTTCATGGTTGATCTTGGGTCCAGGGGAGGGCTTCTTCAGTAATCTAATATGCACATAATGGATTACACCAAGTGCGGACAGGAAACATTGGAATCATACTGTGAGGGGGCACATTTGGAGCACAGTTGGACGCGTGCATTCCAATGGATGATCCTGCTGTGGATTGACACACAGAACTTGGGAATAGATCAGATATGGCAGAGTGCAACAACACATGGACCTACATGGCAATGACAGCCATAAACTAAATTTGTATAGTGAAGGATATTCATTCCAGGTGGACATGGGGGTGAAACAGGTGCTGGAGTGTTCTCATAAACTTGGAAGGATTTGTTTGTGTTTGTGTCAAAGATGTGGTAGACAGTGAGGCAGGAAGGAAAAAGAACCCGTGTCCATAGGAAAGCATGGGTTGGGTTAGTAACGATGGCACAAAGGTTTTTTGTGGCCCAAGAAATGTGAAGCAGGTCCAACAGCTCAAGCTCACTGAAAATCTCCAGTAAAACATCCAATGGTATGACAGTCTGTTCTGGACAAAATTCATGGATTGTCTTTTTTATAGCTCAGCTAGGAAATTGGTGCCAGAATCTGTCAGAATCTGTCAGAATCCTCCTGTTTCAGACAGATTGTGACAGATTCTGTCACATTCTAACTGAAATGACATGTATTTTTTCTTGGAACGAATTGTTTTGGGGGCAGATTCTGATGTAATTGTTCCGTTTCTGACAGATTCATACCCCAAACTTTCAACTGCAATCCATTTTTCCTTCTCCTCGATTCTCACCCATTCTGTCTGATTCTGTCTACAAGGTTTTGCATTTCCATTTGGTAAATGGTATTGTTTTTACTTTCTTTCAGACAGATTCTGACAGATTTGGCATGAAGGGCATCACACATGTGATCTTTATGCATCGCTGTCACGTTTGGGTGATCGCACTGCCATCACATTGAATTTTGCCTTTGCGCAACCCAGAAAGTCGGATCGACTGGGTCACAGGTCCAGGTGCAAGGTGCAAGGTGCAAGATGCAAGTGGACCGTGAACTGGTCCGAGGCAGGTCTATTCCATATTTGCACCGAGTGTTACTATATCAATAAATAGTTAAATTGATTTAAGTACGCAGCCGTTTCTACACAGGGGTATGAGCCCTGATTCAGCGCCTTTGGTGGTGCTTAATTTGAGGGTCTGTTGCTTCATTTGGAGCAAAGAGTTTTTTAAGTGCTTTGCTCCCTTGCAGCATATTTCTGTATGGCAGCATAGCCAAAGACCAAAGAGAAAAAATGTACATGAAGGGGTGCTTTTGTATTGCAACCCATGTCAGTCCATGCTCTTGGCTGGCGGCTAACAAAGGGCAACGGAACATGATTTCCAAAATCAATGCAAAGTCATGAGGGCAGATTCCATTGGAATCCGCCTGTGTGACAATGGTTTCCACCTGAATGAATGGCAACATCTTAGAGATTTGGGTCCTGAATCAGGCAGAATCAGGCAGAATGACAAGAAAATAAGTTCACAAATACCTCACAAATCAGCTGGATTCTGTCAGAAGTGGGACGAAGAGGCAGGATTCTGCCTGAAGGAGTACATTTTTTTTGGTGTGTCCAGAATCTGTCAGAATCCAGCAATGAATCTGACATATTCTGACCAATTCTGACCGAATCCGTATGACTCTGCAAGAAATTCACAAAAAAAAAAAACAATGCATGTATTTTTGTCCAGAAGGGCACTCCATACAATGGCATTTCAGTCATCAACTTTAGTTTGCCTCTCCTCCCTCAGACCCTACTGTAGTCTGTGGTGTCTATTGGCACATTGTCGCGGGTAGTGGGCGATCTTTTCTTTGTAGGCTTTTCTGCCACTAGCTCACTTATTGCAGAAGTCTTGTGTTTCTTTTGAGGACGTGTTTGTCTCGCTGCGAACGCTGCCTTGCCTTCTTGTTTCACAGTTATCCGAGGGGATTTACAATGAGACATGGGGGCAGAGACGATGTGTGCTGCACCTGTCTTACTCTTATATATAGGGCCGAGGTGAAACTCGGACCAGGCAGCTTGAGTCAAGAGTTATGAGGGTCCCCCAACACGCATTTCTCATGCATAGTCATTTGCATCCAGGAGCTGAATTTGCCAAACTGTTATATGACTCAGCTTTTCAAAGGTTGGGGTAGCTAGTCACTGACTACTCTGACAGACTCCAACACAAATCTTGCAACATGGACATTGCACATAGCATTCACCCGAAATGAATACTGCCTAACTAATCTGACAATGCTGGGTCAAGACATGCCGGGACTGCATCAGAGAATCATACTTGCTTGTTGAAGGATCAGAGGGTGTCACCAAACAGAGAACTTTTTTTTTTAAAAAAAAGAAGCTGACATTCTAGGACGGGTAGACAGGCGAGGAATTGTAGTTTAGGAAGAAATACATTATTATATGCCTTGAAGACATCTAAATTCCGAAGTCGCTTTCTGCGATGTTGCTCTGGTCGCAGAGACTTCTGAATGCTCCCTTCTCGTTCCGGTATAAAGCTAGTGGAGTATCAAATTCCTGGACAAAGGACGTAATCAAGTTATGATTTTTTGGGGGGTGTCATCATCATAACTTACCACTATGCTTCCACTATCCAGAACCAGGATGCGATCATAGGTCAGTATTGTTCTGAGACGATCTAAGAAGGGTTGAACGCCCAGCAATGGCCAACAGAGAAGATAAAACTAGCTCACGAGCTATACAAATGAGTGTTTTGCCCTTGAATTCGGTTTGAATTGTATGTTGAATCTTCTGATCTGTCTCCAAATCAACAGACGCGCTGAAGCACCAATANGAGATCTTTAGCTAGCATTGTTACCTTGCCTTCCAAAGAAGACTGTCGTCCGAACTAGCCGAGCCGACAGGAGATCACGCATGTCGTACGAGATAAGCGAGAAATTTTATCAGATAACCCACAGCCGACTGTCGCTTTTCCCAAAGAACATCGCTCACAAGTCGCAACACATCCACTTGGTTGATGATAGGTTTCAGGCCGGAGATCTCCTCACATAAATAAAAGACGATATCGTCCGGTTTCTTGACAAACGTGTCTCCTCCGATAAATTCCTTGAGCATTTCTTAAGAACGTTTGCCTCGGCTTAGGAGAACTGCACACCTCTCGAAATTCGTGCGTCATCCGTCATCGCGTCTAACTCTAAGGCTCTGTCCTGCGTGTTAATTTTCTCCCGACCAGGAGTTCAAAATATTCTGTCTGCCGGCGAACGTCATCATCTGATCTCATCCATACATTTCTGTCAAGTGGCCCCTACATCCCGGGAATTGTTTCACTTCGCCTCCGCCTCTTCAGCATAGGTCCATTAAACTCCAGAATTACCTCTCGTCCTCTTGAGTGGGAAACTCTACCGGAATCTGCTTTCCCCGTGGCGTAGAAACAACACTATAAATCTCGCTCCTGAGGCAGATTGCCTGAACCATTGGTATGGACCTACGACTGCCTTCCTCCCCCCGACCGCGTGCGGCATTCGCGGTAATGTCGCGGCTGTTATCCTGCTTGGTGACGGAGCGGATCCTTCGAGCCTTCTACGTCCCGTTCAATGAACCTGTCCAAGGGGCTGTTGGCTTCATGGTTCTCCTTTCAGTCCACCTCCTTACGGAGAAACCTACTCTTCAACGCGCTCTCCTCTTGGACGATATATTCGTTATGGTGCCCTTGCATCATCGGCCAACATTCAAGGACCATCAAGTCAGTAAGCAGGACCATGGACAGCTCGTGGGTCTCGTGGATCCTTTGGACATGCTGCCATATGTATACGAGTCGAAGAAAGAAACGGGTGAGGATGCCGCGGTAAGCCCAGTACCCTACTGTCAATGTCAACTCCTCATCTTAAGTTGAAGGATCCTTTCGTCCAAGCAATTCATACCTCTCTCCTCCCACCTAATTGGGACTCAGGGGGAGGGATGTTGCGACGTGTTGAAGAACCTGTACATCTCTGGCAAAAGTTTGCAGATGGTGTCTCCATACCAGAAAGCCTCCGCGAAGTGATCAAAAGTGAAATACAAAGTTCCTTCGACTGGCAAGGTCCGTCAGGTTCCATCTTAGCGTCAATCTGATGTCTCTGACGCTAACTCGCAGCTCGGGCTTATCAAAACCCACCGACATGTCCCGGTATTGAATCCTCTCCAATAATTTGGGAGCAAAGCCTCGTTGCAGGTCATCCTACGCATCCGGTATGCCTATCCAATTCAAAAATTCTTCGCAAGTTTTCCGTGTCTAATGGCCGATCAGATGCACAGAGCCCGGATGCTAGCTTCCAGCCCTCAAGATTATAATTGGTATCACCCACGCATTCGATTCGTTCGTGTTCCTCGATCGGATATCGATACACTTGGAAACTTTGTGGAGCTTAGCAGGCTTCTTGTCGCCAGAGCGTTTGAAAAGGCAGGGCACGCGTTGGACCAAGATGATGCCTTCATCCACATGCCCGTCCATGAACTCCAGATTGAGAATATCCTGGCCAGATTCCGGAACGTAGAGGTCCTTGATCCTACTATCTTTCTGTCAGCGCTCGCTCAATCAAGCATCAGGTGAGGTCCTCAGTGTTTATGGATGACGTAAAGAATTAACTCGAGTCCCTTTCGGAAAGGACCGTAGTAGTGCCTGATTTTCCGGGGATAGCCCTGAAGCTCGCTGTTGGTGTGAAAATATCTTCGTCGCTGCGCACCATCTCTCACTTCACTGCCGACTTCGGACCTCGTTTCTCTACCGACGTTGTCCCAAAATTGGCCGTCGACCCGAACATATTGTCTGTGGAACTCGAGCCCGGTAGCGCCGTATACCATACCCCAGATCCAGAAGTTGCAAAGCATTTTACGGCTGTGATTCGAGAAGAGTACCAAGCGCCTGAAGGCGAAACCCTCATTGTCTGTGCTGCATTGTTGGAGACAGACCATGCTGGGACACCCTCCGGCGTTTCCGCTGTCCAATGTGCGTTCGCACTCGATACTCAACAAAAACGAGAGGCGTTCTTGGATAGGTATTACTCAATCTTCCTTGTCATCATATTCCTTTCTCATGTTTTCTCAGATACATTCAGCTGGCTTGTAGAGCGCTGTTGCCTGCGCTCATTAAAAATGGTGTCGCATTTGAAGCGCACGCTCAAAACGTGCTTGCTCGTTTTGACAAGGCCACAAAAGAGCTAAAAGGCTTTGTGATTCGGGATCTTGGTGGCCTTCGAATTCATCCGCCCACTTTACGCGATTCAACTGGCGTCGACTTCCAGTTCCTTCCTGGACATTGCGTTGCGACTGAGAGTCTTGAAGAAACATTCCCGAAGTTCTATCACACGTTCGTCCACAACCACATGCAACGTCTTATAAGGCTTCTCGGGTTGCATTACAATGGCCTTGGATGGGAGATGCTACGCAAGCATATGGCCGCGGTTATTCCGAAGGACCACCCGGTGTGGGCTGTCTGGATGGATCCTAGAAGTACCAGCGTGAACTCGAAGTGTTTGATGAGGATGCGGATGCGCGACTCCTACCGAGATGTGATGCCTTTACCTCTTCTCCGTTCTACTGCATTTTTTTCTGACTTTCTCAAACTAGATGGTCTACAGTCCATACCCGAACATGATCCAATACCGATCTGCACCTGACCAGGAGCCGTGTGAGGACGGATGGTCGAAACGTGTCTTTCTCTTGTTCGACCGAGTGCGTTCCTTTATTACTATGTATCAGCCTACATAGAATTGCTCGAAAGGTAACTTGAAGGTAACACGAGTTAGATTTTGTCCGCTGTCCTATTATCACTACGTAACCGATAAGATGGTGCGCCACTAATCACAAACTATCACAAACCGTCAATGATTTGTTAGGTACATAGAACGTGAGAAACGCAAGATCAACGAATTTGATGTTCCGTTTCACAAGTTGACTACATACAGGCAAGAAGAACGACAGTTTCCACAGCGCTGTCGCTGTGTAGGACACACAGCATCTTGTAGCTTCGTCACCGCCACACGCAGCTTACACGCAGCCACTTCTGATCCTTAGGAAGGCGCCCGTTCCGATAAAAACACGACTCCACGGAATGCCTGCTTGAGTCACGAACATTATTACCGCACGACCGCACGACCGCACGACAGTTCTTATACAATCGCACCACGAGACCACTACTACCACCACGACCACTATTACAATACCCATTGATGTCGCGGCCAGTGATTAAGTTGGACGACAAAATCGACCAGGAACAGACCCTGGGTACACTCATTGTCGTTATCCTGAAAGCGCGCAATTTGCATGACAGGCATAAGTTCCGCAAGCAGGACGTCTTCGCGCAGGCTACTCTCAATGGTGCGCCGAGAAAGTGGAATTTCGACATCGCTGAACCTAACATATACGTTCCTTCTAGGCGTCGAGAAACGCACCCAGGTCGACATAAAAGGCGGCCAGCACCCTGTGTGGGATAGCGAGCTCCGATTTACAATCATGAAAAGTACCGTTACAAAGCATCGCAAGCTTGAAGTTGCTTGCTATGCCAAAGAACCACGGGAGGACGATCTTCTTGGGAAATGCGTTGTTGACATCTCTGAGACTGTGAGGACTGGAGAATTCGATGGTATGCAGTCCACAGCAGATCTTGCTCCTAAAACAGTCTAACATCGGCACGATTGCGTTTAGATTGGGTGGGACTAGAGTTAGAAGGCTCCAAGAGAGGTGAAGTCTACCTCGAGATGACCTATTTTTCCAACGCCCCACCGCCTGTCTCCCAAGAAGCACCAAGCAACAAACACCCCGCCCAAGTGCTGGGCGCCAATTCCAATAATCTCCAACGTCGCCCTTCGAAGCTTTCGCCTGCCGACCGCCTCTCGCGTCCCGTACAACAAGGTCCTCCTGCCGGTCGTCCTGGGCCCTCCAAACTCGCCGGTTCGCCGCCGTACACGCCGCCCAAACAACTTCACCAGCAACTGCCACCCGTTAATCAGAGCGCTGGGTTGCCTGCGAGTTTGGCCCCGTCGCGCCCGAACGGGGCATCCCCTAAAGGACGGAATGATATCCTGCCCAGTTTGCCTCCGCAGGCCCAAGGCCAAGGGTCGACGCCGCTACCATCTATTCTGCGTCCTGGTCCGGGAGGGCCATCAGCACCACAGAACATACCTCGACCTCAGCAATACGGGCACCATCGTCACCCTTCCGCTTCTCCGCCATCGACGCCGGGATATTATTCACCTCAGCCTGGAACGTCCCCTCAAGCATCGAATCCTTACATTGGAGGTGGAGGCAGCGTAAGTGGCACACCTGCTCCTGGGATGGTAACGGGCCCTGCCTATGCACCTCATCCGGCATCGCACCATCAACATACATTGCCGCCAGCGTCAGGACCATCGCAAAACCCGTACGTATATGCGGCTTCACCTCCGCCTCCAGCAGCTCCTCCGCTTCTCTGGCAGGATACTCCCACGCCCGCACCCGCTCCGGGACCGAGTGGCGGCTTCTCCTTCCCAGTGCCCATAATTCCAGCAGGAGGACCTGCGTATAGCAGCCCACCTTCTGTGCCTTTGGGGTACAACGGATATGGTGGCTATCCGACTTTAAGTCGAATAGGAGACGAACGCCCGCGCGAGGAGCTGAATCCTCATTTGCAGACCAGGTATCAATCACCGCTGCCTTTACCTCCGGGTGCGGAAGCCCGGCCAGTTCCAGCACCAGGAGCCACGCTCGCGCCACCAGAGACTCCTCCGCCTGCATGGTCACCTGCAACACCTCCTAAAGACGATGTCCTAGATCGCCGACGTGAAGCCGAGCTGGCTGCTGAGAGAAAACGACAAGAGGAGAATAAGGAACGAAGGGAGCATGAACGGAGAGAGGAGGAGCAAAGAGAACGCGAAAGGAAGGAAAAGGAGCAAAGGGATAAGGAAGCAAGAGAGCGTGCGGCGAGGCTGCGCGGACAGGAGGAATATGACAAGCAGGTAGCGAGGAAGCGTGAGCAGGAGAAGAGAGATCTAGAGTTAGCGATGCAGCTGGATCGCGAGTTGAATTTGGAGGAGATTGCGCGTATGGGGGGTGGAACATCGAGGACAACGACATCAATGCCAGGACAGTGGTAGTTTCTTCAACCCCTTTAAATTCTTCGATGTCGGAAAGATACCAATGCTCATCATGTACTACTACCTACAGATTATCAATATGATATGCTACATACATGTCCTTATCCGCTTGAAAACCCGTCCAACAGTGTGTTAGCTGATACAATGTGCGCAAGAGAGCGAGAGCTGAAAGAGGTGGGAACGCCCAGTGTGGGAATGTAGACGGTCCAAAGGAGACGAAGCAAAACTTCTAAATAAATGTTGTCCATGGGTGTAGTAACGTCGTCTTCTGTCTTCAGTGTCGTGCGGATTCATGAGTGGGAGCTAGACCACCTGGGTCATATTCGGGTTCGCAAGACTGGATCCGTTGCTCTGCCCAAGTCTTTGGGAGGTCAGCGTCCCCTTCTCGACGTTTTTTGACAGCCGGAGATCATAATAGAATGTCAGGAGATAGAATGTGAAACCAAACGCGATAGTCCACTCAAGGATAGCTATATGCGTGCGAGAATGAGCGACATGCACCAGAGCAGGACGGGATAAAGTCTATGCCTACCACCAGCATTTGGAGCACTGAACAGCGCTACTGCAAACCCAATAGCCAAAATAATGAGGATCGAGGCGATGGCTGCCTTTGCGCAGTACGCAGTTTTGACCTGCCGATGTTCCGCAAAGTCTTTACTGATCCACCGGTACTAGAGGAAGATAGAAAAAAGGGACACGTGAATTTGATTGGAGACAAAGAAGACTAGAATTTCATACCTCGATGACAGTAAATATGGCACTCAGGGCAACTCCGACCACAAAGACGAGCAAGCATATTCTGTGGGCTTGCGTATAGCGCTTCGTGTCAAATATGGAGAGGAAAAGGAGACCCAGGCCTCCGATGAATGACCCCAAGATGGCGAAACTGCTGAAGACACGCTCGCGCGTCCGCATGTTCGGCATAAGTCTACGAAGGTCCTGTAAATATTAGGTGATCATAACAAGATTCGTTCAATACGCACCTTCCGGAGTGTCTGAGATATCGTTCAACAACGAGGGACAGGAAAAAACCAAGTCCAGTGATTGCGCAGCCAGTGACGAAGAGGGGTTTGACATTGCTCGCACCAATGTCGGAAATGTATGCTATTGAGCCCTCCATGGACACGTATCTCGGTCGTCCAGAGGCGAGCCACACGATGAGCATTGCAAGGAGGGTGCCTGCTCCATCCGAACGAGGTCAGGAAACAAAAATGCGTCGAAGAATTCTGGACATACTGAACCACATCCCAGCTGCAGCGATAGGTATCCAGACATATCTCCAGTGTCGGTAGCGTAAAGAAATGCTAAATGTCATTAAGTTGGGTTATAGTAGGGGTAGTAGGAGGACTGAGTCAGACTGGTATTAAAGGTGGTGGAAGAGGGGACGCGTTGGACGAACGGCATCGATCTGCCGACGTCCGAGTCGCCTCAAGACCCAATTTTGGTCCTGGAACGGCTGCGTCCACTGCCTCCGGGCCAAGATTCAGTGCGTGCGCAGTTCCACGAGGCGTCCAAGAGTCTACAAGGGCATGGTATGAGTAATTCTGGTCTTGTAATGCCAATACTACGTCGGCCGTGCAAAATTTCTGGAGAGTCGCGTTCTGCGAGCAAGACGCCGAGCACTCACGTTTGCGAAGCTTTGCGACTCGGATTAAACACGCGTGATGTCATTCACCTTCTCGATGGAGTCATTTATAGATTTACGTGGGTTGACAGGGGTAAAGGCACCCCAGCATCCAATTGGTGAGAATTAGGCGCACACGAGCGCTTTTCTGTGTTGTTCATCACGTCCGCAATGGAGACATGTTATTCACAAAAGTCTTTCCAAATATCAGAGAGTGGCGCACACCGCAGGCCACAGCTTCGGGTACGTTTCCGAAACAAATTTCTTGGCAGAGCCGAAGATGCATTGCCAAGCCCTTTGTCTCTTGGTTAAAAATAACTGCATAATCCAACTCTGGTCATCGGCCCCAGCTGACTGAGTATCTGTCATCCTCTGTGTTTCTTCCTAAATGTCCCCTCGAATAGATGATTTCAGCGTCAAACGTCTGAGATTGCACTGAATATTACTCAGCGACCAATTTTGAGCAGGATTTTACGGGCTCAGGTCAAGGGACTCCGGGTTAGTGTACGATCCAATGGGAATCCAACCATTACATTGGTGGAAAAACCTTCGTATGGAGCAACATGGTCGAAGGATATGAGGATGTTAGAGGCGCGCCAACTGTTCCTCCAAGCGATGAGAGCTCCCAGAGTTGTGGGTTTGAGGTGAGAATAACGCCTTGGATCTGATGACGGGGGGAAATCGGAGCGCGTGGGTAGGGACCGTGACCTGTCTGCAGGAAAGGGGGAATCTGGAAAAGCAAAGGAGTAGAAGGGGCACGACATGAATTAACAGGAAGTAGGAGGTACAAAAAGGATGGATATACACGGACGAAGGAAGAAATGAGAGAAAGCGAATGGAACAGGTCAGAAAACCGATCCAAGGTCAGTACGGAATTGACATATATGAGAAAAAGGAGGATGGAAGGCGGGGATAGGCATTGCGGAAGTGGGAAAAGGAAGCGGAGGGAAGCAGAGAACGCTGTCAATCGAGCGCTGGAAAACCGTCCTGGAATCACAACCATAAACCGATGATGAAATCTGGGTGAAGGGTCTTCGCAGAGTGCCAGACGAAGTCTCGCTCCGGCCTTCACGCAACTATGCTTGCTTCCATGACGGGGCCTGAGAATGGCGACGGGGCGCAATGAGGACCCGCAGCAGCAAGCTTCTTGAAAATCTGGACAAAGGTACATGCATGTGAGTAATGAGAAATACTGTGCACGGGATGAAAAACAGTGGTCGAGTAAGCAACGGTGGCGCACGCGTGATATCACGTAGTAGTGACGGAGACAAGGGATAACATGAGGAGCAAAATAACCATCCATGCTCACCTGGATGAACACGTCCGAAGATTGGCCGCCACTGACGGCCCACTTCCCATCGATGATGGTCATGGGCACGCCTGTGATACCTTTTGACCTCGCCTCATCGCACATCTGGTTGACCTCCTGTTCTAGCTCGTCTGAGTTGAGGAACACGATCGCCTGGCAGGCTCAAGTATAACGAGACGAGGAAGAAGTAGCACAGAAGTTGAAGCGATGCAACGGACGTGAGAATAGGAACCGGGGAATAACATAACGCATGAGTTCCATGATCCCCTCTAACAAGTGGACAGAGCATTACGCACCTGATCTTTGGACATGGTTCCCGACTCCTCCGCAAGCTCAGCGAGGATGTTAATATCAGCGATGTCTCGGCCGTCTTCCATGTGCGCCTTGAAAATAGCGCAGAGGAGGGGAAGTTGGAGGTCCTGGCCGCCCAACTTGTAAGCTTTCTGACAGAGGCGGTGGGCACGAGTTGTCTGGCTCATAACGCCTCTGAATGAACTGTTTGGAGCGGGAGGACAAGTGAGTACCGGCCATGTCTGAGATAAGAAGGAATAGGCGCACATAGGAATCCCCTTCTCCTCCCCCCATTTAGCGATCGCCGCTTGCAGCTTGACGAAGCGCTCCCTCCCTAGTTGCTTCTGAAGGAAATCGGTCTTCTCGACCTTGGGTGCGTTGCTGGAATCGGTGAGGATGGCAGGGTTGATGAGGCGAAAGGGAAGATGTTCCACCTCGAACGAGATGGGCAGGTGCAGGGTGTCTTGGGAATACGCGATGGCGTCTAAGAGCTCGTGCTGGCCTACGCAGCAACTAGCACACGCCTGAGAGGGGAGAAACTATCAGGGCTGTCAAGAGCGCGATGGGTGGTAGGGACGTACAAAATCGGTAATCACGGTCAGCTTGACCACCCTTGTAGTCATGATATAACCAACGGAAGCGCCGAAGGGGGTCTCTGTTGATTTATTTGATAGAGGATATGGCGAACAAATAGCAGGGGAGTGTTATGAGAGTGCTTTCACGTTGAGTAAGAAGACGGACATAGGCAGTGGAGGGGGATGAGAAGCGCTGACTGAGCGTAGAAAAGGACTGATCAACGGATCGGAGGCACAAACACTTTGAAACAATTCGTAACGCTGACTAACATCCCTCTCCAATCTTGACACATTCTTATTCTCGCAACCTGCATTTCCGTCCCACTGCTCCGCCTCGGATTATTGAATCGCTGCTTTGGCCATGACCAATATTTCCAGCCCCCTGGCGACTCCGCCTGGCTTACCAGAACGGTAGAGGCTGCCTTCGGGACATGAAGCAATTTCCAAGCCTCATCACTGCACCCTCGAATCTCGATTCAATAATCATATTGCACGCGCGCTCTGGAGATGTGATGAATAACCTTTACTTGTCTTGTGGGGCTGAAAGAACCGGACTGGTGATTCAATTATTTGCGTCCGGAAGTAGGTAGAACAGAAAATTACCAACCTCGGCAAGTCTAGCCGTCCACCATCTCCTGCTCGCCACTTAGAGTTACTAGTCCTTTCCCCTTCGGCTTCAACCTTCACCGGCACCCCGCACAGGCCAATATGCTTACGACACCGAGAGACGTGAGGTATTTTTTGCAAGAATGTGTGTGCATTGAGCTCTGGAAGTCCAGGGTAGCTATCAACGCGGCTCCTCTGGACCAGTTGGCCTAATCCGATCACAGGGTAATTCGATGTGGTCGGCCTTCGCGTATGCTCGCGACGTGCGAGTGTGATAGGAAGAAATAGAACTTGTCTAGAAGGGCAAGCACGGGATGAGTAAGGGCTTTACTCAGACAAGGCCGTTTGTACCGAATAAATCCAGTTTCTCGCAAATACACCGACGCACGGTGTTATTCCAACAGGTCATGCACGTCTTCATATCCGAGACCAGTTGGCCATGGATCAGGGACATAATTCCTGTCCACTTCGAGCTGGTCTTGCAGCCAATCCAACCGATCCTTGGTCTGAAGTACCGTGCGACTTCGCCGATCGAGTTGTATCTTCGTCAGCGCTGCGGGTCCATTTCTGCGCGTGTACACCAGGTGACAGAGGGGAGTTACGTCCACTGGCTGCAGGTCCTGAATAGCTAGCGTTCGCAGGTGTGGCCATGGGCAAGGTCTTGCGGGCTCGGTCTCGGGCTCGGTCTCGGGGGAGTTTGGCAGAAGCATGAAAAATATATCAGGCATTGCTTCATCGATGCTCAGGTATGACACGGACGGGAACGCTCGAATGAGGTTCTCTATTTCTGGTTCGTCGAAGGCGCACGACTCCAGACAAACAGTTTGGACAGACGGGAGGACGGGAGAATCGAAGATGTCAATTCTATGAAGAGAAAATGTGTGGAGTCGCGGCATACGCATCATTGGTATTAATCGGAACAAGGATGGACAGGGCCCATGGATCCGCAAACTGCGTAGATTAGCGAGATTCACTGTTTGTAGGACTTCGAGTGGGTCTCGGGGGTGATGAACGGTAAGTTGGTTGAGGGATAGATTGACAAGGAGCGGGGTATTCTCGAGGATCGTTCGGAACTGATCATGGGCCATGTAGTGACGGGTCCAACCGTCAAGATGGAGAGTCGTAACGAAAGATGTGGGAGGGTGTGAATTACCGAGAGCGAACCCTGCTAGCCTGAGAAATGAGAGTGAAGGTGCGCCTAGCATGAGGATATTTTGTACAACGGTTGAATATGGCTTCCGAGGCGACAAAGAGCCTTGCTCTGGCTTGCCTATATTGAGAGACAAGTGCTGAAGAATCGGAGCTTCTGCATTTCGCAATAGTTCGGATATCTCTTCAACTTGTTCGTGCTTCGTCACGATCGACAAGCGTCGCCATCGCCTTGAATGAGCGCCTAGAAGCTTAAAGTAGGACGACAGCTGGTCCACAATGTGGAAATTGAGGGATACGTCGAGAAAACACGTATCGGAGCGCGTAATATGTGCTCCGAGCTGCGACAAGACCCTGCCTTGTACGTGGTTCATGGGCCGGATGTGAAAGTCCACGGTGTTCCATAGGAGAGGTGTGCCCAATATCGCCTCGCGCCAACGACGTGATACATGCGAGGCGGCCACTTGAAAGGGAGTCTGTGAACGGTTTTTATTCCTGGATCGGGCGGAAATTTGTTGGCAATCCAAGAAGATTTCGGTCAAAAGCTCGTTTGGAAGCTTGTGGATTGGTGCATCCTCGTTGATAAGTTGTGAGTACTGCGCCTTCTGGTTCTGAATTTGTAGGCTGATGCTATCGAGCTCGCGTAGGAGCTCGTTTCGGCGGTTCTCCAGAGTCAAGATAGCCTTGTGGAGGACCTCTTTGGGTTTCACCGCCATCCTTTGAGTACCAAATTCAAGCTGCTCTACCCACGCGCAACTATTCAAAAGCAATGAAGAACGGTTCATTCCAGCTGGTGATAGTAAGGAGTGAAAGACGTACCTTCTATCGAGGATCATGAGTGGACTACCTTGCTCGAGGCCTATGAAGAAGAAATGTTCGTCAACGTTGATGGCGAACTCTGGGCGAACTCGTTACTTCGGAGTTGGGCGTCGCCGGGCCGGAGGTCCCGCACCCTTAAAACCTGCTCGCTGCACTTGCTCCTTACCCAACCACAGGTGTCATTTACCGCCTTATCCGACTCCTTGAGTCCTTCATCAGCCCACAGGATGGAACTCGATATCTTCGCAAGCGTAAGGTTGCCGACAAGTCTGCCAGCCCAAGTGGAGATCTTATCCACGGCGTCCAGGCTCCAGAGGTAGGCCAGAACACGTCTTGGCACGACTCGTTCGGTCAAGATCTTGAAGAAGCCAGACATTTCGTAAGAAGTTAAAAGCCTACACGAGCGGACCCAGCGGGGCACAAAACAACATAAAGCATGCGTCCAGGAAAGCAAACGCTTCTCACAGTTGTGCTCCCTTCTGTTGTCCTGATCCCAGCCATAGCCCTGATCCTCAACCGCCTCATGTCCGCCACCACGGCACCTTCCTCGACGCGGAGTGTTATTGTCGTCGGTTCTGGCCTCGCTGGCCTCTCGGCCGCGTCGCAACTCGTCGCTCACAATGTCCCTGTCCATCTGCTCGAGCGAGCCCCGAAACCAGGAGGCAACTCCATCAAAGCATCTTCCGGCATAAACGGTGCCCCAACGCGATTCCAAACCACACCGGATTCCCTGTTCTACGAAGATACAGTCCAATCCGCAGGCAACGCCTTCAAAGGTAGCGAGATCCGCGAGTGCCGAGAAAAGCTCATCTCGACGCTTACCAACACCTCCGAGAGCGCCGTCTCTTGGTTGAATGACGAAAAGGGAGTCGATCTCAGCCGTGTCGGGCTGTTGGGTGGGCATTCGTTACCCCGCACGCATCGTGGGGCGGGAAAACTACCTCCGGGTGCAGCTATCGTCACCACCCTCCTCAAATCACTTCAACAAAGCCCTTTGTTCCACCTACATACAGGAAGCTCGGTCACGAAGGTCTTGAAGTCCGCTAAATCGGTGGAGGGTGTCGAATATTCCGAGGGCGATGAAACCAAAATGTTGCGTGGACCTGTCGTGTTTGCGAGCGGTGGATTCGCAGGCGACTCGAAGGGCATGCTCGCCGAATATCGTCCAGACCTGACAGGTTTCCCGTCTACCAACGAGGCCATTCCAGGATCCCAAAGTCTCCTGACAGCTGTTGGTGCCCAGCTTCTCGACATGGAACGTGTTCAGGTGCATCCCACGGGCTTCGTCGACTCCAAGAATGTGGAAGCTCCAGTCAAGTTTTTGGCAGCAGAAATCCTGCGCGGAGAAGGCGGTCTGTTGTTGCTCAACGGCAAGCGCTTCGTCAATGAGATGGAGACACGGCAGCATATTACGGACGTCATCCTTACTACCCCACCTGTTGACACGACCCCGCGCCAGTGGGACATCCAGCTTGTACTTGACGAAGGCGCTTACAATGCCTTGTCGTCCCATGTTGACTTCTACATCTTTAAGGGCCTCATGCGCAAAGCCGCCATTGCGGAACTCGACCTTTCCGATGCCGCCCTGCCTTCCATCCAAGAATACGCGAAGGCTGCAGCCGGACTCGTCTCAGACCCCTTCTCCAGGAAGACATTTGGTAGCTGGACACTGAAGGAGATCAAGCCCGAGTCTATTGTCTATGTCGGCAGGGTGACGCCTGTTGTTCATTTCACGATGGGCGGTGTGCTGATCAGTCAGGATGCGGAGGTGCTCGACGTGGATGGTAAACCTATCGAAGGCTTGTGGGCTGCTGGAGAGGTTACGGGTGGGCTTCATGGCGACAATCGTCTGGGAGGCTCATCCCTCCTCGAGTGTGCTGTGTTTGGAAGGATTGCGGGCAACCGAGCTGCAGCTTTTGCTCGTAGCTCTGACTAGCAGTCAAAGTGAGTTGCTGGTTCCTATGTGGTCTCATTGGCTTACAATATACCCCAGCAAGTTCTGTGAAGGATAGTCAAAGCAAATGTACCATTAGCTGCTGTATCTAAGTATATGACATCAAAGCGTATTTCCTCCAGCCCATTTCAAGCAGGTCAGAAGCCGTCCTTGCTAAGTGGAAGAAATTTGGAAGAAGCAAAGCTCGTTATGATGACAATGATATAGCTCAACTTGCAACGCGTCAAGAACTAACCAGTTCTCAACCGAAGTGGTGGAAAGAGCTGTCAAGCAACACCCCTAACGCGAAATCTCGGCACTCTGACTCAACCCAAAGTATCAGGACGCTGATTTCCATGGGACGCCTAGATTGTTAGAAGGCTTGCGCCAAAACATCCAGACGCTAAGGATATCCTTCAGGACGGTTAGAGCGGAGCATTTATTTGCATTCCGAATACAATGCTCACTCTCTGGGTCGAGAAAAGGAGACCCGCTACTAGTGGCACTTGGTGTGGATCAGCTTTGCACATCGTGACGGACGGATGGAGTGGAAATGCACGTACTGCAAGCAAGGGCCACGCTATATTGTGCTTCGATCTCAGCAGTCTCGGAGGATGATGGGGATCCTGCGAAGCTGAAACTGCAAGATAGGCGCCTGAACTTCCGCTATTCAACGAGAGAGATGGTTGTCAAACCTTAAGGCAATTGCCACTCCGGAGCAAACGGTGAAAATGGCGACCCGCAGAATAACGTTCAAGGAGCTGCCGTGTCCACACATACACTTAGCCCAATCGCGCCTGACGGCGATAAAAATGACGACTGTAGAAAGAAAAACCGTTAACTGACAAACCAAATCAACACCTCTGGTTGCTACAGACCTTCCAAGGCCAACACGGCTGACATAGAAATGACAACAATCCCACCAGTTGTCTGAACCCTTTGCAGAGCAAATTTAGTCTCGACGAAATGAACCGCAGGCGTACTTACGGTGTCTGAATTGTCATTGAGCAATACATGCCAGCGGCCGCTCGTTTAAGGTGTGTAGCATCAAGAGAATCGAGCTAAAATCTTGT
Organism: Cyclocybe cylindracea; assembly: GCA_013376435.1. NCBI lineage: Eukaryota > Fungi > Basidiomycota > Agaricomycetes > Agaricales > Hemipholiotaceae > Cyclocybe > Cyclocybe cylindracea. Next base: position 848,695 of record MPNV01003049.1, read on the forward strand.
CATAATGCCGCTGCATACAGTGAAAGCTGTCCTCACGCACAATAAGCACCTCGAGAAGCACTGCAACGAAAACACAGACAGGCGACATATGGAGCTATAAAAAGAAATGGTCATTGAGCAGAGCCCAATGGACGACAGGAGAAATTCTTGCGTACCAATAAGGAGACTCCGAGCGACAAATCTACCGACTGCGAATTTCTCAGCCGATTGGTCGATATGTACACCTGTTCTATGTATGAGTAAATGATTCGAGCGGGGAACAGAATTTTGATTACATGGAACAAGTACGAGACGGCGGAAACCCCGTTCCTATCCAGCTATCATCAGCACAGTCCAGAAGTTTGGCCAGCGAGGGACGCACAGCGCTGGAGTCGCGTATATAAACATTGCTTGCGCAAGGCAAAGGCCTCTCGGTGGAGGGTCGCCCACTTGGTGAGTAACGATGAGTAAGTATCCGATTGGTGACATTATCCAAGACACTGCAAACAGGACCCAAGTCGTGGACCGTCGAATCGTTGGCGAAAGAAGATAAGTCAGGAATGTGGCAGAGAGAAGAGTGAGGCCAGAACATTGAAGGGCGTTAAAGCCTATGATGTAAGGCAAAGCGTCAAAGATGGGCGCATCAGTCCCGAATCCAGCAGGGCCGACTTGAGATTGTCATGAGCTTAGGTGTAATCGTCAAAATGAGAAGGCATACCTTGAGATGAAAGAGACTCGTCGTACGAGAGGTCCCTAAGCATTTTGTGAGGAGGACGAAGCACCACCTCCGAGGGAAGAAACATCAGGGAAGTTGGAACGATATCTTTTCCACCGCAGCAGCCTCAAGAAGCCAGACTTTTGTCCAATTGCCAACTCCGACAGGTGCACCACTATGCAGTAAAGGGACCCAAAGTGATGAGATGACCGAGATGATCTTCTGGCCGGTCCAAACGTTTGAGGATCCTTCGAAAATCCATGAGCGGTCGCGTTCCCTGCCCGACCGTGCTTCAAGAGACGGCACGGGATGCTTTCACAAAAGTAACTTCGCCGTAGAGTAGCTACCCTACAGCGCAAGGGAATTGAGCCAGAGGAGAGTGGCGAGTGGACGAGAAAGTTATATGGAAGATGGATGTGATGTTCTGAGTCCTATCCATCGGTCTGCGCGGTGATGATAATGTGCTGGGGTGCGAATGAACAAAAGAGCAAGGAACACGAGCATCATTCCCACGGACCACTCATGATCAACTACATACGAAGAACAGGCGCCGAACACGCCGATGGTGCTAAGTGTTGTGAGGGGACTGCGACAGGCTCAAAATATTTTCCGTTTGCGAAGGCAGCCAGAAATGACGTCGCCAGAGCTGGGGCCATCCGCAAAATCTTTCCTTTCCGCGGGCAGGCTCGGTGGCGGTGCTGGTGAATCTCGGGCGCTAAAGAAGACAGTAATACATACCTGAAACATGCTCGGCGGGGGGGGGGGAAGAGAGATATTTCAAGCAGAAAGTCAGAAAGCCGTTCCTTGAGCAAGTGAGATGAAATTTGAAGATAGCGAGAGCTTCCGTTATGACGCACCACCCCATCGATACACACCCAGTAGCTACTTGCAACGCGTCAGACAAACCATTCTAATGCAAGAGACTGGATATCAGCGCGTGTCACGCCACTCACCTCTCGTAACACGCGAATCTCCTGCGATCTTTCATGATCCACCCATAAGTCCAGTCGAGCGATCTCTCCCTATTGGACCTAACTCTCCACGCGTACGACCTAGATTGTTAGAAGGCTTGCCGCCAAAACATCCAGACGCTAAGGATATCTTCAGGACGGTTAGAGCCGGAGCCATTTATTTGCATTCCCGAATACAATGCTCACTCTCTGGGTCGAGAATAGAGACCCCGCTACTAGTGGCACTTGGTGTGGATCAGCTTTGCACCATCCGTGCGGACGGATGGAGTGGTAACTCTTCGCCACGTACCTTCGTCCAGCGCAATGGAGCTCGCCATAAACACTTTCCGGTTAACTGTGCTTTTGCGTATCTCGCAGTCTCGGTATTAGTGATGATTGGGATCCTTAGCGAAGTCGTCTGATAACATAGCAAGAGCCGGGTTTCTGTTAACTGCCCGCTACTCATCTAACGACGAGAGAGATGTTGTCAACCTTATGGCACAATTGCCACCATTCAACCAGGAGCAAACGGTGAATCACAAGGCGACCCGCGAATATACGTTCAAGGAGCGCCGTGTCCACACATACACTTAGCCCAATCTGCGCCTGACGGCGATAAAATAATGACGACTGTAGAAAGAAATAACCGTTAACTGACAAACCCAATTTCAACACATCTGGTTGACAGGACTTCCAGAGAGACCACACACGCCAGTTCTATTACGAACCTGAACAATAAGCACCCTCAGCTCTCTCGGTCTCTGACCCCTTTGCAGAGCTATCATTTAGTCTCGACAGAAATGAACACGGCAGGCGACTCTACGGTGTTCTCTGTCGATCATTGAGCAACTACATGCCAGCGGCCGCTCGTTTAAGGTGTGAACATCAGAAAGAATCGAGCTAATAAATCCTTGATCATTATGCCGCTGCATACAGTGAAGCTGTCCTCGATCCACCAAACAGCACCTCGGAGACAGCACTGCCAAGAAAACACAGACAGGCGACATATGGAGCTAGTAAACAAATGATCAATAGGATCATTGGAGCGCGAGCCACAATGCTCGACGCCAATGGAGAAATTCTTGGCGTACCAATTAAGGAGCACCCGACGATCAGAATCGTACGACTGCGAATTTCTCACGGCCGTATTGGTCTGGACTATTGCTACACACTGTCTATGTATGGAGTAAATGATTCATCCCTAGCGGGAACCACGAATTTCTTGTCTCTATGGAACTAAGTACGAGCGCTTGCGGAAACCCTCGGTTCCATCCAGCTTTGATCATTCTAGCACAGAATCCCAGTAGAGTCTTGGTCCTAGCGGAGGGACAGCACCGGCATGGTTCGGTATAGAAAGTCATTGCTTGCGCACGTGGGCAGATAGGCCTCTCGGTGGGAGTCGCGCCGTCACTATAAGGTGAGTACTCGATGTAGTATCTAGTATGCCGATTTGCGTGACAAATCTACCTTATCCATCTGCAGGAGCTAGGACGCGCAGTCAGGCAGACGAGAGACGGTGACCGCAAGGAGATGTCAGATGTTGCAAGGAGAGAGTTGGCATGATCGAGGAGGGTCGAGAGATGAGTGGAGGCCCAGAACACAGATTGAAAAGGTCGTTAAACCTAGTGACTTTGGTAAGAGCAAACGCCGTCAAAAAGATAGTGCGCATCAGTCCGAATCCAGCGAGGGGCCGGACTTGAGATTGTCATATAGACCTTAGGGTGAATCGCTGCTCAAAATGAGAAAGGATACCTTGAGATGAAAGAAAGACCGTCGTAGCGGAGGTCCTAAGCATTTTGTGGCTAGGAAGGACGAAGCACCACTCACGATGGAGAAGAAACATCAAGAGCAAAGTTGGAACAGTAGTTCTTTTGCCAACGCGCAGCAGCCGTCAAGAGCCAACCTTCTGTCCAATTTGCCAACTCCGGACAGGTACACCACTATGCAGTTAAAGGGACGCCAAAGTGATGAGGATGACCGTTCCCGACGATGTCATCTTTCGGATGGTCGGTTTCAAAAGTTCTGACAGTGATTCCTTCACGAAATACCAACTGAGCGGTCGCGTTCGCCTGCCCTGACCGTGCTTCAAAGAGTATGCGGGCGACGTGCGATGGCTTCAATCAACAAAAGTTAACTTGCCTGCCCGTGACCCTACCTCACAGCGCATAGGGAATCCTGATCGCCAGGATTTAGATTGCGCGAGTGAGACGAGTAGAGTCATGTTATGATATTTGGAATGATCGGACTTGGATGTGTCATGAGTCTACACTCCGATACCCGTCCTGAAACAGCGTGTGTACAATGATAAATAAGTGCAAGGGTGGTAGTGGAAATAGCAACCAAATATGAGGTAGCAATGTGAAATCAGCGAGCATCCTCACCACCGTCACACGAGGCTTCCGGACGAGCTGGAGTTTACATGATCGAACTACATAGTGGGAATCGAAGAACGGCGCCGAGCGAACAGATGGTGCTTAAGTGTTTGAAGAGGGACTGCGACAGGCTCTAAAATATTCTTCCGTTTGCGAAGGAAGCCAGAAAATGAGCCGTTACTGCAATGAATAGAGCTGGGGCATCAGCCAGAAATACATTGCATACTTACCCGCGGGCAGGCTCGGTGGCGTGCTGCGACTGGACTTGTAAACGTCCTCAAGGCGCGCTATAAAGACAGAAGGACCATGTAGATAGCTAGACACCTTATACTGACAAGATGCTCGGGCACAACGCTGAAAGGGACGGAGCGTGCCCGTTAAACCTTTTCCCTCAGCTGCGTGCGACAAGCCCAGTAGAGTTATTACGATCCTTTTCCGTGTTGAAGTTAGCCTGAGGAAATCTGCTTCCTGTTGTCGTGTTTCTTTGCAAAGGGTCCGATAGGCAAGTAGACCCTAAGGCTCAAGTCGTCGTCGTCGTCACACACATTAGTGCCAACCACGGGCTCTAGTTTTCGGAACTCAAAAGGTAGGTTTTAAATCTAATAGGAACCATGCTGCCGCCTGAATCAGGTTCAGGACGTTCTCGGGGTATGGATATTCTGGAGCAAGCAGCTTTGGACATTTCGACAGCTGAAAGTTACGGACGGCGCCCTTT